>CM070035.1:146629326-146660630 GCA_036250615.1 Ptychadena robeensis | reverse complement strand
CCGGCACTACATAGCAGTGATATATACCTTCCAATCACTATGTATTCCATCACGGAGGACTCTGCACTACATAGATGTTGGTAGATTTAATGGAGATTGTATAGCATGATCTAAAGGTGTATGGGGGCTTTAATCTTGGTTTTGTCCATAGACTACCATATGTTATGCATGTTTTTTGTTAAAGCCTAAGAATATGATTCGTTTTCATTGTAGAGATGACCATATACTCTATAGTTACATAATATTATCAGCTATACATTTGTTCTAAAACTAGTGAGTGAAAAACACCCACCTGATTTTTTTTGCAGCCCTTACAATAGTACATAGTATAATATATAAACATATAATAATATATAGTATAATAGAATAATATAGCTTTGTTTTAAAAAAGGCTGCACAAAAAATGTATGATCATATTGTATTGTAAAAATAATGCCCTCCATAAACTGCTGTGCTATTTGTAATAGCTCCTCCAAAACAGTAAGCCTTGCTGCAATACTTCACTTCATCTGGTGCTGTCTCCTGCAGTACCTTTTAATCACCATAAGATGTCCTCAGTCTTACCTGTAGATTGATGAAAGTTTGTTGTGCAGGATGTCACGGCCCCACCTATTGGCCAGGTTCCACCATAACATCCTGACAATATTCAGACAATATTATAGAGTTGGTATCACCTCACTGAGTGAAAGAAAGGAGGAAACCTGCATGTGATTGACCTAAAGACATCTGGGAATAGTAAGTATATATTCGAAAATCATACTGCCAGGAGAGCTTCAAGGTGGCTTTAAGTTAAATGTCAATCTTTAAATTGTAATTATTAGATTATAAGACTTAGATTGTGACATGCATGGCCTGCCTAAAGCAGGAATTCAGAAAGGAAACACGTGCCATGATCAAAAATTAACTTTTCCGGACTCTGTAATTGAACTCCCAGTGCACATGTAATGATTTATGCAATAAACAATAATAAATAGGGTTCGCGGTACGATAGTTCAGTGCAGACACTGCATGCGGTCTATGTGCCTCACCTGCTGGGGTCAGGAAAAGAGTTAAATGAGAGAAGACAAAGGCATGCAGCCCTCAGCTAGAGTTCTAAGTCCACGCAGAATATCTTAGCCTGGAGGAGAAAGCTTTGTGCTCTGCATTCATCACAATCTGCATTGTAGCCGAGCCTCCTGTGACTGGGCAACTTGTACAATGCCAGGAATCTGTGCTATGTCTGCCCTATTCATGCTCAAGTCTTAGTGATCAGCCATGGCAGAGGTATCTGATGAAGCGTGATCTCTGACATGCTGGTACATGTAGTTACTGGGCGGGATTCATCTATATACTCCAAGCGGAGGGCACTTTCCTAACCTGGAAGGTGGCCCCTTTCTTCGTCACAGCTGGGTGGAGATCTGTTCATTCCTGTTGTGTGTCAGGAATCCAGGTAGACTGTTTCAGGAAGCCAAGGTGAGACCATTGTACATTTCACAAATCTGCTTCTTAACTGTATGAGACCTTTACTAACAGCATTGCGTAGCAGACCGTATATTAATCTTTACACTTTATTATTGTGTGTCTGCTTACACAACTAACAAAATGCCAACCACTACTTGATTGCCAACGTCCGTGTCTGTGCGTGTATTTGTGTGTGTTGCCTTTAATTAGGACAAATCTGCTACACAATGATTCACCTTTATTACTTTTTAGCCATTTTCAGATATTTTGAACTCTTCCGATTAACTGAACTTTGCACTAAACAAGTTAGTGAGTTTTAAAAAGTTTGGTTGTCTAGATTGAGAGGTTTTGAATGTTAATTTAGATTAAACCATTCATGTGCAAGAGATATAAAAATACAGCATTGTATATTTGGGTGGCTGAAGAGTGTTTATGGGCATTTACGGGGTCATTTCAGGGCATTTCAAATCATTAAGCCAGAAAAATTTACTTAATCAGTTAAGCCCCCCATACACCTAACAATTCTACCATACAATTTCTGTACAATCAGCTTTTCTTCTACCAAAACCATGTAATTTGAGGACCTTTCTAAACCTTCCAATCACTTTCTAAACCTTCCAATCATGTATTCTATCAGGGAGGACCCAGCACTACATAGCAGTGATATATACCTTCCAATAACTATGTATTCTATCGGGGAGGACCCAGCACTACATAGTTGTTAGTAGATCTAATGGAAATTGTATGGAGTGATCTAAAGGTGTATGGGGGCTTTAGGCCTACCTGGTACAACACCCTACTAATAACATGCTATTGAAATTAGGGGGCCTATTGTTGTTCCATTTATTTTTAATGTCATGCTAATGTACTGCTACAGTAGGGAATTAAACACATGGGCGCAGCGCGTCACGCCAAGCATGCCATGCATTGCACCTCTTTACAAAATACATGTATCCTATATTAATGTGTATTAGAAGAAAACTTCTGTAGGGCAATACACATGAATTTTGAATACATTTCAGCTCACCAACCTTAATATAGTGACTGCATTAGTTTGTCAGGTTTGGTGTCTTTACCTTCATGTCTTAAGTTTTTAAGTTTCTGGAGAAATGTATCTACCTTTGTTTAGCTCCAGGCCATTCAGCCAATAAAAATCTTCCTAGGCATTTTAAAGTATGTCATGCACGTTACCTAAATGTAAAAAGGTGCCCATAGATGTTTCCTTTAGCTGACGATTTCTTGGCAGATCCACATAATCACACATGGCCGCTAGTGCCGAGAATAGGTCAGGCACCTTTTGTGTGCCAGCAATAACTTTAAATGGTGATGCTGTTTCCCATCCAAAGTAATGAGATTGATCCACAAATTACGGACATGTCCATAACTTGAGGGATCAATCTCCCAGCTAATTTATGGCCAAATCAAAGTTTGAAGCATTTGTTTTGCGGCCCATTTTGCGGCAGATCGACCGCCGTCTGCAAAATCAGCTGCAAAATGAACCGTCTATGGGCACCTAAAGCCTTCTTTGTGTACACATCGGAAACACCTGAGTGCTGACATTTCATATGTTATGCGGGTAGACTTAGGCTGCCCATACACGGGGATATTTTTTAGTTTGATTCCAGGACAGTTAATCTCCGTGCATGTTTGGGGTGATCGATTTTTTGGGATTTGAACTTGGCCACCCTTTCAATCGACACCGCTCAAAGAAAGCACGATCGAACAGAGAAACTCATGAATGGGCAGCCTTAGAGGTGGGGTTCAAGTAACTATATTATTCTTCTAAACTCCACCCCAGCATCATAGGTTATATAGAGGGGTGAAGGGAAAATAAGAGGAGATGGGCCAGCATGGAGTATAATAACACATTACCAGAAGAGGAATGAATAGGTCATGTCAGGAGAGAATAGGCTGTGCTAGGGAAATGACTTAGCAGCTACTTAAATGTTTTAGCTATTTAGCCATGCATCAGGGGGCTTGCCATGAGAGGCCCGCTCTGCCTTCATTGATGCTGATTTATAAAATGAGCAGAGATCTGAATGTTTACATAACTTAGTAAATACGATAAATTCACTTAATCATATAATAACATGCAAACAAGTTTTTTTCTAATACCCCTGAATATGGTTATACAAAGTATTCATAACTTCACTATATTTATGTTAATAAAAAAACATTAATTTATGTGTGTATATAGATCATGCTGCTAATGTTAAAGCTAGAGATTGTAAGAGCTAGAGGTTTTTACTGGAGTACATGCACTTTGCACTAAACAAATTATTACAAATGTGTTTATATAAGCAGAGAGAGCATAAACCTCACAATTCAAATCTGGTAAACGTGTTCCAAAGTTATGCTTGTTTAGTACATCATAACATTTGAATTCCAATGGAAGGTTCCACAAAACATCAGAAAGTCCCTAAATACCTGATTTGACGTCAATATTTTATTATATGACTTTTACAATATAATCTGGTCAGCATGAGGGTATTTGTAATGTCAATGAATGAATAAAGCCCTACAACCATCTAGTGCCGGGTCCTCCCTGATATGAAGTAGAATATGTAGAATATCTAGTGTCGTGCAGGAGCAATGTAGCGTGCTACTAACACAACCAGATCCTTTCGAATGGATGTCCTCTATCCGGCCACAAAACACCGCTTACACCCCAATAAAGTGAAGTCCATGCAGGCTGGTATTTACAGTTTATTGAGGAGTATATACATACAAGCTCCAACTCTCAAGGGTAGAGATGGGGTTCAGACTTCGGAATAAACGTTGCTAAGCGTTGCTACCAGCTGCTAGAATCGGTGGACAGGGGTGCTGTAGGATGAAGCACAATAGCAGTCCAGTCAGGGTGTCACACTATAGGGTAGTGGAGATCACCTCACCCAGGGAATCTCGTCTGAGGACACTTCTGAGGGAAACTGCAGTCCTGCAGGGGAGCATCAACAGAAAAGCCCAGAATGTTCTGAGGAACTACTTATAAGCTCAGAAAGGGGCTGGCTAAAGGCCTGTAGCTGGGCAGAACAGAATAGTTACATTTGGAGGAGAGAGCCAAAAACAGCGGGAAAAGCTTTTAACTCTGTCCTTGCAAAAGGGTTCCAGCATAGTAAATAAGTGTAGCCCTTAAAGGGACCTACACCAACTATATAAAGCATTATACAGCAGTATATTCACAGCGCATTATATACAGTTCTGTGGCCCTTTCTCGGGTCACTACAAATACATAGTGATTGGAAGATTTAAAAAGGTCCTCATATTTCATGGTTTTGGTAGATGAGTGTATGGGGTGTATAGGGGCCTTTAGTCTTGTTCTCTTCAGACTATGGCTTCATTGATCTGAAGACAATGTACAAACCAAGCTTGTTTTTCATTGCTGGTAAGAGTGGGAAAGGATGAGAACCCCCTTTTGGCAGACTTGAACCCCAGATAAAACATATCTAGAAAAGTTTTCCTCCCTTGGCTGACAATGATTTCTCCAGGCAAGAAATGAGGAAAAATATCCAACATCACCACACACAGACAGATTATTGTTGAAGTAAAGCTGCAAGGACAGAGGTTTTATAGGTTTTCACTTCTGTCTTCTGTTGACTTTCTGTCAACTAACCTTAAATGTTAGCAACAGGACTAGCTCAGGCCAAGCTCAGTAGTTTGACCAGTTTACAGATGTTTACACCAAGCACTTTGGGCAGCGGATGTTGGGCATGTCCATAAAGTTCACATACATGAGCCTGTTCACATAAAATGGACATAAAGCAGATTGGCGTGAACTAGGTTTTTGGGGTGTAAGCTGTCTATAAGTCACAAGACTCAAGAAAGCATTGAGTAAGGTAAGTGGTCTACTAACACCTCCCTTTCATTTCTTGGGGTTAGCCATCTTTGCAGCCAATTGTGAAGTCCTGCCTGGCCTGTTCCCCATGATCTAAAGGAAGAGTTAAAGCGTATCTATACTGAAAATCTAAAACATATACTGTATATATAAAATTAAAGTTTAACTGAGCTGGTATGATGGTGATGTAGCGCTCCACAATCATAAAAAACTATACTTACCTGCTGTTCCCTGAAATCATTTAGAAGAGATTCCATATTTATCTGCCAAGCTTCCAGGGGTTGACTCAGGGTGCAATATCACGAGTTGCCGCTGAGACGATTATAATGGTTTGCTATGGAAAAATGTGTCTGTACATTTCATTGCAGAACCGAGATTAGGGACTTACCTTGTTGTAACTCCGCTTACTGGATCTTATACACAGATTGTGTGCTATTGAGCTCCCTGGCTGGCCATAGCTGCGCTAGACTGTTGTGGGTCACTGATCTCGAAGTAGACGGCATGCCCAGTTAGGCTATGTTTCCACATGTGACGGACATTCACTTACCTGCTTGGCAGATGCTGTGTCTTCACTGCACCGAGCCGTAGTGGAGTACGTTGAGCCTCTGCATCGGTGGATGTCTAAACACAGCATCCACCAAGCAAGTAAAGTCTATGTGCTCCATCGGGATCCCCGCCAAGCAATGCGATTAGCGGAGGGGGTCCCGACGTATGTGGAAACATAGCCTTACTTCATCAGACCTGACCTCACAGAGCAACTTCCTGGGGGCAGAACCTTCCCTTATATGCCCTTGGTGCCCAGGGGAATCATGGACACAAATCTTAAAGGAGGATTCATGTCACTGCACTACTTCCAATACAAGTATTTCTATTTTGTCTGTATTCGTTATGCTGATGGCACGGTCACTTTAAGATTGTTTTTTGGCTCTTAAAGTAATGTGATCTCAGTTCCATGCCAGTCTCTTCTACATACTTCCCTGTGTGCCGGGAGGGAAATGCTGCAGGCTTAGCCATTAAACTGGTTTTCATTTATCAAATATGACGTAAGCCAACAATTGTGATCATCTAGAGCTGTTTCCTGAAGCTCTGATTCTTTCCTTCTTCCTAGACCTAGCTGCCGGACTCAATATTTCCCTGCTCCCCTGCACGCTCTGACTTGTTCTCCTGGGAGGTTGAACACACAATGCTCACCCTCAGGAGAGATATTAGGGAGGTTTGTTTTTAAAATAGGAATGTAGATAAACCTGTATGAGCATTTTTGTGTTTAGATATAAAATTCCAAATTGTCAGAGCAGAGACAATCCAACACTAAATCTATTACGTAGTACAGTATGTTGGATGTACAGACACATAAGAAGCAAGGACAATAGTCATGCTCCTCTTGGGAACCCTGAGCCATAAGTATAACAGTATATATAAGTATAACAGAGTATAACTGTAGTGTTGTGCGAGTGAAGCATGTAGACTTACTCACAACACCAGGTTCTTTGAGGTGGATGTCCTCTTGTCCACTTACTGAACACCTTCTGCACACCAATAAGCCAAGGTCCATGCACGCTGGTAGGGGGCTATTTACAATTTATTAGGATTATTAGGCAGCTCCAACTCCCGAGGGCGGAGAAGGGGTCCAATTGTTACAGTCGTTGCTATCCCATCGGGATAAACGTTACAGTCGTTGCTACCAAGTTGCTGGAATCTTTAGGCTGGGTGCAGTGGGTCTCTCTGCTGGGTCCAGTGCTGAGGCTGTGGTACTCCAGGAACAATCATCAGAAGAAGCCCACAACATTCTAAGGACTGACTATTTATGTCGTCAGACAGGGGCTGGCTTAAGGCCTGTAACTGGGCAGAAGTAGGTTAGCTACTTTTTGGAGGGAAAAGAGCAAAGGGAAACACCCAGCCATGACTCATACTTCCAGTAACTTGTCAACAACAGGTGCAACCCTTAAGGGGACACACCAACCAAATAAGCACTATACAGACAATATAATACAGCGCATATTATACAGTTATGGGGCCCTATCTCGGGTCACTACTACATAACTAGGAAGCTTAGTCATTCTAGGAGTTTAGGAGAAGGTGTATTGGTGGTACAATAGGCTTCCCATGTATTGCTTGCCATATTGCATGTGCTGGTTGCGTTTTTATTAAGCAGGAAAGAAGTTCCAATTGCTCACAGAAGGTTTTCGTTTTTTTGCAACGAACCTACCAGTCACAAGGGCTCCTATACTCCCATATTGGTGAGCATGCCTACATGTCTGTGTCAATGGCCATCTGTTGACATTTAACAAATCCATGGATATGCTTCACCCACCGCGGACTGGAAGTTAGGCCACCGATGGCTGGTATTTACATGTTCAGAGAGGGTGTATACAGCAAATTGGCTCACGGCACAGGCAGCACCCCTAGTACTGCTCAGGTCTGCTCCATGCGGTCTGGACCACACACCACCTCACTGGAAACCTGGACAAATCCATAGACATGCAACACCCACTTGAACAAATTCACTTGTATTGACGTCAACGAATGAATGTGCATGTGAAAAAGCTGTATTCCTGGAAACAAGTTCACCTTTTCTTCTTTTTTTTAGAGCTGTGAGTCCGCCACAATGACCTACATCGCTGCAGTAGGTACAGCATCATGGGAACTCAATGTTACAATAGACCAGCAGAATGAGATGAAGAACCAAGATGTCAGTGTACAAGTGTCAGGAGACCTTCATATTGGAGGAGTAATGTTCAAACTTGTAGAACAAATTGGTAAGTTCATAGGTTGCATACAATAAAATGTGAAATGCTTCAATAATGACAGTTCTATAGTTGAATAAACTGTTTTATCAACTTCAAATTCTGACAATCTACAATAATGTTGGTCTAGTGCAGTGGTTCTCAAACTTTCCCTGCAGGCCCCCCCCCCTTTTCTAGATCAGCACATCATCATGCGCCCCCCCCCCCATGTGAAAAGATTTATTTGATGGACTTATCTATGGACATGTTAGTAAATTTTAGTTGACCGTTCAAGTTTTGTAGCCAAAAAAAAAACTTTAAAAAAGTCAAAAGGGTGCAATCACCTGGAGAGTGTCATGCCAAATAGGGATCAATGGCTAAACTTCTCCCCCAAAATATGGATTTTTTAAATTGCTGTTTTCTTCAGGTCTAATGGCCGGAAATCACATCTAGATTACAGATCCTGACAAAAGTTACCAGACAGTACCTTCTGCAGTGCATCACATTTAGTCAGATCTCTCTGCAATGCATAATACATCATACCCCATCCCCAGAGAAGGACTTTTGTGGCACAGTAATGATGAACTACATGTTGCAGAACACCTTAGCTATAGCTGCAGATCACTGGATGGAGTGTAACAGCAAAGTAGCTCAGCCATCGCTCAATCAGCAGCAGCTCTCTCTATCTAACTAGTACTGGAGACACAGGATAAATGTAAAATGGCCGCTGGGCTAATTCTTTTATAAGGGGGGGGGACTTTTTGGCCATCACTACTGATGGGTTCTTTTTAGGCATTTCGATACATTTGTATCTGATAGTACCTTGTAGCATGGGCACTGGGCTTAGGAAAGTTGATTACACTGTGCTAGTATGATCAGTGATGCTAGACTGACAATCGGAAATTTCAACTGAACAAGCCAATCAAATATAAGATCCATCAAGCAAAAATCGAAGTGTGTGTTGCTTGCTTAAATTAGGTCTATGGTGTCTAAAGCCCCCCATACACGACTAGATTTTTCATCCAATCAACTCAATTCAATCAATTTTTTGGGTTGATTGGTTGAAAATCTATGGCAGCCCACATGGTTAGATCAACCTAAACCAATTAAAATTGGGAAAAAAATTGATTGAAAAAGGATTGGACATGTTGGTAAATTTAAATTGGTTGTATTGAAATGCATTACACTTTCAGTCTATCTAGAGAAAAGTTGATCAAATATCTGTTACTACAGTTAACAAACATACAATCAATCACAGATTTCCCTGACCCCCAAAAATTGATCTTTTTTAGTTGATTGAACAGAAAATCTAGACGTGTATGGCTAGCTTAAATAACCAGGCTTTCTTTCTTTCACAACTCTGTAGCCCACACCTGAGGTAACCTGCTGTTCCTTTGTTCTTTACACACCCACTTCCACAGTGTAACCTGTTCACCTTAAATCCCGTTCCCTTTCTACTCCTTATCTTTGTCACACAAGTCACACCCAACCTGCTCCAAACACAGAACATGAAAGTCAAAAAACAAAGCGGCCATTTTTCTGTTTGGTAGCAGAACGTACACAGCAACTACTGAGGATTATACTGTCATTTGTTTTCTGTAACTTGATAAATACTTGTTTATCAGCTCTGCATGATGTGATATGACCAATGATATCATATGAAGGAGCAACTAGTAAAACGAAGAGATTAGTATGTGATAGTTCTCCGGCCTGTAGGGGTGTGACATTAGATTTGCACTTTCTTAGAAACGTAAGGTACCCATATACGATTAGATTCCCCTTAGTTTTGCCAGCGATCGATCACAGAGACCCTGGGCCTGGACCCAAAATAAGTATTTGGATTAAACAGGGATTTACCATTAGAGATGGTTGAATTTTTCGACAAGCTAAGGCTGTGTTCCCTCATGCTTGCGTTTTAAATCACGTGCGGAAATCAGCGTTGATCGTGTCCATTCAGTTGAGTGGGCCTATCACCACTCGACTGATGGCCGTGATCGCACGCGGCCATGATTGGACCGGCAATCATAATCATGGCTCCCTGCGTTCTGATCGTGGGCAGTCGTGATTTTTTTTCTGATTTTATAATGGGGGCATTTTTTTAAAAAATTGCAGGTGAAGATTGCCTGGTTAATCGTGCCCGATCACGTGACAAATCACGCGTGATCGCCCGCCCGCGATTATGCCCGCAATTACAATCTTGTGTGAGAGGCAATTAATTGCACATGTGGGAATATAGCCTAACATTGTGAGCTGATTGCAAAGCTCCTGAGCATGATATCATCACTAAAATAGCTGGAGATGTAAAGAAGGGTCTTGGAAACATTTGAAAAAAAAGTTTTGCTCTAGCACATGTAGTTTTTGCATAAATTAAGTTCAAAATCAAAGTCGAAATTCAGATTTTTGAAATTGTGACTCGACTTTGTGCAAAAACTATTTGTGCTAGAGACATACTTTTTTGTAGTATACCCCCAACCCTTCTCTACATCTCTAGCAAGTTTGGTGATGATACCATGTTCAGGGGCTTCGCAATTAACTCAAAATCGTCAACATTTGGGGAAAAAATTCGACTATCTCTAATCATCACCAACATTTGCTGGCGAAGGGTTGTAGAAACATTTAAAAATATTTTTGCTTTAAAGTCTCAAAAAGTTTTTTAAAAGTTGGCAGTGTCAAGCAAATACATAATATCTGATCAATAAATATTGTCATACAATAAATATTAACCAGACCGGGGTAATGATCAAGGTGAATAGTTATATCCAAATATTTTACCTTATTAAAACTGTCCTTTTCATCCAACCAATCTGTAATTCTATACATTAAATATATACGGTTCTTGTTGTCTTGTTTTAGGTATTGCTAGGGACTGGTCAGATTATGCCCTTTGGTGGGAACAAAAGAACACTTGGCTACTAAAGACGCATTGGACCCTGGACAAATACGGAGTACAAGCGAATGCAAAGTTATTTTTTACTCCTCAACACAAGAGGCTGCGACTCCGATTACCGAATATGAAAACGGTTCGGCTAAAAGTCAGTTTTTCGGCACTGGTCTTCAAAGCTGTGGTTGAAATCTGCAGGACACTAAGTAAGTGGACAACCACAAATATTTCCCATTTAGATGTATTTTAAACATTGAAACTGTCATTGGAAATGGAGATCCAATCATTGGTTAGGTTTTGCAGAGTTCTCTGTTGGTAATATCAGATGCTGGCTTTTGATTATAAGTTGAGCTGTTGATGACTATAGGAAAATGCGGGTGCAAGACAATATGTCCTGTCTCCTCTGTGGTTGTAGTTCCTGGACTGTTGGGGGTGGCAAAAATGTTCCCAACCAGCCTACTAAACTGAAGCTAGCAATACACGGGACGACTTTTGCATGATCGATCCTAAGCTGGGCATAGATGGACATGGTGATCCATCATGCCAGTAAATTCAGAGTCGATCCCATTAGTTCGGATGGGGAGTGGCTTAAGTCCCCATGTGAAGTAATGGCCGGCGCACAAAGGGTGCCTGGCCGATTCTCGGCACTAGCGGTCATGTGTGATGGCGTGATCATGCCCGGTAGGTCGGCTGGGCATTCGACAGGAAAATGACCCGTCTATGCCCAGCTTTAGATTCAATTATGTGCGATTTTGGGATTGTACACCAGTCTTATTTAATTGATTGTACCACCACACAGTGTGAATGATTTAAACACAATCAAGTCAGGATTGTACTATGGTGCGGATGTGTAGTACGATCGTAAATACAATTGTAAACAAATTGATCTAAATAACTAGAAAAAACGGCAGATACTAGTACGATCGAGCAACATTTACCAACATGTCCTATCACATTACAATCTATTTCATGTTCCATTTCGATCCTTTTTGGTGGAATGCACCAGGTGTGCGTGAAATGATTTATGATCAACTGACCAAAGCCCCCCATACTTGTTTAGATTGTGATCCGATTTTTTGGCCAATCGTCAGCACGTGATGACGTTAGGTCCATGAGCAGCTAGGGGGACCTGGCGGACAGCATCTAGGGACCCCGGCTGTGAGCAAAGGCTGACAGGTCACTGAGACTGTCAGTGCAGCCTCTGCTTGCTGTAAGGAGCTGCTAGTAACCCCCCCCCCCCCCTTCCCCTGCTTAACAGCTTCTGAGGGAGACAGTTCTGCAGCCGCAGACAGCTTTTGTGTCCTTAGCCCCATCGGATCCTCAATAGAGCTGAGGAAACATAACAGTACTTTGGACGGAGAAGCTTGTCCCTGTCTAAAGCATTAGACCGATCTAAGAATTACGGACATGTCCGTAATGGCTTAGATCGATTTGGCAGCCGATTACGGCCCTTTTAGCTTTAGATCTCCACCTGATTTTCCGCGAGCGCGCATATCGGTGGATCTGCTGAAAAATCGTGTGGAAATCTAAACGTGTATGGGGGGCTTTCAGAATTGATCATTTTCGTCAATCAAACATCAAATATCATCTATGGCTAAGTCTTAAGCTGGGCATACACGGCTCGATTTTGTAATAGATTTGAGCACAGTCAAACGTTGCAAGCGTTTACGGTGCTCGATTGTGCTCAAATCTATTACAAAATTTGAGCCATCCAGCTCGGCCAAACAGGGTTCTAACATGTTGGAAAACCCTCTTCGATTTCCATTATTTTGGATGAGGGCCCCCATCCAAAGCAGCGGCCTATATCGATTAAGCAGCAGTGCTGCAATTCGATATATATAAAGATCGAGTGCAGCACGATGATGTCATCATGCTGTGCTTGGCATCAGTCTGATGGGAAGCTACCTGTGTATGCCAGCATAAGTGGTGAACTATTCCCGTTCCAGCTAGGACTAAAAAGCCCCCTATACACCTTTAGATCACTCCATACAATTTCAATTAAATCTACCAACAACTGTGTAGTGCCGGGTCCTCCCTGATAGAATACATAGTGATTGGAAGGATTAGAAAGGTCCTCATATTACATGGTTTTGGTAGAAGAAAAGTTGATTGTACAGAAATTGTATGGTAAGATTGTAAGGTGTATGGGGGGCTTTACAAAATGAAACAATGATGTCAGATTTCTTGTTTCATCAATGGAAAACCCAACAGCTTTGTTACAGCCTTGTCAGAATTCAGACTGGGAATCCCACCATTGGAGAAACATGAGTACCCAGCAAAAATGGAAGAACTGGCAATGTAGCAGCTCTGGCAAGAATACAGGATGTAATAGGCACAACAGAATTGTATTATTCATGGCATTACCGTGCCTTGCCAAAGTACTCACCCCATTCGCATTTTTATGTTGTAACGTCTCACAAGCTGACACTAAAATTGATAGTTTTAGAAGTTGCACCATTTTATTTACAGAAAACGCCTTTATCTTTTAGCTGAAGCTTTTTTCATTGTAAAGCAAACAACAAACAGGAAAAAAAACTGGTGTCCCTTGAATGCATCTCTATGAGCTTGCTTTATCTCACCACTGAGATTTGGGGTTGTACTTCTCCAGCTGCCTCGTGTTGGACGGTTTTCACTTGTAAACAGCAAGTCTGACACATTCTTAATTGGATCGAGTTCTGGACTTTGACTAGGCCATTCCCACACACTTACACGTTTCCCTTTAAATATTTAATTGTTTAAGCAGTATGGTTCGGGTCATTGTCCTGCTGAAAGGTGAACCTCCCTCACTGTCTCAAATCAAGGCAGACTGAGAAGTGTTATGCTGGCCATAAAATTACGATCCATTAAAACCGACCAATGAAACATTTTATCGGCCTGAAATCCGCACATGTCCACATGGTACAACCGATAAAATACGATCGTAATTGCCGTTTTTTTAAGGTCGTAATTTATTGGACATGCTGAAAAATTTTAATTGGTCTGGGAACATCGGGAAACTTCATACTGTTTTCATAGTGTTTACTGACCAATTACTGCCGAGGCTTCCCCTTTAAAAAAAAAAAAAAAACATCACAATGGCCGATATAAACAGCGATTAATTTCGATGACATCCTCGTAAAAAAAAAAAATACGATCCTAAATTGGATTTTCAATGTGGTAGTTTTTTGCCGAATATTACGATCCAAACCGATACTGCCGTCGGGATACATTGGTCTGTTTTAATGGATCGTAATTTTAATCTCGGAGTGTATAGCTAGCTTAACTCAAGATTATCCCTGTAATTGGCACCATCAATCTATGCTAGTCCCTGCTGCTGACACCCCCACAGCATGATGCTGCCACCACAATGCTCCTCTGTGGCAATGGTGTTATTCGGGCGATGGCATGTGGTTTGTGGTCTGCAACTCCCTCAGAGATAGTGCTTGTCCCCACTTGCGCGGCCAGCTGCGGCCAATTGCGTCCATAGACATGAATGGACGCGGTCAAGCAAAGCATTGTTTTTTTTTAAACTATACATTCAATGCAGCCGCCCCGTATTGAATTCATAGAGAATGAATGGACACAATCCGGGGGGTGGCTGCATTGAATGTATAGTAAGAAATAAAATGTGCCACCATGTGGCCAGGCAAAAATGTGGGGACAAACCCATATTTTTCATCTCTATTTTGCCTCTCTGATGCCAGTCTGTGTGTTTTGTTGGGTGGACCTCTCCTAACAGGTTTGTTGTGGAGCCATATTCTCAACAACTTGGCCCCTGACTTGTTTGGAGGGCTCCTTGGTCTTCATGGTGTGATATTGAAGCCTCTGGGGCCTTTGTGAAAAGGATTATGTAGACACCATGTGCCCAACCTGCAGCCCAGGTGCCCAATCTGCAGCCCAAGGGCCATAGGCGGCCCTTTGGGTGTTGTTCAGCAGCCCCCTTCAGTCCTCTACCTAAATCATAGATTATGTGCACCATAGAGATCAACACTAAAGCTGGGCATAGTTGTCTGCACGTTTGAGGCGATTGCTCTGCCGCAAAATCAGCCGAAAATCAAACACACCCATCTTGAATCTCCGCAAAATCGATCTAAAGAATTGCAGACATGTCCGTACATTTTTGACCAAGTTTATTACATTGGATGGGGACCCCATCCAAGGTAACTGTTGACACACAAAGGGTGCTGTTGATAGTATTTAATTAGGAAGAGTGGGAACCCCTCATAATTGTAACAATAGGTACAAACCCAGAACACAAGGCCAACAGAGTACCCAGATATGATCAAAGATATGATATTTTCTATGATACTTTGAGATTAACAGGATTTTAATGACACCAATCTCCCAAAACATCTGCAGTGACACTAAATAGAAATTTATTCCTTTAGAGATTACCTGTAGAAAAATACTGCTTGCAAAATACACAGCTGATTTGTAGCGTTATGAATGAGTTATGTACCATCCAAGTGACAGTTGCATGTACGTGTATGTGTGGTACAATGTACAATGAAATGGCCCATTGTTTGAATAGAATAATAAATTGTGTTGCATGAAACTCGAGCTCATGAATCCATGTAATGAAGATCTCTACCAGGTTGTGATTCTAGGCGGTACAGATGCCGCTTGGGGCTCTGGAATGTTTTCTGAGTAAAGCAGACATCACTCCGGTGTTCTTCGACATGACTGTGCTTGTAATTAGGACAACAACTTAGAGGTGTTATCTTCAGGTAGGAGAAGAAGAATCAGCTCTGGTTATATGATAATATACAGTGGCGGCTTTACATGGGCATTATGGACCGTTGCCCAGGGCGTCACAGCACCCACCCCCAGACCGGGTAGAGAACCCAGTCTCTAGTGGAAAAGCGGCTCCGGAAACCGGAAATCCCGGCAATCAAAACCAGGAACTGTGAGTTCCATGTACTGAAAGTGACATCACTGACCGTTTTTCTGAATCAAATTCCCAGCGAACAGGCAGGAAATTAAAATCTCCGCGCGAACAGATGGACATCTGACTTTTCGCCCAGGTCCCAAGTCCGATCCGAACCGAATCCGAACCTGGGCGATGTTCACCCATCACTAATCAAATGTTTAAGAGCCATTTCACACTAGTACTAGTAGATGATACTGCAATGCAAACATGGCTAGTGTGAAATGACTCTCAATAAGAAACTGTGCAGTTTGAGGGGGGAGGAGGGCGCTCAATAGTTTTTCTATGTAGAAAAGGGGGGCCCTGCAGAGAAAGTTTAGGAACCACTGCCATTAAGTAGCACTGCCAATTACCAGACCTGAACACAATGGGGTGGACATTGGTGACACAAGCGTGTTTTAACTTTTACTGCACTGGTAATAGTTTATGGTAAAAGTTTTATGATGCCTGCAGGGCTAGCTTCCACTAGTATAGGTTTACAAAATACTACCGGCCCATTGGATGCTTGCATTGTGTTTCAATTTGATTCTGTGGACTAGTTAACCCTAGCTAGCCCTATTCTACAGCTACACGCCGAGTAACATTGTTCATTTTCAGATATCAGACATCCTGAAGAGCTTTCATTGCTAAAGCCTCTGGAAGATTCTGCAAAGAAGAAAAAGAAAAAAGATTTAAAGGAACCAGTTTTAGAAGAAATCATCAATTTGGACAACTCACAAGGCAGCTCTGGATCATTGGGTAAAAAATAAACAAAAAAAACCCTACACAACAAAGATAGATACAAACTTTAAATACATTAACAATGGAGTTTAACTTATTATCATTTCAGTGCTTTGCAGTATTTTTTTTCCAGAGGCTATTGGCACTAGTCTTTAAGGTTGGTTTGACACTTATGTGCTATGGCAAGCCCTGGGTTATAGTTAGGCAGCCTATTTACATGCCCAAACCTTTTTCATCTAGTGCTCCGCAATGAAAGGGACGCCCAACGCTACCCAATACTGCTTCAGTATAAGGCCTCAAGGTATAAAACAGGTGTTACATTAAATTGTGAATGAATGTTTTCAAGAAAAAAACATTGAATAGATCAAAGCATTGGGATGTTATTGAGATAAACTTTGCTACAAGTGGATGTAGAAACTTGTACATTGAGGGCATGTGTCCAGTACGTCCAGTGCAGGGAATCAAGGTGCACGCTCCGGCGACACCCCTACGGTGTTGTTTTGAAGACGCCACAACCCGCAGCTTCAAAACAGCACCGCGGCCCTGCTGCTAACAATACGCAGAGTGGACATTATACCATTGGGAAGTGTCCTCTTTGCGTTTGTGTCCCTGCTGCAAACACATTTTTCCTTTTTGAAATGTGAGTGCAATGCATTGGATTCCCTAATGAATGTAGAAACCACTCCGTTGAATAGCAATGGATGTGTTTACAGTGAGTTTAAAAATGTGCTGCAAATGCATGGTTTTTAACAGCATGGAAACATGGTCTTAAATACATAGATCTGTTTTAGTTTCCAAATAGAAATCTACTGGTAATTGATCCTTATCAGGATTCTCAGTGAAGTAGTGTGGCAACCAATATACTGTAATGTTTTGTAAATATAATTCTAACTCCCTGTCAATTGTCTTCAGAATCATTAGTGATGAGCAGCATAGGTAATATTCAAATGCGCTAGCACACTGCGAGTGCATTGCAACATCGCAATTATAATGTGCTATATTTTCTCATTGCCAAATATATTCGACTATTCAAACCCAAGACTAGTCTTCAGAAGAGTTGTCAGTGTAGCATATGCGGATAGAGCTCCTATAAAACAATGTGATACTTATGTTATATTACTGTGTATATATTTATTTTTTTGCAGCTAGCCCTGGTTTATACAGTAAGACAATGACGCCCATGTATGATCCAGTCAACGGCACTCCAGCCTCTTCCACAATTACCTGGTTCACCGACAGTCCATTGGCAGAACAAAACTGCAACATCCTAGCACTCAGCCAGCCCATCTCCTCTCCAGAAATCCTGGCACAAATGTATCAGCCCAGGACTATTGTGGATAAAGCCAAACTAAATTCCGGGTGAGTCAATGTATATTGGTACAGGTCTGACAAGCCTAGCGTTGAGGAAGATAGGTAGTTGCAGGTTCAGCTGCAAAGGTTGTGGACTAGTCATGTACAGATTTTGGTAAGTGGATCGCCAGATACAAAGAAAGGACAAAATCCGCTATAGTCCCCACTGTCTCTAGATCAGGGGTGGGCAAACTGGGGGCCGGATCTGGCACGTTTAGCTTCCTTTTCTAGCCCTTTGTCACCTTTTGTAAAGATGGTCTCCTCTACAATGTGTCCAAATGTTACTTTGGGGACAATGCAGTGGCATCATAATGTGATGATACTGTGGGCGCATCCTCATAGTGACAACAGGCAGTCTCTAGGAACTATCTCTGCTGATTGCAATGAATGAGCATTTTATTTAAAGCAGGAAATTGAACGTCACTTCCGTCGTCCGCCCGGCCTTTTGGCTGATCTAGCAGGGAGAGGGCGTTACTCTCCCTGCTAATGTCCCACCCGCTTATGCTGATAATGTGCGAGGTGGGACATTAGCAGGGAGAGTTACAGTCCCTGTTTATAGTTAGGTAAGTATAGGTACATCCTTTAGCTACTCTTTCTCTCAGATCTTTGTAATGTAAAGGCTAAATCACAAGTCATTCTGTATTTATCATAAGCATAAGAAGGGCTATATATATGTTTAAGACAACACAATAAGTGAGCACAGGGCAAGGGACAGCTCTAAATATGTGACATAAAACATTATTTTATTGACCACATAAAGTGTCATCACTTTATAAAGTGTCACTTCAGCGTTCCAAATACCGGAAGTTACACTCCACTAGGTCACATGATTGTTTAGTGTGACACTCTTGCAATGAACAATCATCCCTTGCAATGCAGTGTAAACCATCTATTTAAATCCACTCTCATCTTCTCTATGTGTGAGTACAATGAAAGCAACACACAGATTTTGTAAATATATATTTATTAGGCACTTATTGTCTATATTATATTTTAGTGAATATATGTCCCAGAAGAAGCCAAATTTAATGGGCGAAATGCGTCAGACTAATACTCAAATTCAATAACAATTTTAAACATATTATGTTTTTTTGGGGTATCAACTGTGCTACTAAAATTGGTTATAGTCATATATATAGATATTACCAGTAATATTGATTGTGGAAAATTAAGCAGAAAGGACATTTAACAATAGGACTTTTTGCACAGACGGCATCCTACCACTTCCATTTTGGAATTCACTGAGCTCCTGAGAACACCCATGTTACCAAAAATTTGTGTAGAAGCCCTCTGCATGCTGAAGTGTTGGTTTTATATGGCTGCAGCTATGCAAATTGGAACAACTGAAATCAATTACTTGCAGGGGCGTCCCAGCACATATAGTGTAAAAATATAGTCCATTCTCCTGAACAGTTCTTAAGTGTCGACTTTTCTTTTGCCATTGTGTGTTGTGTAGGTGGTTGGATTCATCTAGATCTCTAATGGAACAAAGGATCCAAGAAGAAGATCTGCTTTTTCTGAGATTTAAGTACTACAGCTTCTATGATCTAAACCCAAAGGTAGGAGTGTTTAATTATAAATGTGTCGATAAACTGTATATTATCGGGTAGAAGCCATTACTTCCATATTTATGGGAAATTTGTTAAAGGAGTTAAGGCCTCATTTACAGTAAGGGCTAATTTACACAGCAGTAAACGAGCAATTACCGGCACCAACCGGTAACGCGATGTCACAGACGTGTCATGAGAAGTCTGGCGCGGCGTTTTCGGGCTTTCGCACAGGGTTGTTATCTTAACAACCCCTTGAGTGCCACAACTTTGCAGGATCTCGCCATATTGTATATATATTGGAAATTGTAATGCAGCATAAATAAGTCGACTCTGTGTAGTGTGCAACACATGCGCTAGTGCATAGCTTTGTGTATAGTGTAAATGAGCCTTTACTGTAAGCTAAGAAGACTTAGTTGCCACTCTAATGGACACTTGTGGGTGGAATGGCATATTTACTGCTTCTTCTTCAAGTTACCTGTTTTCCTGTGATCCCTCTGCTTTTTGTCCTCCTGCTTCCTTCCACAAATTTTTTATTTCTTTTTTCAGTCTGAATGATTCATTCTGCCACCCTAATTGTGAAGGAAAAATTCTGCCTTGTATTTACAATAAGACTGAAGTAATTCGGAGTTATGGTATAAAGTAGTAGAAGGAGTCATGCAGAGTGACAACAGAAATGACAGCCAAGTTAAAATAAATGGAAGGACAATTGGATGTGAATATAGAGGCTGCAGGGGACCTTCCTAACCTCCTGGGCATTTATCCTGAGTGTAGCAAGGATGTGTTTAGTGTTTATTTACTAACAATACTCACCCTTAGCTATACTTGGGGTTACTTACCTGTCCAGAGGGAGCCCGGAGCTTACATCCATGTAAGTATCCCCACCGGGTCCACTTCTTGACATTGACATTAAAGAAGCACTGTTGCTTTTCCTCCTCACATCCACACCATCATCAATGAAGCTGGGCATGTGAAAGGGGAGGAGGGAGGGCGAGGAAACCTGGCACACTTGCCTTTTTAAAAAAGAGTTTACTATGAGTGAAATGACCAGGAGTAGCCTGGATGGGAGAAAAAGAGGCTTTTTATGTGTATCTGTGTCTTGGCTGGTGCATTTTCCACCCTAGGCTTATATTTGAGCCATTCAGTTTTTAAAGGTTTTTTGGTACTTCGGCTTATATTCAGAACAGCTTATACTCGAGCATATACTGTATATACACTGAGGTTATACATGCAATTTTTTAAATTTGAGTATATAGCAAATAACAACCCAAAAGTACTGTTACTTTCTGAGTCTATCATCCATAAAATGCAATAAATATATTGAACCCAAACAAAAATACATCTATTTCCATCCTCCAGTATGATGCTGTCCGTATCAACCAGCTGTTTGAGCAAGCACGATGGGCTATTTTATTAGGAGAAATTGATTGCACAGAGGAGGAGATGCTCATGTTTGCAGCACTACAGGTAAGTACCTTATATCCCCCATATACAGTGGAACCTTGAGATACGGCCCAGATTTCTGCCCAGAAGCCAGTGTACAGTATGGGTACATTTATATGTGTGCGAACTGGTTATTGTTTTCTAGGCGCCTCCTGTGGCAGAAAGCGTTAATGATTAGTGATGATCGCGAATATTCGGATTCCGAATATTAATCGCGAATATCGGCAATTCGAGGAATTTGCGAAGATGGTGAATATATTGCCGAATATTCGCAATTCCGGATATTCTGTATTTTTTGTCCATTACACATGCCTCTCAATGCAAGTGGACGAATGGGAAGGCTGCAACAAGAGCTTAGCAACACCATCAACAGTTTTTTAAATGAATATTGGGGTGATTTTTGAATATTGCGAAAATCGTCACTTTAAAAATTTGCATAAAAATTCGCGCCATGTTAAAAATATATTGCGAAATTCGCAATAAAAACTGCCGATATTCGCAATAAAAAAAACCTGAATATTGCTGAATATTTTCCAAATGTTTTCCATAAAATTTGCGGCATGCCGCGAATACGAATGTTGCCTATGCCGCTCATCACTATTAATGATGCTTTAACACTTACAGCCAGTACTAACACTATTGCCCCCGAGGTGGCACCCAAGGACCCCAGAGGTGTTCAGAAACTTGCCTTTGAGCCCAGATAGGTCTGAGCCAGTTGATGGGGAAATTCTTTCCTACTCCAATCACATGGAAGAAAGGCCAAACCTAGAAGAAAATGTTTGCCATCATTTCAATAGATAAACTTCCAGAAGAAATGCCAGTGGATAATAAGATTATACTGTCTTTTTTAAGCAAATAGATAATCTCATATTTGCCACCATGGTGAGCACCACCTCAGCCTAGATTCTGTTTTCTGCAGACTTTGATCTAACAGCCATTTTTTTTCTTCTATATCCAATACAGTATCACATAAGCAAGTTATCAGTATCAAATGATTCATGTGAATTAACCACAGACGGGGAAACAGATGAAATAGAAGCTGCACTTTCAAACTTAGAGGTTGCACTAGAAGGAGGAAGGTCCAACAAAATATTGGTATGTATATATTTATGCAGAAACGAAGGGGCATATTTTGACATTGTTTGCATAGATATTATAAATACGTAGAATAGTCATTTGCTTGATTTGCTTTGATTGTTGACCTAGGAGTACATTAACCATACATTGTGCGTAAGAGTTACCAACACCTACAGTGTTTCCCCAAAAATAATACAATGTCTTATATTAATGTTTACTCCCAAAGATGCCCTACTTCTTATTTTCGGGGGAAGTCTTAGTTTTCCTTGAAGAAGAATACGGCACTGGGGTATCAGGGTAGGGGGATCACTTGAAATGACACAGGGGGAAACAAAATGGCACAGGAGACTCAGAGGGGGAGGGGGAATTACCATTTTAGTAACCCCTTCTGATCCTCCTGTAACCCTTCTGAACCCTTCTGACCCTTCTGTGTCATTTTAATTGCCACCTCTGATCCCCCCTGTCCAGAGTTACAGTTCTGTATCTTTACGGGTGCCTTATTTTTTGGGGATGTCTTATACTTCAGGCAAAAATGTAAGGGTGCCTAATTTTCGGGGAAACACGGTAATAGAGTTTAGGATATTACTGGATTCAGTGGTGAACAATGATTTGTCTGTACAGATGATAACATGCACCCAAAGAGTGATGATGCCGTGTAGAATATAAGGGTGAGCCTGCCCTGTAAAGGTTAAAAACAATTTCCTTTTCGATATATGCGACAACAACATATTTTTGCTGATTAATTGTATGGCATTGCACAATGGCAACACCTGACTTACTATAATTTAAGTGTTTGGATTGGAAATTTCTGCCAGGGACCCTCAAAATGATTGCAGTGTATGTAGTGTATAATATATTTCCATAGACCCAGTTACCAAATGTTTATCGTTTTTGGGGAAAAGTAAAGATATGAGAGATTTTATAAAGATTTAGTTTTTGATATATTGCTCATTAGGGGGACCCAACAGGAAATGAGAAGATATTTAAGTGAAATTCTTTAATAGTTGTTACCATAAAAGTGTTCACAAGATTTCCCCTCATAGCATGGTATGTTTGCAGTTTAGTGTATCTTGGATTTGCCATTCCATTATGTTATTCAGAACAACTGGCCAGGGGCATCATTAAGCATTACATTGCAATAATTCTTTCCAATGTTGCCAAATCCACTTTATTTTATCTTTATTCTAAGTGCTTATACATATATACATAAATAATTTATATATATCCCTCTGGCTGCCCCTCCACTGGCTGAGCACGGAGTGCATGTTCGTGAGATTAGTAGGCTGCAGGTTGTTGGGAATGTATCTGCAAACAATTAATCAATATGTCAAGCAAAGACTGATTGATAGTACAATTCATAGATTTCTCATATTTCTTTCTATTTTATATTTTTATCAAATCTATTATGCAGTCTATTAAGAATAACAGGTAATGTATGGACATCATAACATTTCAATCACAGCAAAGTTTTCACTTCTACATATCATTGTGTTATTTTTTTGCCTTATAAGACGCATAGGGCCATAAAACACACCCTATAGTTTAGGAAATAAAATTAGAAGATAAGAATATAGAGACAAAAGCACAGCCATTTTCATATAAAGTAAATATACTGAATGTGTCAGCAACGTAGACAGGTCTGGTCCATGCAGTTTTCACTCTACATTCCTCCAGCTAAGCCAAAAGGCAAGTACCGGGAGGCAGAACATAGTTCCAGCAGAGTGTTCAGGGCCAAAACTTGAGCATGTGTCTATAAAGAAGCAGTACCCATTCTCTGACATACTTCTGGAGAGACACGTACATTTTACAATCTGGCACTGACAACTTACTCATAAGCAGCTATTTACATAGGAGGACTGAGTCTTTGTCACATAATTGTATTATGCAGAACAACTCATGCTATCTAAATAACCTCAATTCACTTAGCTGGTTGGTCAGTGTATTGAGTACACTAGTGTAGTGTAATGGGTACTGCTAGTGCTAATACAGCTAAAATATCTCTCTTAGCAGTGGAATTTTGGCTTGGGTGGAGGGAATGGAACAAATTCCAGGCTCCTGTGATGCAGAGCTTTTGCTCCCAGGATGAAGAAACTGTATTTATGTTTTACAACTATGTAGTGCCCTCCCTGATAGAACATATAGTGATTGTTAGGATTAGAAAGGTCCTCATATTACATGGTTTTGGTAGAAGAAAAATTGATTGTACATAAATTGTATGGTAAGATTGTAAGGTATTTGGGGGCCTTTAGGGTTCCCATACACCTTTTGATTTCTCTGTCAGATTTCCTTTAGATCTCCTTTTGTTTTACCAACCAGGGACTTTCTAAACAATGTGTTCAATGGCAGTGGACCCGGCACTACATAGTTGTTGGTAGATCTAAAGGATATCTGACAGAGTTCTAAAGGTGTATGGCCAGCTTAAGTTAGGACAATGCTGAAAAAAATTTCAGTTATGTATCAATAAAAAGACATTATAGTGTTTCCTTGTGCAATACCTTTGTATTTGGATCAATTAGTGATTTGTGATTTGTTTTATATTTCATTAGGAGGATATCACAGACATACCTAAACTTGCTGATAACCTAAAGCTTTTTAGGTAAGTGTATAAACATATGTAAATTTTCAACCCCATATCATTGCTTGTTTTTTCCATCTGCCATACATAATAGTAAAGGCCAAGGTAGTAAATGCAAACCCTTTTTAGATAGAATTGTTAGGTTTTAGAACCCCTGTCATACTATTATTGCTGTTTGCCTCTCCATTATGGAATTTTCACTACCTCCATTTTTCCTGATCAATGATGTGGCTAGGAAGGAGCCTGAAGATTAATCCACTATCTTGATTTGCCACTATAAGAATAAAAGGAAGATCTTCCAATAAGCACACTTGTTCTTCCCAAAGTAGTCTAGATGTGAATTCCTTAATGAAGAAAAAGTATGTCCGTTGTCCTAAATAAAGGAAAAGCACAGATAGTAACAATCTGACAGCTACTGTACCCACAATGAAAAAGTTTTTAATTAACAAATTGCATGCATACCTTAAAGGTATACCTTTATACAGGCCTTATACTGTTCTCCCTCTGGGTAAGGTTTGGTAATGCAAAGGTTCTTCAATTAGCACATCAGAGCACTTATATATATTTTGCGGCATGAGGGATGTACGATTGATAACGCAATTCTGTTTGTATTTCAGACCCAAAAAGCTAACATTGAAAGCTTACAAGCAATATTGGTTTGTTTTTAAAGATACATCAATATCATATTTTAAAAATAAAGAGGCTGGCCATGGAGAACCAATTGAAAAGTTAAATCTCAGAGGTAAGAGCCTTAATAGTATTTTTACAGTTAGTAATTGAACTAATTAAATCTAAGGCTGGGTGCCTGAATTTTCCCTATACTAGCTCCTTTTCCATTTATCTGTTATCATAAAAATAAATGATCACAGATAATTAGGTGCTAATGGGTCATATTAACCCCTTACTCATTCCAAAGTCATTAACCCCAGCGAGGCCATAAGCATTAAGCACACAAACACACACTTTCCAATTACAGTAAAAATCTGATATGTGTAATAATTACTAGAGATGGTCAAATTTGGGTTTATTCCAAAGCCCCTGAGCATGGTATGTAGAGAAGGGTTGGGGGTATACTACAAAAAAAGGATTTCTCTAACACAAATAGTTTTTGTATAAATTAAGTTCAAAATCCAATTTAACTTTTTGAAAAGTCAAGTAAAATTTTGGAAAAGTTAAATTGGATTTTGAACTTAATTTATACAAAAACTACATTTGCTAGAGCTAATTTTTTTTTCAAATGTTCCCACAGCCACAGCAAAATTTGGTGATGATATATATAATTACATTAATTATCACAGATAACAGCAAACAATAAAAAAATCACCTACACACACTCAATTCCCAAAAATTGGCTAGAAAGTTTTATACTTAATAATTTCATTAATTATTAAATATAAATGTGCAAACTTGACAATTCTACAGGAAAGGGAGCTAGTATAGGGAAATACGCACAGGTCGAGCAGGAGGGGATCAATATTTTTGTGAGGGGGAGGGGACCATATTTTTTGTGGTTTAAACTACCCACAATCAGGCCAAAAAATAACCCAAATCTTGTTTGTTAAAATGTTTAGTTTTGGGTCGATCATCAAGGTGGGCAGCATTCAATTCTCCTATGACCGGTTCGCACAACTGCTGATTGATCGTTTGGGATTACAGGGAAAGATCTATACATCTGGGGGGGGGGGGGGGGGGGGGGGGGGGGGGGGGCTTAAGTCTTACCAAAGCTCTACTAAATTTATTTGGGTATAAAATTAACTTTTGGGTATGATGTGCCTTGCCGTTCTGTTGACATACTGGTTTACTTCTGGTTACATTCTCTGCGGGTCACTGGTCAGGAACATGTATGCATATCAGGGATCAGAAAGGTTGAAGAAATGGTAAATTCCTTATATGCATGCGTGTTCCAGGTCAGTAAATCAACAATATCAATTAGGACCCTTTCCCACAAAAGTGCCGCCCCATACCTTTCTAAATGACTAATGCATCTATTTATGAAACGTTTTACCTGAAAATGCAAAGCACGTCTTTTGTATACAAGGACATAAAATAGGGAGTCGTTAGTATAAACACTTTGTGCTTTCACACACCTCCCACAGGGGCACAACATTCCTGAAATAATCTCTGGGGTGGTGAGTAAGCAGCCCTCCACTATGATGTGTTTACACTAATCAGCTGAAAGCTCCATCACATGTCTTCTGCATGGTGACAACATTACACAAACATCTCGGAGGTCTAGTCATCCCTTTTAGTTTTTTGGGGACTAGACCTTAGTTATGTGACCTGTAAAGTTGCACATGACGCCTTGTTTAGATGCCTACTAAAACTATTTATAAAGGTGCCCATACTGCCGATCTCCCGTTAAATCAACCCAGCATGCTGACGTCAATTACTTCGGACAGGACACTGGTCCCCTTACATCGGTCCAAGAATTACGGACATGTCCCTTAAGCTGGCCATACACCTGCAGGATTCTCTGTCAGATTTCCTTCAGATCAGATCAGATCTACCAACAACCATGTAGTATAGTGTCCTCCCTGATACAATACATAGTGATTGGAAGGTGTAGAAAGGTCCTCATATTACATGGTTGTTGGTAGATCTGATCTGATCTGAAGGAAATCTGACAGAGAATCCTGCAGGTGTATGGCCAGCTTTATAGCTTAGATCGATTAGGCCGAAATATAACTTTAAGCGTTAGATTTCCACCCAACTTTTCAGCAGATCGCCCACCGGGACCTTGGGTTAAAATCTTAGCTTGAGACATCTTTCAATTGTTATACATGTCATTGGTTTCTATAGAAGAAAAACACCTCAATTCAAAATTCCCCTCTCCATGTAAAAACCCATAGAAAAAGTTGATTAATGGTTCTTCCAGATTCCAAGTGATAACAACAAACAAACAAATGTGCTACTTTCATGATAATATCCAGACACCATGCCCTCAAATTTGAAACATACAAGACCCAAAGGTAGTTAAACCATCAAGCAAAAATTAGCCACCCAACAACCACCATAACAAAGGACCATCAATTTAAAAAAGAATTGTTACACTAAAAAAGAAAATGATTTAATCCCTCGGATACAGTTTTCCAATGGGGTTCACCCTTTCTGGATTGCCTCACTTTCACAATGTGTTTATAGTACTTATTGTATACTTTGTTCTCCAACCTTACCTGTGTCATTACCCGTACCTGTGTCATTACCCGTACCTGTGTGTTATCTTGTGTTGTATCTCAGCTTTAACATAATGTACAGTGCTGCATAATATGTTGATGCTCTATAAATAAAAGTAAATAATATTAACAGTGCAGTCATCCAATGACAAGGTAATTAATAACATATGACCAAGGTACACATGTAATTACCGTATTTAAAATAAAGGAAAAAAGAAACACACATAAGAGCATGCAGAATATGTGGCACCTTTTGAAACAATGAGGTTTATGGTCAATTAGGAATCAGAATACAGACCTTCCCCAGGGAGAATGTAATAAGGAATAAGTAAAAAGTTCTGTTCACCAACTGAAGTGCCTCAATCCTGCGACACCCCTAGTGATGGTGGAATTTTTCAACTAGCTAACTTTGTGAGTTCATTGCAAAGCCTCTGAAAATGGTATCATCACCAAAATTGCAGGAGACGTGTTGTGGGAACATTGAAAAAAAAGGTTTTGCTCTAGCACATGTAGTTTTTGCATAAATTAAGTTCAAAATCAAAGTCGAAATTCTGAACCACAGTTTTATGCAAAAACTGTGTTAGAACAATACTATTTTTTTGGAGTGTACTCCCAACCCTTCTCTACATCGCCAGCAAGTTTGGTCATGATACCATGCTCAGGGGCTTTGCAATTAACTTAGTTAAAATAGTAGAATTTTTGATTTAAAAAAAAATTGACCATCTCTAAGACACCACATAGAGCACTTTTAACTCTTGATGGGTGGTTCAAATGCAGTATCTTAAAAGCCCATTTTTGCTAGGAGGTTTATCTTCCTTTGGGTCCTGCAGATTCTGCAGAGAGTAATGCCTGGCATACACATGCCGATAAGCGGCCGATTTTTCACCTGACTGACGGGCGTGCGCACTCTATCTATTTAGGTAGAGCTTCTGTTGTATTATCCATATTCAATCAATAAGCATATATTTTATACTGTACATATTATACATGTTTAATTTTTTATGTTTTGGGTTATAGGACATGTGAGAGATGTGCTGAATTGTATATTCCTTTCCAGAGAAACATTTTGTTTTGTTTTTTGCTTTTAGGTTGTGAAATTGTTCCAGATGTCAATGTGTCACAGAGAAGGTTTGGCATTAAGTTGCTTATCCCAGTTGCAGATGGCATGAATGAAATATATTTAAGATGTGACAACGTAAGTATATATGTTTTTATTAATAGGTTGACAGGCTTGGTGGACATCTTATTCCAAAGCCATGAACAATATTCTGGAGTTGGCCTCCTTTGTTGCTATTATAGCCTTAAAGCTACATTTACATGGTCTTTTCCCGGTCTACTGTCAGTCCTCAGAAGCCCAAGGAAAGCACCGGGCTCTCCTGTCTGTGAGCCCCTGTAAACTTGTGCAGACGCTCACGGGTCGTTATGATAACAACCTTGTGACAGGTCTATCAGTTGCGCCAATTGATAGTTTACTGGGCGTTTAACAACCGCTCTTGTAAACGAGGCTGCGTCTACACTATGGTGCGATGCGCGCAAACCACGCCCCATGGTTTGCTAATAGATGTGTATAGGAATGCGGTATTGCCTGCACACCCTAAACAGCGCCCAAACAGTGGGTAGGCGCTATGGGCACACACATACCCATGTACCCATAACGCCCCCCGTGGTTGCTGGGGCGCTGTATTGTAGACCCAGCCTTACTCTTATGAGAAGGTTCCGCATAACATTTTGGAGTGTGTCTGTTCATGAGATATAATACTGATGATGGATCAGTAGACCTGATCAGAATTTCAGTTAATCTCATTAGAGTCATAGTCAGGGGCTGTGAAGTCCACCTAAGCACCTCCATCCATATCTTTAAACATATCTGTATGAATTTGGCTTTGTACACAGGTATGCAGTGATGCTAAAACTGAAAAGGGTCTTCCCTAAAATGTTGGCACGAGGTTCAAAGCCTACAATTCTTTGAAGGTTTATGTATGCTGCAGCATTAACAGAACTCTATACTGGAAACCTTATACTCTTGGCCATAAAGTCTGGTTGTGATGGTCAAGTGTCCACATACTTTTAGATATATTGTGAAATAGAATGGACAAGAATTTGAATTTACCAGATAAGTCATTAGAATGTGTATAAAAAGATTTGTTGCTAAATGTTAATGTGAACTTGTTTATTGTGGTAGTTGCCTACTAAACCATAATGGACCAATGCCTTTTCTATTCAGGAAACCCAATACTCCAAATGGATGGCAGCTTGTATACTTGCTGCAAAAGGAAAGACAATGGCAGACAGTTCTTACCGATCTGAAGTACAGAACATCCTTTCATTCGTGAAGATGAAAGATATAAACACCACTGCACAATTACCTACTAATATAGAAAACGTGGACATTAAACCAGAGTGTTATGTGTCACCCAAATATGTCAAGAAGTACAAAACAAAGCAGGTATGTGATGAGCCTTTTACTGATTCATGAATAATGTCATTACCAATACATTTACAATAGCAATAATGCTAATGATTCCAAAATCTACCTATCCACCCCGGCCTTTACTCCCCCTGTCCTGGACATCAGTGTCGGCCATCTCTTCATGGATGGCTAACAGTTTCCTTAAACTCAACCTGAGCAAAACAGAACTCATCATCTTACCCCCTTCACCTTCCATGCCTCCCCCCAACATATCACTTACAGTAAACAACACCGTCATCTCCCCCATTCCACAAGCTCGCTGCCTTGGTGTCACCTTTAACTCTGCGCTCTCCTTTACTCCCCACATACAGAACATTGCTAGATCCTGCCACTTCCATCTCCGCAACATCTTCAAAATCCGCCCCTTCCTCTCCCCAGAGACCACCAACGTCCTGGTACATGCTCTCATCATTTCTCGCTGTGACTACTAGTATAGGCAATATTTGAATTCTATTAATATTCGATTCGATATTCGCAATTCAAGTGTATGGCCATACATCGCAAAAATATATTCGCAATTATAATTGCACCGCGATTACCATCAAAATGAATGATAACCACAATGCATGGTCATAAGCTTCTCATTAAAGAAGATCTTGAATATTCAAAATTGTGAATATCCGGCGCCATATTCACAAAATTTGCAAATTCTCAAATAGCCGATATATGTTGAATATATTTGCAATTCGAATATTCGAGCTCGACACTAGTGACTACTGCAACATCATCCTCTCTGGTCTTCCTCTATCTAGACTGTCAGCTCTTCAGTCCATCATCAATGGTGCTGCTAGACTCATTTACTCCTCTAACCGCCCCTCATCTGCTGCTCCTCTCTGCAAATCTCTACACTGGCTTCCAATTGTCCAGAAAATAAAATTCAAAGTTCTGTGCCTTGCTTTTATATCACTTCACACCTCCTGTCCCACTTACATCTTCAACATGGTACATTAATATACCCCTAACCGCCCCCTCCTCCAGTGACTCACAAATGACATCCCCACTCATCACATGCACAGTTTCCAGACTTCTCTAAGGCTGCTCCTACTCTCTGGAGCTCTCTCCCTCGCCCCATTAGACTTGCTCTTACTTTTTGCACTTTAAACAAAACCCACCTCTTCAGTCTCGCCTATCCATCCCTTTATTCCTTACATTACCACCATGCCAGTA
>CM070035.1:146565080-146576832 GCA_036250615.1 Ptychadena robeensis | reverse complement strand
CTGGAAGAGGTAAGTAGTAAGCGATCCTGCTGGGCCATTCTGCTACCATGACTACTTACCACAAAGTTAGTATTTGAACAATGTGTCTCATTACCATGGATCTGGTCTACAGGCCGCTTGTAAACTCTTGAAAGCTCATCAGAATGACTGTACCACGGTTTTCAAATCCACCAAGTTTATTTTATCAAAATTCAAATATTGAATATATGTGTATAAATAACGTAATCAGACTTTGATTTGATTTCATCTCAGTTCATTATCCTCATGATTGGAGCTGATCAGTCATCTGTCATGGAGCACCAAATAGAAATTATGTCCAGTAAGTGATGGCGCGGCCGGTACTTCATGAATAAATTCACTTATTATTGTTTAGAACCTTCACTGTTTTGCGTCCATAATGATAATAACTGTATCCTGAGGCAGCGGTTGTGAAAGCAGTGGTACACCTGGGGATGCAGAAAAAAAGAAGAATGTTGAAATCCACCTTTATCTTAAGAGACAGAAGAACTGAAAAAGATTTTTTAATCTATTACTTTTTAAGTGTAGCTTCTATTCTGAACGCATCAATCTCTCTAGGAGGGCTTAAGCAGTGCACACACTTGTAGATATGGGCCAGATAGATGGCCGCTTCGAGCACCATGCATGCTCCCGGCCATCTATCTGGCCATCCCTGTTTTTGCGGCAAGGTAGACTCATGTACTCGTGTGTCCATGAGTAGAGATGGTGGAATTTTTTGACTTGCTAACTTTGTGAGCAGATTGCAAAGCCCCTGAAAATAGTATCATCCCCAAAATTGCTGGAGATGTAGAGAAGGGTTGTGGAAACATTTGAAAAAAAAGTTTATTTCTAGCACATGTCGTTTTTGCATAAATTAAGTTCAAAGTTAAAGTCGAAGTTTCGATTTTCAAATTTTTTTACTTGACTTTGAACTTAATTTGTGAAAAAACTATTTGTGTAAGAGACAAACATGCTTTTTTGGGGTATACCCCTAACCCTTCTCTACATCTACAGTAGGTTTGGTGATGATACCATGTTCAGGGGCTTTGCAATTAGGTCGAAACCGCCAAAATGGTCAAATAAAAAAAAAAAATCTCTATCCATGAGGCCTGTTGGAGGTTTGGAGGGGACCTGTGAGAAGCCGGAATCTTCCACCATTGCACCCTTATAGGTGCTCCCAGGTGCCATCTTGGACATGTGTGGTGTGAAGGGCCTCCTCTGAAATATGAATAAAGCCATAAAGCCATCGCCCTGGCTGTAGAGCTCAATCAGATGGTTCCTTACACCTCTATTGCCCTGATCTATTATTTCTACTAAACAAGTATCTAGGAAGGCTGTTAGCCTTCAACATAGCATCTTTCCACCTCCATATGAACATTTTCTAATATATTATATAAACAACCTTTTTTCAATTCATTATCAAGGTGTATATTTATATGGCTCCACCCAGGCTGCACCATTATTAAATATTAGGGAGTTTGGAATCATCTCTGGAAAAATATTACATTTTAGGCGATAGGAAATAAAGAAAGGGTCACGACTCCAAATTGAAGGTCCGGTCTATGGAGTCATTACAATTTCCCTATGTGTATATAATGTACCTGGTTCCAACTAAGGGTAAAATATAACCACTGCGAATACTATAGTGGAAAACTGGTCCACATAATAACTGGTGACAGTCCACTGAAATTACCATATTTTGGGGAAAATGTCTGTGTGTTTTGGTCAGAATATTTTTTTTTTTAACTCTAAGTTTTTTTTTACTCTTTAGTCCCACATATCCTTGGACCAATAATTTTGCATCCCAGGAGCTGGAAATTGTTCTATTCCCTCCAGTCAAGCCAAAAGGCTACTGCCGGGTGGGAGATTTTCAGCACCCATTCACTGAACACACAGGCCAACCAGCTGGGTGAATTGAAGCTATTTAGATACCACGAGCTGAGTATTTTTATTAGCATTCTGTATTGCAATAACCAATCCAATTATGTGACACAGACTCACAAAAAAAAAAAAAAAAATGTGTCTCTCCATAAGTTGGTGACAGAATGGGTACTGCTAGTGCATAGACTCATCCTAAAGTTTCGCCCTGCACTCTGCTCCCTCGGGCACTGGCCTTTTGGCTTGGCTACAGGAATATAGCGTGAAAACTGCATGGACCAGAATTGCACCCTTTGCTGGAACATTCTGTATATTGACTTTATATGTAAACAGCTGTGTCTCTCTTTTTTGTTCTAATTTTCTCTCCCAATCTACGGGGTGCATATTATGGTGGTAAAGTTACTAAATCCAATATTAGATTAGAATTGGTAAGCTGACCAAATCTAATAGCGACCGGTTACTGCACAAAAAATGTAGTACTGCTGGAATCCTTACCATAGCACCTGAAGATAGACACTATCCACATAATTAAACACAGGAGCCGCTAATGAAGCTGCTACCAGTATTAACTGAACCGCAGTGTTCATCTGAAAGGCAACAACAATACAACAATTAGCACACTCATGTCACACAATTATATCACTAAAGCTGGGCATAGAAGGGTCTTTTTCCCATCAACTACTCAGCTGACCGACCAGGCAAAGAATCGGACAGACACCCTTTGTGTGCCGTCCCCATCCAAACTAATGGGATCGGCTGGGAATTCAACGTGCGATCCGACATGCGGCAGATTCCTGGTCAATACGACCGGGGGCGCACCCGATTCCCTGCCGACCTGACCGCCGATCGATTGCAGGAACGCGCAAGGTGGCCAAAGGGCTGTCGAATCAGGCAGGAATCTGCGCGTCTATGCCCAGCTTTACCCAGAACACCACCTTATACTTCGTTACAAGCTGATTTACATGTTACTTTGGAAAAGCAAAATGGAGTCTACACCATCACCTAATCTCCAAAAAGCAATCATGTGCTTCCTCCAACGTTCAGGTTTAAAGGGATTTTAGGATTTAATAATACCAAATTTCTTATGGTCAAGACTACACATAATTAATAGGATGAAAATCTTTTTTACATGCAAGTTGCAATGACTTGACCAATCTACTGGTACATAATATTTTCATATGTTAATTTATTCTTTACTGACATTTTTATTAAATGTTGATTATTTGTAAATCAGAAGTGATTGGTTATAACAGAAGTTTCTCACCTTACCTTACTGATAAACGTTGGCTCTAACTGAGCAGTTGCAAAGCAAGGGTTAAAATATTTTCCAACTGTTCTCTGGGAATAAAACCAGAAGAGAATTGGAATGAAACTGGGAAGAAAACTAAAAAGTGTTAAATTTCCTTGCATGTTTCTAGTACAGTATGGTGATAGCACAAGGCTGCTTGGAGTATTGAGCTGTGTGCTGCATACTCAGCGATCCAGTTTTAGTTTTTTTTATTATTTACCATGCAGAAATATTTTGCAAATATCAGACAAAATTTCTTGCCGTCAGTGTGTCAATGCAATACTGAATGTCAATGTAATCTCAGCTTATATTCAGGGGTGCACATCATTTTTTTAGTGAGCTCCTCAGATGAGTACCAGGAGATAGTGTTTGGTACTCACCCCATATGTAGAGTGGTCTTTCTCACGGTCCTCTGCGTCACCCTTCTGCATGGTATATTCTGCTGCAGATGAACCTTCCTGTTCCTGATTGAGCTTTAAATAAGCTGTCTCCATCCACAGATCAACAGCTGGTGTGTCTCCAAGACGTGAAAAAGCAGCGCCTGATGCTGTTCGGGCGCTGTTTTTTCACATCTTTGGTATGCTAAATTATTAGGGCCCTAGGCCATGATCTGCCTGATTGGGCTTACAATCTAAAAGATTGGGGAAAAGAGGTATACAATAGGTGGGGGTGACACCTAGGCAGCATGCTTGTAGAATAGGGGAGATGATGGTGTTATTTACTGTGAGTGAGATGTTAGGAGGAGGAGGCTTGGAAGGTGATGGGGGAAAGATGATGAGTTCTGTTTTGCTAAGGTTGAGTTTAAGGAATCTGTCAGCCATCCATGAAGAGATGGCCGATAGGCACTGAGAGATGTTGTCCAGGACAGAGGGAGTCAAGGCCGGGGTGGATAGGTATTTGGTCATCAGCAATGGTATTTTAGACCAAAGGATGAGATTTTGCCAAGGGAGGACCGGGAAAAAGGACCGGGCCAAGGACTGAGCCTTGTGGGACACCAATGGGGAGAGGGGGGTGGGAGAAGAGGAGGAGCCATTGAAAGAAGTTTGAAAAGAGTGGTCGGTCAGATAGAAGGAGAGCGAGGAAAGTGCAGTCATTATTTTTATGAATACCAATAGTGCAAGGTCTGTAGAAGAAGAGGGTGGTCAACAGTTTCAAAGGCAGAGGAGAGATCCAGCAGGGAGAAGTTGCCTTTGGCCCAAAAATTTGGACAAAGCAGACTGTTTGCTCTTTTATGTACCAGAACCCCCTAAAATGAGAGCAAAGTGCATTTCAGTATAGTGCACAAAGACGTGTAGAATAGAGCATGTGGTTTGTTCCAGGAACAAAAAGCCTAGCAAGCTTCTTCTGTTTCAAGGAAGTCTCAGCTTCCACGGCAGAACAGTTGTTTTGTAGTGAACTGACATTTGTGGATGGAGGCCGCCTTGAGCTGATCCCTCTGAAGACTTCCCTTTTCTTGCCAGTGTAGATTTTCATTGAGAAGCACACGTAGTACAGAAATACTCAGGATACACAAAACTAAAGACTATTGAGGAAGCCACCCTGACAAGCCCAGTTCTTCACACTCTTTAATAAAGTTAAATAGCAGCGACACAATGCGGGGCTCTTCTAATACAAAGAGGAGGTTGTTCTTAGTAATAGTAAAAGTATCATTAGGAATCTGCAGGAACCAGGTCACCAGTGACAGTAATCCTATACCACTCGGTGGCCTGTGTTATTTAGTTGCCATTACAGAGCCGATGCTGAAGTGAGAAATCTATAGACGAACCAATAGACCACCAAGATATCGGATATACAATAAATCTTTTAGCTAAATAACTTTTACTACGCTCCTCCAACCATGAAATCACAAATGCACAGTAAGATTAAGGTTATGTTCCCACTTAAGCAATTAATTGTGCACGGCAAGCGCTGTTGATTGCGTCCATTTAGTTGAATGGGCTTGTCCCCACCTCAACTAGCGGCCGCGATCAGAATCGTGGCTCCCCGCGTCCGCGGGTGGCTGCAATTTTATTTCTCTTTTCGTGCCCATAGACTTGAATGGGCGCGATTTGTAAAAAATTTCGTCCATTCATTCTCTATGGACGTGTTTTTTTTTTATAATGGGGATGATTTTTTTTTTATTTAAACGCTGGTGAAGATCGCCTGGTCAATCGCGTAAGCAATGGCGCGCACTATTTAAATCAGGTCCGCCCCGTGGCTGATCACCTATGTGGGAACATAGCCTAAGGCATAGACTGGTAAAATAAACAGAGATACTTACAGGAGGCGGCAGTGTTCTATATCTAACATAAAACACAGCAGCAATCAAGGCAACGTCTCTTAAAATGATCATAGCTGTTAGCGGAACTGCAACAAAAACAAGACAAAACAACTATTAGTAAACAGTTGCTGTAGAATAAAATATATGCACATACTCACAGGCGTTCTTTGTTTTAGAAATGAAGATTTAACTCATGAAAAGAGATCTAAACACAGGTCCATTTGTATGAGTGAAATCTAAGACGGATCAGGGATTACAAAAGGGTTTCTTTACTGGAGTTCCTGCAGAGTTTGCCAGAAGTTTCCTCAGCAATGAGAAGTATCTGCAGTTTACAGAATATATTTGTAATTAGGACTGGGTGAGATGACAATATATATTGTCTAGACCAATGGTGGGCAACTGAGTTGATATGGGGGGCCACAAGTGCGGCCCTCAGCATCACTAAATAGCTGCACATAACATTTTCAATCTACACTGACTTGTATAAGCATTTTATGATGAAGACATGACAGCAGGCAGAGCTAGAAGACATTATTGTTAAATAACAAATCATGTTTTCAAGCATTAGGGAACACTAAAGTATGGTAATGCACACTTTGTGCCATGTATATCATCAAAAGTTATGTGCCTCATAGATATTATCCAAGCCTCTGATGATATCCATGGGGCACATAACCTTTGATTGCAAATATATATTATACAATCACCCCCAGTTTGTTGGTGAAATAGTGGGAGCATAAGCACTGACCTGTCTGTCGACTGCTCCAGCTGAGCAGGCTGATTGGTGTACGTGAAAGCCAATCAGTGACCCAGATGGCGCCTGAGCAAGTCCCTCGCCTCTCCTCCTCTTTCGGCTCTAAGAAGACTCGTCAGCGGGGGTTGGCGGAAAGGTTACTTTTCCCTATGCATTAACATTGGGGGGCTGCAAGTGGAGGACCAAGAGGTGCCAATGAACACCCAAAGGGCCGCAGGTTGGGCACCTGGGGTCTAAGATAGAAAGTGTCTTTCGTTTTAAACAAAGCTCTATCATTTACACCACAGTAGGCTCCACAGGTTCGGAGTTCTAACAGATAATGCTTCTCCTGACAGCCAATGGAAACACAGCAGAACACACTGCCTGGCTGGTCTCAACCCCAGCTGCACTGTAAAAGCAAAGCTGTAGTAAACAGCTATATAACACTGTCACTTTGAACATTTATATTACAAAAGCCTTTACGAATACAACCATGGCTGCAACACTTCCTACTAAGAATGCAGCGGATGTATTAATTCCTATATCGTTTCATACTAGTAGTACAGTGGAGCGCGCACTGAATGTCATATATCACACAATGTACAGAGATCGGCTGTTTCAGATTTACTTGCACCTCCTTTTGGGGAGCACTTCATATTATCGACCGATACAGCCAATCATGCATTTTTATTCACCAACTGAACAACAACAAAATTGCTATATCGTCATTTATATCGTTAACAGGCTATAAACTGTAGCTATATCGGGATATGACATTTTGGTCATATCGCCCAGCCCTATTTGTACTGTAAAATTTTTCCTAGTGAGCATGAAGCTAATATCCAATGAGCTATAAAAATAAGGGTAATAGGGTTCCTTAAGACCTGAAACTTTTTTTCAAAAGTCTCTTCTTTAGTTTTGCAAGTTTGGATTATTCTGATATATTCATAGGAAGCAACACACAGGTTAACACCACTTACACCATATTTAAAGACTGGCATTAGTCTAAATCAGTGGTGGGCAAATGAGTTGATATAGAAGGCCACAAGTGCGGCCCCTGGCATCACTAAAGGGCCGCACATAACATCATTCCAGACCCTCCCCCTGTCGACATATCTCAGCAGGTGGTGGACCAGATCCCGACTGGCAGTCAAAACCCAACAGCTAACCCAACCCCCCCCCCCCCCCCCCCCCCTCCTACCCCTGGGTGCAGCACTCATATGTAGACCTGGTTTCCACAATCAACATTAACAATTTTACTGATGTAGTGACCACTTCACAGTTAAATTGCTATGCCTTATGAATGAACAGTTAGGTTTTGGGGGCCGCATGTGGAGGACCAAGGGGGGCCGCCAAACAACGCCCAAAGGGCCGCATGCGGGTTGGGCACCTAGGGTCTAAATACAATCAGTCCTCTAATTTCCATACCATATATCATCCCCAGCCGATTGTGTTTTTTTAAAATGAGTTAAACGTTGAATCATTTAAAGTGGTTCTGTACCGTAGATAAACCCATATACACAGTACTTTTTGTAGTCCACGTGTAGTCTATCTAGGCAAACCAATGTCCAAACAAAAAACATATACCTTCGCCTCTTTCTCGCTCCTGCATTGCCATACAGCGTACAGTCCTCCAAGCTCCAACATGGCGGAGCCAGACTCTACCGGTCTCGCTCCCACCACCAGTTTGAATTTAAAGCCGGCGATGCTCTGCACCTCCAGTGACAACACGGCGAGCAACAGTGACAACTCTCCACATGACATCTCTGCAGAGGCGTAGCATTGCAGGATTCAGAGCATTTTCACCCAGGTTGTTTTTATTTATCTATGGCTATATTCAGAAACATTGTGTAACATAATATACATTTCCAGCAGGGATTCTTGGCTGTAATCAGAAGTCTGCTGCTCTGTTGTACTCACCACAATCATTCCTAATTCATTTCTGTAAGAAAATATAACCTTCATCAAAACATCGCAATGAAAAAGGTGTGACTGCACATTCTTACCCGGAATCAGATTTGCATATGTTAAACATACATATAAGACACTGATGAGGATTTTGTCAGCAAGCGGATCAAGCGCACTTCCCAGCGCAGACTTCTGATTGGCCCAGTTCCGTGCAATATATCCATCGAGCTAGATAAAGAAAAATAGCTCCATTATTTCAACTCATTCACCCTATAGCTAGGGCATTAACAACAAATATATATATATATATATATATATATATAATCAAGATAGGAAAACATTGGCGGTATTGGTCTCCTGTTCCCTCCCCACCAATCAGAGGCAGAGACTGAAGCAGCCAGTCAATGGCGCACCGAGAGAGAAGGTATTGTGTTTCTCTCTCTTTCTCTCTGTGTTGTGTGTAAAAGACAACTTGTTGACTTCTCTCAATCAGTGGTCGACTCTGCCTGCAAAACTAGATAGTTAATGTCGTACTGTAAGTTCCATCCCAGCGGCACCGACTTCTTCCACAGACATATAACTAGATTGCTAAGTGGAACCATTGTGGCGTGAGATCAGTAGAAGTGGAAATACATTCTTCTGGAACGCTTGGATAGGAATCAAGGAATCAAGTTTTTAGTGAGTAGGGATGTTCTGTATTGTTAATAGACAAAATGGTCCCCAAACTGGGGAGTGAGCCCCCCGGGGGGGGGGGGGGGGGGGCGTGAAAGTATTCCAGGGTGCACAGGCCCTCATTCTGAACCTGTGTTTGAATGGGAGGGAGGGCTCAAAAATTTACAAAATAGAAAATGGGGGCCCTGCAAGGAAAGTTTGGGAACCACTGAGATAAAGGAATAATAATGCAATCCATAAACTGTTTCCAATAGGATTCAGTTTTGATCAAGCAATTGAAAGCTCGGAGTTTGAAAACTTAATGTGAACTTCCTAAAATGAATGTTTTTCATTGAGAGTGTCACAGAGAAGGTACAGGCGCTAAATTTTATAAGCAAAAGGGTGCTTGTGGGCTCTTTTACACTGTATGTTTCCGTTACCGCAGGGTAGACTGGTTTCCATACTTGCCTGTGCTGTGTTGTTGCTGCATGATGCCGAGCTTTAGTGTATAATGCCCTGCTGCGCGCATTATGTTACCGCAGCGCGAGAATTCTCCAAACATTTGTTTGGGAAGAACTAATCGCAGAGAAAGCGGTAACATGTGAAGGAACCCTGTAGCAAGCCAACCGCACATCTGAAGGTGATCAAACAACTGCATCTGTAAAGGTAGCCATACACAGGTAGATTTTCCACTCGATTTTTGACTGATCGATCATTGCGCTGAGTTCGATCGGCAATCAGTCGTGTTATGCTAACCCTGAACGATCGACCCCAAAAAATCAGAATCGGCAAAAAATTGGATCGGACAATGGACCGACATGTTGGCTTTTTTGGACAATCGTTTGGCAATCGGAGTACATTGATGCACCCACAGCCCTATGCAGCAGCATTTCCGATCGATGGATTTTGTGGAATCTGACATTTTGGAGACCGGCTCATGTCCAAATCAGCCACAAATCGGATTCCTGATCGACCTGTGTATGGCTACCTCTAGGTCAGAATGACAGAAATGCCATAACCATTACTTGTGTGGAAAAGTAGTTCTCTGGATATGCAAAAGGAGAAAAAGGTACCAATCATAGAAACTGTGCACTGAGCTGAAGTATATGATGCAAGAACTAAACTCTAGTGTCCATTGTGTCAAGATTTCAGCGCATGGCAGACACGCCCCCATAGTGTACAATGGTCTGTCTCTACAGGTTCATGGTGATATGAATTATATTATAAGGTAACACAACACAACAAGGCTAGTGTGAAGGGGTCCTTAAGGGGGAGTGCTATCAAGAGTGTTTCAAAAACACGCCCCCATTATTCATCCTAAACATGAGCAAAACACACACTCCGCATAAGGCGTCATAGACGTATCAGCGTGATGTGTCACTCATTGCAGACAACACCTTACCTTGTTGATCTGCTTTGGTAGTAAAACTTACTGTATTTGTCGGACTATAAGACGCATTTTTTCACCCTGCGTCTTATGGTCCGAATGTGCAACCAACTTGGCTGACCGCAACTTGGCTCCCTGCCAGCTCTCCCGGCAGATGGGAGATCTTCATAGTCAGATCTCCCATCTGAACTGTTTTCGTTATATTTGCAGAGCCCCGCAGATATAACCAATACAGAGTGTTTGTGGGGAAAGCTGCACTCGCTGGCGTTTTCCTCACACACTCAGCTGCAGAGGGGGGACCAGAGTGCAGATTCCCCAGCAGCCCCCCCTCCCTTCCCTGTGTATGAGAAAGAGGAGATGCCGAAGTGCGCTCTCTAGTGACACCATTTTTGTGGCTGAAATTGGGTACTGCAGGGGATTTTTAAAATACAGTAGATAATGTTTTATGTGAATATTTCACTGCTTTGCTTCACTCCTCCCATGGCTCATTTACCTAATCTTTCACATGACTTATTCAGTGTTCTCCCCAGAGCAGATTAGCCGGGCGGCCCGCCCGGGAGATTTTAGTCCCCGCCCGGCACACAAGTCCTCCATGGCGAGCAGCCTGACAGGCGGCGCCTCCCATTCTTCAGGAGCGCGCCACAGCCACTGAAAGACTCCGGCCCGCGGCACACTACCGGAGCCGCAGGCCGGAGTCTTTCAGTGGCTGCGGCGCACTCCTGAAGAATGGGGAGGCGCCGCCTGTCAGAGGATTTGCGTGCTGCCGCTGGCCGGCAGCCTATCAGAGAGGCTGCCGGACCGGTGCAGGCGGCGCGATGACGTCATCGCGCCGCCCGGCAAAAAAAAAATTCTGGGGCAAACACTGCTTATTATTAAAGGGAACCACTTACACTTATACTATACTAACCTTTGTCAAATGCAATTTTTTGTGGCTGAAATTGGGTAGTGCAGGGGATTTTTCTCTAACTCATTTAACCTCCTGGGTGTTTAGCTGAGTTAACTCGGGCTAAGTTTCAGCAATCATGAAACTCAGCCCAAGGTAACTCAGGAGAAACGCATCTGTCCGCCGTATTCCCCCGTCGATCAGAAGGAACGGCATGTATGCCAATGATTCCAGGTCTGCCCCCAATCGCGTGAAGCAAAGGGGACGGGGGTAGGCGGCGCCATAGACCTCAATGTAAATGGAGGGGCATCACCTTTACCCAGCATAACTCCAGTGTCTTCAGCGACGCCGGGGTTGCATGGCACCTCCGAGCGGGTAGAAATCGCACTATGTGCGTAACGCACAGGAGGTTAAACACATGAATTTTCCATTTTATAAACTGGGTGCGTCTTATAGTCAGGTGCGTCTTATAGTCCCTAACTTAAATAACTTACCAGATCAGTTAATCCAGCAAGACCGAAAATTCCTAGTGCAATGTTAAAATCTTGCTGAACAATGAGGTAACCCAGCACAGGAGACAGGCCGATCCTGGTCATAGACAGGAGGTTGGGGATCGTCCAGGGATTTTCATACTGAAAAATAGAATCCATCACATCGGAGAATGAATCAGTATGAACACAATGTCTGACATCACATGACTGAGTGCACAGTGACAGGACCAGGAATGGGGCAGACATAGACAGTAGTGCAGTCAGTGACAGGACCAG
>CM070035.1:146552585-146564980 GCA_036250615.1 Ptychadena robeensis | reverse complement strand
CCCATTATATTCTTGTATCATGTCTCCAGCTCCCCATTATATTCTTGTATCATGTCTCCAACTCCCCATTACATTCTTGTATCATGTCTCCAACTCCCCATTATATTCTTGTATCATGTCTCCAACTCCCCATTATATTCTTGTATATACAAGAATATATATAATAAAACCCATTATGTTTTGAATGGTAATACATTATTGTTGTATGAGAACTTTTAATATTTGTTTTAGTGAAGTTGCAGCATTAGTACATTTGTATTGGAGGGAGCTGATATCTTGTTACTTACATGTCTGACAATTTTCTATTTCAGGACTACACTACTCTGTAATTTAAATAACATTTTGGGTTCCTTGTACTGCTTCTTGAACTTTCCTTCCCATAATCTTTGAGGTGTCACTGAGACTCTGAATGCCGGAGTGACATTACTTCCTTGGTATTCATAATCCCATTAAGATTTGGTGTCAATGAAATGAACGGGCTTGCAGCCAATGTGGCATCATTGTTGGTAAGGATTGATGGCGCCATCTTCGCTGGAATGTAAAGCGTGTAAGTGATTTCCTGACGGCTCACGATTTCTTGTTGTAAGTTGAGGAGAGCAACCTTATATATAGCTACATCCAAAATGCATGTATTTTTTTTTTTCATTTGTAGATTGCAAAAAAGAATGTCATTTAATGTTGTTCTGAAAACAATTGTACCCATTGGGAGCAAATTTCCCTAACCTTTTTCCAAGGGTAAAAAAAAGTTATCCCTTTATTTAAAGTTAATCTTCTAAAATGTTTATAACAATCCAAGGTGAAACAATGCCTTTTGTGTGATCTCTAGTAATACCCCAACCCTATAATTTACCATAGATTGACTTTAGTGGGCAATATTGCTAGTTCTGCCTTCTGCACAGGCTATCTGCAACACACGACTTATAATTTACAAGATAGTGGTATTTAGTGCACGCACATTTTATTTCTATCCTTTGTTGCTATTGAGGTATATATTGAAATAATAATCAAGTGGATCTATACTCAGGGGTGTACATAACCTTTTTTAGTTAGCTACCCAGATGATAACCAGGGGATGGTGTTGGATAATCACACCATATGTGCGGTGGTTTTCATAAGTGCCATCTTCCTCACTGTCCTCTGCATCAGCTTCCTGCATGGTAGATTCTGCTGCAGATGGACCTCCCTGTTCCTGATTGAGCCTCCGATTAGTAGTCTCCATCCACAGGTCAGCAGCTGGCTTTAGGTCAAATGTAACTCTCACAGTACAACACTGTTTGAACCCCCAGATCTCATGTTTCAGTAGCGCAACCATGAAATGTTCTGGGTTAGTAACTATCCTCTGAGACGACCTGCAGTCCAAATGTAAACCTTTCATAGTTATATTACAACTGTCAAACAGTTTTCTCTTGTCAGATTTTACCATTACATGTGCCTACTCTGACTTTCAGACCCAGATTACCAACACCCTTTGAAGTCCAATCTTGTTTTTTTTTTATTAGTAATTTACATTCCCAATTTCACACCCCTAAGCGCAACCATTCCTAGTTGTTCATGTTTCCCTGCAGTTATCCAACTGACATAAATTGCATACAATTAACAATAAAAACTGAAAGAACTTTGGAAATCTAAAAAAATTTAACTGTTGCAGTAGTGTATACACGATAAATTTATACATGAAGTTGTTGGTACAGCTGTTTAATTTATTCAAAAAAATCTCCCTTCAATACCAATTTCAGCCACAAGATGCCACTATTGAATACTTGCCATCAATGTACAGATCACATCACCAGCTTCTTTCTCAAACATCAGGAAGGGGGACACTGTGTACTGCAGATCTCTCCCCTATGGCTGACAGCCAGACCTCTCGGGTGCATCTGATAGCTGGTACTGGCTCAACCTGGAATACTTCTAACTCATTAACACAAATGCGGCATAGTAACAGTAATGCAGGTACACATAGCTAGTTTCATGGCCACTAGATAGATAACAGTTTTTTTGCTGAAAACAGATCTCCAGAAACTCAGTAATGGTGCATCATTATAGTGACCTCTCCCATCACAAATCTTGCTGTGCCCAGCAGAGGAGGAGATGTCAGCCTTGTGGTGTGACTGCCTATTGGAGCACATTAGGTGATGAGTAGTGATGGCCAAACTTCGGCCGTGTCCGTCCGTGAACGGGCGGAGCGGACTTTTAAAAAAGTCCGCCGTCTGCCCGTTCGCGGACACATTCAGTGTCGTCACATCCGGCACCTGGAACGCATAGTTCCTGGTTGTGTTAACCGGATGTGACGTCACTGACGTTACATCCGTGTTTACAAGCCGGAATTTCACTGACAGACCAGAATTTTATACCTATGAGACCCTCCATCGATAGCACACATAATATCACAACTTAATAACATACTTAAGAAGGAACAGCTTGATAACAAAAATATAGACTCTTTCCCAAGGGGTTGGCCAACATCCCAAAATTATATTAAAAGGGGGTTTGCATGACTGGATAGATGAAGACAGAAAATTCCAGGGGTGACTTTCTAAGGGGTGACTTTCTTGGTCACATTGTATGGCCTTCTTGCCAGCATCTGGAAAGGTGGTAGAGATGTTCCCAAGGTGATCCTAAGGCAGTGTATCGAACCTAATACGAATGTACTAAGCGCCATATGATACCTTTGGATGCTTATGGACTTTTTCAACTGAGAAACAAATTTGTTTTAATTACCATGTGTGATTTATGCTTACCGATGTTATTTTCATAACATGTTTTGGCCGCTAAAGTCCCCTAGCCTCTGTTAATTCAGAGGACAATCTCTTTGACTGCAGGGTGGTGTTCAGAATTTTCTGTCTTCATCTCTCCAGTCATACAAACCCCCTTTTGAAGGAACAGCTTGATGTTACCTTATTTAGTGTTACACATCAAAAGAGGTTCTCTGCCAAATGGCAGGGCTTTGTGCCTTACTTAAAACACAAACACAACACAAACAACATACAAAAAGACTAAACGATCACCACAGCATGGTAGAGAGGGAGGGGTGCAAAAGGGGACACAATACTGCATTTACTGACATACCTATAGCAAATGCGGCCGAGTTAAAATGCTTATCTATCATGGTTTTCTTGACTGATTATTATTGCAAATGAGTAGTTATAAATAGTGTTGAGCTCAAATATTCGAATTGCGAATATATTAGATGAATATCGGCTTTTGGAGAATTCGCAAATTTCGCGAATATGGCAACGGATATTTGCAATATCGAATATTCGCAAATATTTGCAATTTGAGTGTATGGTCAGGCATTGCGAAAATAAATACCACATGTGACAATTCATTTTGAAGGTAATCGTGATGTGATTTAATTGTACATATATTTTCACAATACATTGCCATACACTCAAATATTTTTATACACTCGATTTAATATTAGTAGAATTAATGCATATGCCGCTCATCACTAGTTAAACTATATTTTACCTATGCTAAAGTAAAACTTTGATGAATGGGGTTGTGTGACATAACCAAAATGTACAATATGATTGGAGAATCATATAAATTCTTATCTTTAGCAGCATGTTGCTTTTTATGTTGAGAACCAGCGTTGAATTCCCTATAGAACTCCGGGGCGCTGCACACGCCATTATTCTCAGCTGGTACGCAGTATACTGTTCTTTCCCAGGAAATAAACTGCAATCTAAAGATAGGCTCCTTCCCAATCAGACTACATATAGCACGGTCAATACTCTTCAAACAGCAGGCATGTGGTATTGTGTTCAAGAGTTAAAAGAACTAATTGTTTCACTGTTGGCAATAAAATACATTACAGTTGGGAACAGTTGAGGCCAAAACACTGTATTTTTTCTTTCTAGTTACCCACTTCAACAGTGCATGCACATTATATTAATTGGTTAAATCATATCTGTGCATTGCATTGCATGTCCCATTTTTTCATCTGTCGACATTGCAGAATAATAGAGACAGGACTCCATGTGGGCATTTTTGTTGGCTGTCCTTTATTACCGATTTGAAATATGGTAGAGTAGACCTTAACTTCTGTCTAAGTGATCACTAAGCTATAATGTCTTATTTTTCAATAAGCCCCTTAAAGGCAGGACTTCACTGACAAGTACTTGGCATGCTGGAAACAGGATCTAACAAAAGAAAGTGAATTCAAACAGATTACGCAACTGGCGAGTTGCGATGTTAGGAATGAGACATAGTGTTAGGTCTGAGGAAACTGAGGCTGGAGAGTGGAGAGAAGCCCAGTGGCAAGAACCACACGACGCAGCAAATATCTAGATAGATCAAAAGTGAAGTCAGATAACAGGCAGTAGGTCCGGGCAGGCAGCAATAAGCGTAGTCAGACAATCCGGGTTGGCAGCAGTAGAAGTAGACAGTATTCAGGGATAAGGCAGTAGAGTAGTCAAAGGTAGTTTCAAGGTCAGCAGTGGTAAATCAGTTGTAGCAGAGGAGTGGAGGATTTAGCACGATCAAGGCTCAAGAGCACAATAATCAGCAATGGTAGGTTGCAGAGGGTTGAGCTTTATAGGGGAAGAAGCAGGTGTCAAGGATCACGGTAATTAGCTAGGCTAGCAGGAACAAGGAAGATCAGGGAGATTCAAGAGTGAATAGTCCAGAGAGGATGGTAGCCTAGTGAGCAGAGCCACCACCCGGTCACGGCTTCAAAACCCGACACATAGGGTAGGTCAGACTGAAAAGACGGGTTTTCAGGGATTGTTGAAAGTGTTAATGGTGGAAGCAAGTCTAAGGGGGCAATGAAGAGACATCTGAGCAGGAAATAATGTTAGAAGTGATGATGCCATTAGTAGGTCAGTGAAAGAGCTGAGGGGCTGGTGAGGGGTATACTTATGTAAAGGTTGGAGCTATGTGTGGAACTGCAAGGCAAAAACGTTAAATGTGTTTCTCTAGGCTATGATGTTGCAGATACAGCTTGGAACTGAAAACCAATGCTTCCATGAGGGCAAAAAACCTTATTAAAGGTAGAAGCTACAGCACTGTTAGTGTAGACAGTTTTCTTATATACTGAACTGAAAATACAATAACAGATATTGCATATACAAGAACACATACTATATGCATAATAAAACACACTCAACTTGCAGAACACAAAGCTCAGATATGTCAAAGTCTGATAAATGATAACCACAGAAGAGTAGAGACACAGAATTGAGAAAATGATACCAGATTTCAGCTCTATTGATTTCCCGGAGGTCTCTGGGGATATGAGGTCATATGAAAAATTGCTGTGCATTTGTGTGAAGTAAACAAAACTATTATTATTATTTCATTTTCTTGTTTGTCTGAGTACACATAAGTATGATATCATATCACTGGACTATAACTCAGTACAATGATAATGTATGTAGCTTGTTTAGAATCTACATTGGTTTGATATAAAGTTCTGTAACCTTCAAGACTGCAATCCTGACTGGGCAAGACCCTCCTCTGCCGTGTCATAAGTCTATACCTGTATGTTAATTACACACAGACACTCTATCTACTAGGGAAAGAAAAACAAAACATAAATATATTACATTTAGTCCAATTTCATTATTCAGATTTATGCAAACAAACCTTTATTGAGCGCTTATAGATCATCATAGCTGTTGTAACTATAGGGGGTGAGAAGGCAGCAGCATACCTGTCAACCTTGGCCAGGAAAGTCACATTTTTCATGTGGCTTTCCCAACCAAATCCCAATTTCAACAAATCCCGATTTTTTCCTGGATTCTTGAAATCGCAGTAATTTAGCAGGGAGTGGGTGTTACTCTCCCGGCTAATGTCCCACCTCGCACATTATCAACACAAGTGGGGTGGGATATTAGCAGGGAGAGTAACACCCTCTTCCTGCTAAATCAGTTGTGAACTAAATTCGATACTGGAAGTGAAGTCAGTGATGTCACTTCCGGCACTTGGAACCATCTACCTGTATTTCCCCCAGGTTTTTTTTTTAATGAAATTGACAGGAATAGGCAGCAGATCGGATCGCCAGTCAATTGAGGTCCAACACTTTCCAACACTTATTAAACTCCCCTGGTTCCCCTGTACCATGTCATTTTCAATAATGCGGTACAGGCAATCACACCCCTGGCTTCATTGATGACGCCATGGATGTGGGGTGGGAAACCGACCCTGCCTCCTTAAAATGTGGGTCAAATGTGAGTCACCTTTGACGCAGAAGAGGCGGTGACTGAAGCGATTGGCAAGTCTGTTGAAATTCAGCGGTGTGGGTTTGCCAAGGATAGGTGACTATCCCCAAGTGTTGGTGAGTATGTTCAGTAAATGCCAGGGAGGTTTATGTACAGAGCTACATAATATGTTTGCACTATATTAAAAAAAGTTTTATTAATTATTATTATTAATAATAATATAACATTGATTTGTTCTTTTATCATGATTAAATGTATTTAAAGTTAGAAAGGGCCAGTTTTATTCCACTTTGTAAACAGATAAATAATATATATTTGTAATATCAATATTTTGTTTGCCTGCAGCCCAGCTCTAGGTTCTTTTTCACTTTTGCCCTTCTATTCTTATCTGTTCAGCTAAAAATGTCCCATGTCTACCACTCAATCTAAAAAAACATATACTATATATCTAGCAATATAAAAACTGAATTTACCTTGACAGTACTCCTTTTCTCATTAGAACACACTTTTATTAAGACACATTAAAAGGCTTCCAGTATGTGTCTGTACCTAATACAACAAACCACAGAGGGTGTCCTCCCATTGGGTAGACTTGTTGAAACAATAAAAACTCATCAGAGTTGAAATTCTTTTTTATTTTGATCAGTTATATTTTATATTGTTCATCAAATCCTTCCACACATCTATTTGTGATTATAACTTGTTTTACTTACATTTCTTTGCACAATATGCTATTGAGAATTCGTTGACGTAACACAAACTAGACCTTGACAGAAAATAAAGATATCATTGAGCTTTTTATAAAATGTTTCAAAAGGATTCCCACTAAAAGGTCAGGGTTACTGATACATTCAAAAAGGAAACTCTTCCCCCAGGACTGTACTTTTGGCTGCAAACAGCGGCTGAATTTAGGTTCATAAAGCACAGAAATGTCCTTAATTTAGCCCAAGATGAAATAAATCCATGGAAATCCAGCAAATAGTACAGAATGGAATCATGTCATTTGGGGATACAGAGCAAACAGACCAGAATACATTTGGCAGTAGGTAGAGACAGATGTACCAGTCCTTTTGCTGTCTAGATAAACAAATGTGCTTATTTTAATTTAAATTCCCCAATGACCAATCTTTACTAGCTTACCATTCAATAACGTTTCTAATCTGCACAGACATTACTACATACAAAAGGCCAACAGAAGAGACCACCACCCCTATGATAATTCCCAAACCCAGAAACATATTTGGGATTGGATTTCTGCTGCCTGTAACCTCATCTGTCACTCAGTACATCTGTACCTTTAGTATTTTCTATCATACATAAAGAAGCTATATAAATTAATGAATGAGCTCTCATTTATGTCAGTAGTCCAGCAAAGGAATAGAGTAGTGGAATTCTTACCTAGCTAGCTTGTATACACTTGTACATTTGGCTTGGGTGGAGTACATTATGTACATATGGCCAATGGGATCATAACGTGTATATTTAGCTTGATGGGCAAGATAGTTTATGTACAGATGAGGAGCATTACCCTCCGTCTTGAGGGTTATTGCCAAAGATAGGGGTTAATTGCTGACCTATTAACACTGCTGGCCCTGGAAACTTGATTGCTGGCACTGATGCATGGTATGATTGCTGATACTGACAATTATGGGGTAATTTTATTTGCACAATCTCTACAGTTTGCCCCAAGACTATAGAAAAAGGTTGAACTGGCACACTGCATGATACACTGTGAAGTAGTACTTCAGAATTAGGCAATCAGAATCAAATTACATCAAAAACAGTCCCCAACAAGGAGGCCAACAAAGGGGGATTTTTAAGGCAGTTTCACAAATATGTATTGTGATACAGTCTCCGTTTTGGGTATGAAATCCGCACTCAGACTTTTGGTCCTCCTAAAAACGTCAAAACGTTTTTTCAAAGGCAGTTATTGTAATAATTTCATAGACTTATTTAACAAGTACACCATTTCACAAGCATGTATTAGTTAGTGCCATGCAGCCACCGCAGAGTTTTTTGATTCAGTCATATTGCTTAATATGTTTCGCAATAAATTTACCTGTCTATCTTCATCAGAAGATATGAAGAAATCGAAGTATGTGCCTGTGGCTTTGATGTTCTTTGGTTCTTATATGCTATTATGTACCTCAGTTTTACCCCCCAAAAAATAAAACTCAAGGACAAGACAAAAGCCTCTCCCACCAATCATATATTACCTTCTTAAAACTGAAGTCTTTCTTATAAAAGATTCATGTTACATTTTAACTTGAATGTCAGACGTCAGGAGTCACCTGAAGTCTTACTCTGTTGCCCGTCAACTTCACATGTTTCAAAGTGTATTACAGTCAAATAGTTATGAAGCATGTAGACATCTATCATTGATGAATCTCCCAAACCATTGTGGGAATTTATTATGAAGCTAGATTTAGAAACCTTTACAAGTAATCTTTAAACATACAAATACTGATTTTCTAAAAAATGAATAATGACGAAATAACGAAAACAATGACTGTTATTTATAGCTGCCCAGGAGCGCTACAACATTAACAAATAGAAGCAAATTAGACATATGTTAGTTTCCATTCAGTGCAATTCATTATTTCCAAACATTGCTCTTTAGGGCCACGATCTTTTGCAGCCTTAAAGAGGAAGATTTAATTAGGAAGAACTTACTGGAACATATGTGACATGATCTCATTTAAACTGATAAATAGGACCATGAATGGCTGAAAGTCATTGCCATGTATTGGATCACATTGGAAGAAAAATAACAGCTGTGGCATTATGTGCTCAGCAAACTTGAGGGAAATTTCTTTCTCTAAACAAGGAACATAAAATACTGTTGGGGACAATTGTACAGAAGCTTAGGATTGTTCTGAGCACACCTTGTATAAGAAAGAAAATACTAAAGTGCGGCCCTTTGGGCGTTCTTCGTGGGCCCCCTGTGGTCCTCCACTTATGGCCCCCGAAACCTAACTGTTATTGCATAGGGCATAGGAACTTACCTGTCTATAAACGTACATGATAGATGTATGTAAAAGCCAATCAACGACCTAAATGGCACCTGAGAAAGTCCCTCACCTCTCCTTTTCTCCTCTAGTGTTGGCAGGGAATCAGCCGACTGGTGAGTGCCTATGCTCCCACAATACAACAATGAACGAGGGGCGATTGCATAATATATATTGTAGCACATAACCTGAGAATAGGGGCACATAACCTTTAAATCAAATGTAATGTGCCGCATATATATCATCAAAAGCTTTAACGATGTGTATGACTTTGTATATCTTCTAGCTATGCTTGCTGTCATTCTTTCATTAAAAATGCTTATACAAGTCTGTATAGGTTGAAAATGTTATGTCCGGCCCTGAAGTGATGTTGAGGGCCGCACTTGTTGCCCTCTATGTCAACATAGTTAGCCACCACTGATCTAGATCTTATATGGGGACTGATTAAAGGGGGCCATGAGGTTGGCCAATTTTTTTAATGATGATATACCATAAAAGATGAACGCAGTGATTCAATTTTCTATATTCAAGAAAAATCTCATGATTATTTAAATAGCAAAAGATTGAGATTTTACCTAAAATTCCTTGCTATATCCAACTGCTAGCATGGGGATATATGGAGAGCCATACTAGGTGTGCACAGGGCCGCACACACATACTTTGAAAATATGAGAAAACTGGTATATCACATTTATATTTAGAAATACTTAGGTTTCAAATATATTTGGTGCCACCACAACAACCTATCATTTTTGTGCCCTTGGTAAGTTCCTCTGCTTTTAGATAGAGTCCTTAGCCAGACACTCCATGTCCTTCTCTGGTGACCATTCTAGGTTCAGTTTCTACTGCAGTGATATCTTCTGGAGTCGCCTTTCCGCATCAGACAGTATGGGGATATCAGCACATAGTATCAGGGAAGCCGGGATGGAGGTGACAGATAGCACTCCATACACTAGAAAGAGGCCAAGTGTAGAGGTAATAAAGGCATCTGGATAAGGATGTCTGGTGGTTATTATCTCTGCAGAAGAAGCTTTGTCAAGGGCTGTGTTCCCCTTCTCCCTCTGAGCAGCATACCCTGGTAAGGAGCGTGCAGGTAGCTCCTGAGCAGCACAACCCATGCTTAGGTGAAACACCCCTTACTGAGGTCACCAAGCTCATAAGGCTCCTTACACTTGAGTAAGTTGGTGGCACAAAGAACATCTCTAAGGTGGAGGTGACCCCACAAAAGGGCCTTGTGCATCTGAGGCCATTCCACTACGCAAACTCTATACTGCCCTTTCTAAGAAACCTTAGATGTCTGTAATGGAGAAAAGTTAAGCTGCCTTTGGATTCTGCCAACTCACAAGGGATCATACTGCCCTATAGACTGCGCAGGGAGTTAAGTCATTTACATAATAATGCTAGTTCTATATATTAGATAAATAAGCAATGCATGCATAATTGTTTGATTTGTCAGTTTTACAGTTGTGCCTCAAATTATTTAGAAATAAACTCTTAGAAAAAAAATTGCCTCTCAGTTTTGAAACACTTTTAACAGCGTACAGTAGATAGAGAGATATGCTGGCCATACATGAGTACATTTTTCCTTTCCAATGGATGAGTACATCATTCAGTCTATTCACTCAGTTCAGTTGAATCAATAAGAAATGAATTCTGAATGCAATAATTCAATCAATAATGAGTCAAGTTGCAATTTTTTGGACAGATGGGATTTTGAGATAATTGCACCAAATTCTGTTGTGAAGAAGGTTGACACAGGAGAGGATATTTTTATCTTCAATGGAGTTTTCATTGGTTGGTAATTACTGCAGATAGGTACTGGTACTTCTTTTGACACAAGGACCCTCCGTCTATTGTTTTTTCTTGTTTATCAAATTCTCCATGAATTGTAGATTGTATTTTTTAATGGTTATTATTTCTATCAATTTATCAATCTATTAATGTTCAAAAAAGAACATGTGCGTTTGGCTGACCATAGGTACTGTAGATAGATATGAATGGGCACTGTATACATGGTATATTGTACACATTGAAACAGTAAAGATAAGAAATGTTTCCAAGTGATCCTGAAAGAGAATATTAAAGTGCTTTTCCCTCTGGATCCCCATAGCTGCCTGATAGTGTGAATTCACTGATCAAGAAATAATTCTATAAAGTGGAAGTGACACATGCACCAGCCCTGCAGGTAGAACACAATCTATCAAATACAGTCAGTGCTTCTCAAGGGGACGCACCATTAACAAAATTCCAGATTTCTTAGAACTTCAGTATAAAACTAACCTGTTGGAATAGTTTCTGTAAAGCAAAATGGTCTTAAGAGAGAACACAGCATGGGGTTAATATACGGGGCTGCACTCATACAATTTACAGCTCAAACAGCCATTTTCTCTGCAGTGGCAATCTGTTCTATAAAGAGTAGCTTCAGCAAAACATCAGAAGTCCACCACCCCCTAAATGTGAAGATTTTTTATCCCTAAAAAAAAACCTACTAAATAGATATTTTTTTACTAAAAAAGCTTCATGCTACATTCACATGATCGCTTCCTGGGCCTGGGCTCCTCGGTCGGGCTCCTGTCTGTAAGTGCCTTCAAATTCTTGCAGGTGCTTGAGGGGCATGTAAATAAGGTCTCCATGACAGATCTATTGAGCAAAAGCTTGAAAACCAACCAGAGAACACCTCATGTCGCATTTAGTAAGTAAGTGAACCCTCACTATATATAGAGGAAATACTTTTCTGTGAATTGGACAGATATTGCCAGTTCTATGCATGCAATAACAGTAACTGGACCTCTCATTATTTCAGTTCTCCTAAAATGCAGCTCTTATTTAAATTATTAATCCTAGTTCTATATATTTTTACTTACCATATATATAAGCAGAGGGACCTAATTTTTGCAATCTATACAGTTAAGCATCTGGTACCCAAATACTTCGAGTTACTACTACTAAACGGGTACAAAAAATAATAAGTGCTACCCTGGACTTCTACAAAGTCTATTATGTACTAAACGTGTTCATATGTGATTACTCAGAGGATTTGTTCTGTCTAGTCTTATACAATACTGTACATTGCTCTAAAGTACATTTTACAGCATGCATTAGGAGATCCCGGAAGAGGATAAAGCCCATGAGATCATCATCATTCTCTATGACAGTGGTTCCCAAACTTTTCTTACAGGGCCCCCCTTTTTTATTTTGGGACATTTTTGAGCCCCCCCCACCCCAT
>CM070035.1:146479453-146498428 GCA_036250615.1 Ptychadena robeensis | reverse complement strand
GGGGGGGGGGCTCGATTATGTTCCTAAATAGAAAAAGGGGCCCTGCAAGGAAAGTTAAACGGTAGATTTGTTTGTGTAGAGCTGGATAGTTTTTTGGAAGGAGTAAAGCTGTCCATACATGGGATTATTTTTGAGGTTCGATCAAGCAGTAAATGTGGTTTTTGAATTTAATCAGCCAAAACTGTTTAATATCTAACATTAACATCAAAAGGCATCCTGATGGTACAAGTATATATATAGTTTTTTTGTTGTTGTATCTGACTGTATAATGGAGCATGCACACACACCTGTATAATGATTACTGCAAAGAAATCAAATTTAAGGAATTGATTTTTCATCAGTTGCACTGTGCGGTGTACTATCAATCAATATTAATATCAATATTTAGAGTATACAAGTCAATTGAATGTAAAAGCGGTGGCCTGATGGCAAGATTAATGATTACATAAAGAATGTTTCGGCATGGAAAATACTAGTTGGAGACCTTACGCCTGGAGAGCAAACTACACAAACATAACGGTTTTGTTTCCTTTGGGATAAAAGCATATTAATATAATATGCTGGTTGTTTTATATATATAGATATATGTATTTATTTGCCCAAAAAATTATTATTCAGCTTCCTAAGAAAGTAGAACACATACAATTTTACATATTTTCGGCTTGCCATTCCCTTCCCATGCAGCTCCAGGCAAGTGGTCAGCCAACATCTTGTGCTGAAAATTGCAAGACTTTCCTGTACTAGATCACAGATCTGAACAGGGAACAAATAACTTCGCCCAGCAGCTGTCACTGACTGCAGGTCCTAATCTGACAGAGCCAAGTCTTTAATCCCCTATAGTCCTTTTTTTTTTACTGAAAAACAAAATTGAATGAACGAACTCTTCAGTCTAAAGCACATTTGGGATTGTTGATATGGTTAAATATACAGTATAAAATTAATGACATTTCGAGATTAGCTCAGACTGTTTCCACTGTGTCCACCCCCCCCCCCCCCCCCCCCCCCCCCCCAATTGTGTGAGTGTCCAACACGGAGAAAAAGGCATGTACAGGACCCTCACTAGAATGGGACATTGTCAACTTCCACTTTTTTGTCCATGCAGCGATGTATCCATTGAATATGATTGCGTCCTGAACTGTAATGCGCCTTAAACCGCGAGCAGCAGGCAGTCCTTGCAGCCATGTGAAAACATTAGCTAGGCATACACGGTTCAATTTTACCACGATCAATCGTCGATTTGATTTTAGATCTTGATATTTTCATCAAACACTGATCGTAATCGAATCCAAAGTAGTACCACATGGAGGGTTCGATCGTCATATGACCAAAATCAATGATTTTAGTTTTGATCCAAAAACACAGGAAAGAGTCCTATATAAACGATTTCTTTGAATACAATCGACTCAACCAACAAACAAAATGCTACGATTTTAGTTTGATCGTTGTAGAATCGCCGAAATTTTTCCAACATGTCCGTTCACTTTGCGATAGATGTAAACTTTGATAGTTTTAAGTTGATTGAATGCTAAAATCTAATCGTGTATGCCTAGCTATAATCCAAGGATTTGCTTCCACTACATCTGCCACTACATCTAGTTCTACAAAAACGCTATATATCTTAAAGTAACATTTTTGTAACCTTAGGCTACATTTACATGGTTGAGTGACAGCAGCCTGGAAAACGACCCGGTGCTACTATCTGCTAGTGCCGGCAAACTTGTGCAGGCGCTTGCGGGTTGTTTGAAAAACAACCCTATAACAGGTGTAGTGACACAGGAATCAACCAAGGCAACGGAGGCAGCTGGGTTGGTTCAAACTTTTATTGATACAACACCGAGACCCGCAGAGGCCTCAAACTTCCAGCAACACGTGGCAATAACAGAGTAAAGTACACAAAGGCAATGAACAGTCCACTTGCAAGCTTCAGCATGGGAGTGTGCAGCTGCATACAGGGATAGTACCTTAGGTCAGCTGGGACCACAGCGGCGTGACCGTCCACCAGGGCGAGTGAGGCGCAGTTGTTGGATCCCATGCTAGGCACGTTCCACACTGGCAGAGGCCTGCAGCCTGCGAATGGGCAAACGTGGACCAGCAGCTTGAAGGGGGGTACCACCCCACACTGAAGATAGTGCTCCTGGTCGGCAGAAGGGGCGTTGGTGTCCAATGCACCGGCCCCCGTACTATTGTGCTCGCCGGCTGTACGTACGCTATAACCGGTGCCCGTGTGGTGGGACCGGTGGAGGAGAGGGGCACAGGGTAACCTGTCTTTCTTCCTTGATCCTCTGAGTGAGCCCCGCCTCTTCCGGGAGGCTCCCTCTTAACCCCTCCGTGGACCCTGGAGCATGCTGGGCATGGTCTTAAAGGGACCTCCACCCTGCGCACACCTCAGCACTCCACTACACTGGTATATCAGTAAGAGCCCAAAAAGCATCCAGCCAACACCTAATCTTGCGTTCGCTGGTCGCTTGTGCTAATTGGTCATTTACAGTTAACTACTGCCTGTCTAAACTAGCCCTTACTATATAAAAAATTTTACATTTTGTTAAAAAAATCACCATATATAAATTTTATTTGAAAATGCAATTTGCAGTATCTTATGTGATATCTATTTATATAGTTTTTGTTATATATTCATTTATCCCTGGGCTTATTTCTAGACTCCTGTAGGATTCTGAAGTGTTTTTAGTTAATGGAATATTGCCAGTAAGGTGAGAAGAAAGGTAAAGGCTTGTGAGATAGATCATCCCATGTAGATCAAGCTTAATATATTTCACATTATACACATAGTCCTCCAGGCTTTGCGTTTGATGAATGAAAGCTGATGCAGAATACATTTGAATTTTCATCATGTTTCTGATTAAATGCATTGCAGCATCATATGATCCTGACCCTGAAATACACGTCACAGAGAGAAATCCATTATCCAACACATTTTTATGTTAACCCTGCCAGACATATTTGGTATGTTATTAGCCATTCTGAAGGTAAAGCAGATAACATACTCTACCTCTATTCTATAAAAGTTGAGAGGGTTGGGTGCTTTGTTTGTGCTCATAATGAATGTTTATACTCAACTCTTTTGTGTGCATCAAGTCCAAACTCCTTTCTCTTAAACGGCTGCACCCTCTGACAATATCTTCAGCATTCAACTAGTTGTCACGTTTTCTAGTTGTGTCCATCACCTATGTTGCATTGTGGATCCAGCCACCAGCCCTTTAGCACCATAGAATACAGAGTTGATGTAGAGGAACATGAAAGGAACCTCTATACATGGTGAGGGAAAGGTCAACCAATGGATCTGGAAGTGTACAAGATGTAAAGGTTCTGGAAGCCCTTAATGATGGACAAAATTACATAATTGTTTGATCCCCCTATGCCACTGCTTCCCTATTTAATCCAAAACTTTGGACATTGGGCGGGCCTTTATTATCCTCAAGTGCAATGTAGGACTATTGAACTGCCTGGACCTTTGCACAGCATTCTAAATAGAAGGGGCTGCAGCACCAGTCATAGAATGAGGAGCGAACAAAAGGTATGTGAAAACATTGCATTGATCCCATTAGACCAGTGGTTCCCAAAGTGGGTTCACCATTCCCTAGGGGACCACAATGCAGTTTCAGCAAAGCAGATGGACTGGCCATTTGTGATTATTGTCCCATGGAGGAATCCAATTTAGTTCCTCTTAGATGCACATATCCATTGAATGTACATATGATGACTAGGATTTGCCATTTTTTGAGTAAATAATTGTTTGTCAAAAATCTTTTGGTAACAGTAGCCTATACACTTAGGCTTAATTGTAGTTAATTTAAAAAGGTCAGTGATGAATCAAAGTCTATGTCTCCAATGGGTGCCATGAATTGGGATGGTCGAAAATGTTAACTCTTTCACATAGTCGAATTTTGCCTCGAACATTTTGACTTTTCGATACAAAAGTTGAAACTCAACCCCAAATTTCGACTATATCAAAATTTCAACCTAAAATATGTTAGATGGCCTTGATCGCGGAGATTGCTAATATTTTTTATTAAAAATCTTTAATTTTGTGCTATATCTTCTAGAATATTTGAGATTCTGGGGAAAGTGCCAAGCAATGTGTTTGCAAATAAAAGTGCAGATATTCGCAATATTTTCGCGATCAACACTATCGCATGAAACCTCAAAGCTAATTTCGAAATTGAAATATCGAATTTGAAACTTTTAATTTTAAAACTTACATGAAAATTAAAAATTTTTAATTGAATTGTAATTCGATCAAGAGAATCGCAATTTAAGTCAAAGCAAATTAACTTCATTTCCACCATCTCTAGCCATGGACAGCTTGACACACCCATGGCTGAGCAAGCAAGTTTTTTGCCCACTCTTTGCATTAAATTGCATTTCTCAGTGACAACAATGAGCCACATCTGTGCAATGGCCATGAGAACAGCCATTTATAGTTTCCAATGTCAAACAGTATGACTACATAGAGCACACTTGGGACAGGATTGCCACCCTTTACAGATAGGGGTGGACAATGATCTCACAATTACACGGTTTTTGTTTCATTTGTTTTTGGTAGGTAAACATATTTCAGGAAAATTGGTGGGAAGTGGGAAGTGGAAATTGTTTTAATAAAAACAATAAATCTAGCCATGACCATGGAAGCTTGTACTTTTACAGAGTAATACTCCACTAGGCCCTCCATCACAGGCACACCTTTCTGGTAGTCAGAGAGGCCGCTAGGTATGGGTATTCACTTTTGCCTCGCAGCCAGACCTCAGTCCTCCATGACAGCATGCACACCTTTCTCCTTGGAGGGACAGCTAGGAACAGCTTCTGACCATAGCTTCACAGCTGGGCCTGGAGCAGCTCTGCCAACAGTCTTTATAAGCATTAAAGGGGGGGTACAGGTTGCATCGGTCCATGCCATCGCCATACACGCCAGCCATTCTGGGAGCAGCCTTGCCTTGCAGCTTCTCTCATCCTAGCCCTCTCCTTATGATGCTCACTCTCCTCCTGGGGCCAGGGAACTCTTGCCCCCAGCTGGGGGACAAGAGGGAGATCGCAGATCACATCTCTGCGGCTAGCAGTCTACAGCCCACGGACCAGCAGGCCCATTCCCACAAGGGCCAGTGTCCACAGACACTCTCCTCTCCTGGCAGCTCCAAGGTGACACTAGTAAGAATCAAAATTTGATCTTAAGAATAGAATTTTAAGTTGAATTGAATTTATTTAATTTCAACCATCTCTAGCCATGGACAGTTTGACACACCAATAGCAAGCAAGTAAGTTTTTTGCCTTTTCTTTACATTTAATTGCATTTCTCAGGGCAGGTCTCCTGATTGTGACAACAATGAGCCACGTCTGCGCAATGACCATGATAACAGCCATTTATAGTTTCCAATGTTAAACAGTATGACTACACAGGGCACACTTATGACAGGGTTGCCAGCCTTTGTGGATGTGGGTGGACAATGATCTCACAATAACACAGTTTTTGTTTCATTTGTTTTTGGTAGGTTAATATATTTCAGGAAAATTGGAAGAGGGAAGGGTGTTTCTATCCTTTTATTACCCACATTGGCAAGATCTAATATCTCACAGAAATTGTTAGTTTTAATGAAAACAATAAATGTAGCCATGAACATGGAAGCTTGTACTTTTACAGAGTAATAAACACAAATGTGCATATATTACTTCTCATACATGGCTCTCATGCTGGTTGACATGAAATATATGACACCAACTGCTTAAAAAAAAAATTACCGTTTACCTCCCCTGTATATTCTTCATATCCTCAGTTTGACACTGTTTAAATATGCATGACATTTCTTATGAACCATTATGAGGGAATGTATGCAGCTCATGTATAATAAAAATTTCAGCCGTCTTCTAAACAGCAAATTTATACTGGGAAGTTTTTTATTATTACAAGCACATATAACCTCATGGAAATTTCCAAAGCTGTCATATGTTTTAACCCTATGAACCCCTAGACCAGAGGTGTCTACATCAAATACACAGCGGTACAAATTTAAAGTCACGGCCATTTTTGATATTTATTTTAAAATATATAATTTCCCCTCAAGTACCACCTTTCCTGAAAATACAGTGTCATATATAAATTTTTGCTCCCAAAGGTGCCCTACATCTTTTTTTCTGGGTATGTCTTATTTTTCCATGGTGTATCAGGGTGGGGGTCACTTTCAATCACACAATGAGAGGGGAAATCAAAATGGCACAGGAGAGGGGGATTTCATTTTAGTAACCCCTTCTGATCCTCCTGTGTCATTTTGATTGCCCCCTCTAATCCCCCTGTCCAGAGTTACAGTACCGTATCTTCTGCCTTATTTTCGGGGGAAACAGGGTTAGAGTTTTAACCCCTGAGAGTACACACAAACACTTAACACATAGGGATGGGGCATAGAAATAAACTGAGAGTGTGCTTGTAATTCATGTATGCTCCCCATTCCTGTGTGTATAGTTATTGTACTTTGCCTTCCCCAGACTAATCCTGGTACCCCTCTACCCAGCATTGCCTTATCTGCTGCCCCTCTACAAGCTGCACTCATCATGCCTCTGTCCTACAACTCTGGCAATAGAGAACTACAGGACTCATGGTAGACAAGTCTGATACTGCTTTTCCAGGAACATTATTGCTGAGATCAACACAGCCCACCGTGTCCAACGCCAGACAGGAAAGCTTGTATAGTAGAAATGTTTTTCAATACTTCAATAATAAGCTCTCCAGATTCTTGCCTTCCATTCTCTGCAGATGGCTTAAGATAATTGACACCAATCCTCACAACTTAAAAGGACCCTGTTGCCAATATCAAATTCAAAATAAAAAAGGAACAACTAAATCTATATCTCTGCTGCCCATGCTACCACACATTATAGAGGAAATCTTCAAGAAGAATACATCTCCTATACTTAGTGCTTCCTGTTGCTAACCAAAAAGTTATTACTGTGTCCTATAGTGACATGGAGTTCTGCTGTCAACAGAAAGTAATATGAGCATGCTGAGGTAGAATTCTAATGCTGCATAAGGGCTATCCTCCACAATGTTTTTTCCTTATATTCGGTCCACAGTAACCGCGGAGAAAAACAAAAACATGGGGCCTCCCTGTGACCCCAGTTCTCTGGCGGGTAATCACAATAACAATGTGACAATTATGCGCCTATTGAAAACCATTGGGCAAACATGCGACGAATAAGTTCTCTACAAATAAGTCCCGAATGGGATGAAACGCGTCGGAGAATGAGCCCTCCTGGGATGATTGAGCCTTCCGTGTGTTTCAAAATTTCTCTGAACGATTAATAAAGATTTTGAAGATAGCTCTTTTTGCCAATGAGTGCGGGACCTTTTCCTTTTCGTCAGAGAGATATCAAGTGAGCCCAGGAGACAGGGCTTGGCTTTCCATGCACCTGGTGTGGATCATCAGGGAAGAAAATTCTCAGTCAGACCAGAGAGGGAGTCTGCTCATGGACATCATTGCTCTTGTGAATCGTAGTGCTACGGGACCATGTGTTTGTGCCGTGTGTTTGTGCCGTGTCATGCAAAACAAAAGCAGTTTGTAGCATTTGTATTTGCACGGTGGTGGGTGTGCAGGCGTGTATGCCCAAGGGTGTCATAGACCCTTTACTTTGAAGTTTTTTGGGACCTAAGGATTTCAAAACCATCAAATCTCTATGATGCATATAAAAGCAGCAATGAAAAATTTAGAACTTTGGCCTCTCCCCTCCTGCCTTCCCATGTTCTCCATTAGTTTCCTCACTGGCCAATCATAAGGCTTATGATTGCAATAAGATTACCATATTTTTTTCTCCTTTTTACCAGTGTGACCATTTAAAAATCAATCAATGCCTTTCCAAATATCTGTGCCCATGCTCCATTGTACCATCAGTTACAAAATCGATCTAATACCTAGATTTTAATATGTTGATTCTGATACAGTAATGCATTGCATAGATCTATTAAATGTGAGTATTTAAACAACATGCTACAAACATATGTACAGTATGTAATGACTCAAATGGTCACATTGATATGACTGTTGAAACATTATTGTTTGTTATTGATTAATTGTAGTTACAGTACAAGGTTCAGACCCTGAAGAAGCCCCAGCATTAGGGCTGAAAAAGGAGCCACAGTACTGTAAGGCTGGGTCTACACTGTACCGCCCCAGCAACAGAGGGGGGGCATAATGGGCACGTCGGCATGTGTTTTATGTTCGTTTTGGATCACTTTGGTCGATCGTATCAGGTAAAAAGGAAATTATTTTCAAACGATCGACTTTAAACAATTACTTTTTAAGTTAATCAAAAAAATAAATCGAAGTGTGTGTGCCCACCATTAGAGACGGTTTCCTGCTGGTGACCAAGGATAAACATGGCCAATTCTAGTCACCACCAGAGATGATTAGGCTAAATGGCCACTGCAAGAAAGCATTTAGTAGCCAGGGACAGAGCATTGTCAACCCATAACTCTCCACTCATTACAAAATGTAAACACAAATTTTGGTCTGGGAGTTGGGTTGTGTATAACATCATCTATCATCTAAGACATTATATAGTATGTCAAATTTAATAATATTTTAAGTTAGTATTTAACCGGACATGTTTTTTGTTTGTCTTAAAGTCGGGTAATATAAGATTTACCAACCTGTATATGCAATGACAGGTGCTATTTATTCTGTATTAAAACAGCTAAATGTAGTGGAGCCTAAGCCTTATAAAGTGTGTATGTATTGAATGTCTACTCTTGCCTCTAAATCTAATTAAGTAGTTATAATGGGAACACAGATGTCCATCCTCCTCTATCTAACTGGAAAAGCACACAAGTATTGCACACACGGATACAGACAGCACTGGGCTACTTACCTGCTAGGCATCCCTAAGGCACAGAGAGCCCGAGGACAGCCAGTCTGACACATGCGTCATTCTAACCTTTAGAGACAAACTGGTTCAGCCAAAATGCTTCCAATGAAAATTTAAACATGAACATTTCAAAGCCATTTAGCCTTTTTCATTGTTTTAACATGAAAAAGTAAAGGCTCATTCACAGGTTCTAGAAGTAAGAGGCATATACGGGACGCATCCTTTCTATGTTATATATTTCTGACATTCATGTTGCTATGCATAAAAAGTTGCCTTAAGGGTATGTTTCTACATCCATTGGGACCCTCTATGCTAAGCACAGTGCTTGGCGGAAGGTCCTTACAAAGCAAATACACTTTACCTGCTCGCTGTTCTCACCATTCCGCCAATGCAGGGCTGTGTTCAGACATCCGCCGGCCAGCTAAAGTGTATGTGATCCGTCGGGATGCCCACCAAGCACTGTGCTGAACATAGGGGTACCCACAGATCACTTAGCGCTGTGGAAACCCCCCTAAGGCTTGGGCTCCACTGTGTGTTAAAACCCAGGTATGTTCACACATCCATTGAAAGTTAATGCATGTGTCTTCACATCCATTGGTGTGATCTGTCAGCTTGCGTTGCGTTAAAATCATCGCAAGTATGGGTGCAAGTATTGACGCACCCATAGATAATGAATTGAGTCTATTAAAATGCAATGGTATGCGTTGTTCAATTCGTTCATGGTATAAAAACAAACACACAAAAAACGGATACGTCACAAACGCATCCCTTAACGCATCTGTGACGGATCCCTAAAGGCTGCCATACACGGGTCGGATTTGCACCGGATTCCGGCCCGATCGATTCCGGGCGCGTGCACGCGAAACGATCGGGCCGGAATCCCGTGCAGCCCACCTTGTCCGTCCGATCGGGTCCGACCGATCGGGGGCTCAGAATCGGATCCGCCAGAGAACCAACATGTTGGTCTTTCGGGTCCGATTCTGCCCAGATCAGCGGGAGTTGCATTCCGGGAGGTGATCAATCGGACATGGATCCGGCAGGACAAGGTGGTATGCAGCGATCGGATTCCTTAATTGGCCGATCGATCACACCTGAGGATCCCGGCGGAATCGCCGGAATCGATCGGATGGTGAATCGATCAGCCAGGGAATCCGTGCCGTGTATGGCTAGCTTAACACATGGGTTTATTGGATCCGTTAACGCAGTGCATTCTTAATGCATAGTGGAGCCTAAGCCTTATGGGTCAACACCAAAGCCACCCATACACGTTTAGAATTCTTTTTGATCTCCCGACAGATCGACCACGTGTGATGACATCATTGTGCCGAGAATTGGCTGGGCACCCTATGTTTTCCCAGTTTTTGTAGGTAAAATTAGGTGCCTCGACTTATATCCAGGTTGGCTTATACTCGAGTATATACAGTAAGCTTAACCTCAAATAACAATAACAACAAACAATAACAATAGTTGCTATAAACAGGGGTGCACATACGTGGTACTCTGGTACTCAAAAGGGGCCAAAAACTAGCTACCATGTTTCCCAGATGATTAGACACTGTTATATTTTTTAGAAGGCAAAAATATGAGACAGGTCTTATTATCGGGGGCAGGCCTAATCTGAAGGGGAGGGGGACAATGGATGGCACAGACTCACCTTTATGTGGGTTCTACGGGCCGGTCGGGTAACAGACTCCTCCTTCCAGGGAGATTCGGAGGCACACAGGGAGATTCAGGCACGCATCGTGGGCGATCATGGGGGTCCTTTAGCGGTGAGTGTCTGCTTTGGGGGGGGGGGGGGGGATGTCTTATTTGCCGGGTGTGTCTCATTTTACATTTTTTTTCAAAAGGGGGGGGGGGTTCTAATTTGATGGGGATTACTTATTATCGGGGAAAGACGGTATGCGTACCTAAATTATTGATTATTGTTACAAAGCTCATAGGCGCAGCTAAATGTTAAATGTATACAATATATGTCACTTACTGCAGGGAAACATTAATAACTATGAAAGGTTGCAGTTAGGGGTGTGAAATTAGGAATGTAAATTATTCATAAAAAAAAAGACTTTTAAGGACTTCTAAGGGAGATCTGGTAGATGAAAGTCAGAGTAGGCATATGTTAGTGTAAAATCTCACAAGAGAAAAGCACTGTGTGACAGTTGGAATATGACTATAAAAGGTTGACATTTGGACTACAGGTAGTCTCAGGGGTTAGTTACTAAGCCAGACATGTCAGGGTTGTACTACTGAGGTATGAGATCTAAGGGGTTCAAACGTGTTGTACTTTGCAAATGACCCAAAGCCAGCTGGTGACCTGTGGATGGAGACAGCTAATCGGGAGGATCAATCAGGAACAGGGAGGTCCATCTGCAGCAGAATCTACCATGCAGGAAGCTGATGCAAAGGACAGTGAGTATGGCAGTGAGGAAGACCACATACATATGGGGTGAGTACCAAACACCATCTCATCTGAGGAGCTCAATAAAAAGTTATTTGCACCCCTGGCTATAAATACTAATACATGCACATTATATTTGTTGTGTGTGTTTGTTGTGAATAACCTGGTCCAAAATACAGCTCAATGGTCCAAACTTGACAACTCACTATTTCAAACATCTAATGGAGCAGATGACCAAAAAGATGTTCTTTTTGTAAGAGCTGCTACTGGAAATACATCTACATGCAATGCGCTGTGAAATGATTTGGAAATGGGATGCAGTGCATGTTAGATCACAAAAAGAACTTAGGTGGAGAGCTAAAAGACTTGACAGTAAGTAAATTATTCATTAGAGGCTGCGGTTTCCACTGGTATACAATCACGACTGGCATAAAAGCTCAGTTATAAGAGAACGCACATGATACAGTTATTGAGGAAAAAGAATTTAGGGCATTCCATGGAGAATAGATTTGTATGAAGTACACTATCATTTCTGGAGAGGTATTTTGTAGCTGTGTCTGCGCAGGATGATAGATAATGGTATTATATCCAAACAAAGTCTCGAGAGGTCCAGTCAATCCAGTAAATAGTCATCTGCCGTAGAGGAAAATGAAGATCCAGGTGCACTCCAGACAGCTTGTAGACCAAATACAACGGGGGCTTGTTATATAATGGTGGATGGAGCCTGGGTATCATTGTTAACACACATTTACTGTCTTTATCAGAAAGCCAGAAAAGAACGTCTTCAATATTTATATGAAGAATATATTTTTATAGCTTTACATACATTGATATCTGATAGTGAGGCTTTGAAACATTTAAACAAAATATAGATAAAAAAATTATCTAAAGGGGATACGTGTTGTAAAAAATGTAATATGCAGTAGTGATGAGTGGCATAGGAAATCTTGGAATTCGCAATATTTCACAAGTAATTCTACAATTATTTAATTCGATATTCAAACATATGACCATGCATTGCTAATATATATTCGCAATTATAATCGCATCCCGATTATTTTCAAATTGAATGGTCACATGTGTATTTATTTTCGCATTGTGATTCTATATTCGTAATGGAAGGCCATAAGCTTCCCAGTGCATAATTTCTCAAATATTGTAATAAAAAAAATGCCACCATAATCGCAAAATTTGAGAATTTTTTAAATAGACAATATTCTCGAATAGCTAATATTCGCAATTCAAACATTCAAGCTCAACACTAATATGCAGGAACAGGATGGTAGACAGAGATGGTCGAATTTTTCGACAAGCATTTTCTGAGCTGATTGCAAAGCCTCTGAAAAAATTTAATTATCACCCAAATTGCTGGAGATGTAGAGAAGGGCTGTGGGAACATTGGAAACAAAAAGTTTAGCTCTAGCACATATAGTTTTTGTATAAATTACGTTCAAAGTCAAAGTTGAAATTTTGACAATCGAAATTTGGTGCGGTAATAAAGACGTGACCGACCTTGTACCTTCGTGCCGAGCGATCTGTTGTTGTGAGGCTGTATGTGGGAGCAGACACACAGCGCTGTTCATTTACATCAATGCCACATACACGGAGTAAGCAGGTTGTAAGGCTTTTACATGTGGCAGGCTTTGGGTAGGTGACATCATTCTGGAATTCTGAGGTCATACAGGAATCCATGGTGTGTGACCTGGCCAGCATCATAGAAAGATAAAGGTGTTTAAGGGGCCCTGTGCTGTAGAGGAGAAAACCTCATGAAACATGACATACACATTACTTAGAGTGGCCCTACCACCTCGCAGGGCACCCCTTATAAATGGTTGAATCTGCAAGGGCATGGCAACGCCCATAGGAGGAAGCAATCACATGTTCTCAGTTCCTCTGCAATGATTGGATAGCTGGGGTGCAGCTTGGAGCCGCGGTGACCAGTGAGGAACGTGTTGGTGGTAGATGAGAGCCGTAATGGGAGTTTGTTCATTGTGTTGTCTGTCTGGTGTGTGGCAACCAATACTGTGTGAAGTTACTAAATAGAGGGGTGGCAAATTTCCGGTCGGCCCCAGGCGACGAAAGCCCACGCTACGCCACTGGTTCAGGGGCTTTGCAATTAACTCAAAATGTGTGAATGTTTAGACACAGGAACCACACCAAAGAACATTACTACTAGGTCTTAGCAGAGACAGCAGGGGATGTCTAGAGCTGGATGCTCATGAGATAGATGAGTGATATATGCTAACATCCAAGTCCCATGTCAGGGCAGCACTTGACCTGTGGAGGTTCCCTTCTTCAATCATCATCACAATACCCTTCATGTACAGGAAGCTGGGTCACTGTCCACCCCACTGTGATCAAGCCAGACAGACCTCACCATTGAGGATAGGCATATTCCAGAGCAGAGGTGCATGCCAATGTGTGCTGTTTTGCTCAGAAGCTGTCGGTATGCTTCCTAACCTAGAGTTGCACGTTTGCGAGAAGGGAGTCACTAGCCTCTGCTCCCTTTATCCACCTCTGCACACCTTTGTCCACCACAGCAACACTGAGCACTATACAATTGGGGACCATCAGCTTTTTATGGACAAGCAGCTATACATGTTTCCACCTGGTGGAAGCCGTGCTAAGTGTTGGGTCTCCCTTGCTTACGCCATGCTCAATACCAAAAAAAAACACACACATACATGAAATAAGCACATTACTAACCTGGCAGCAGGTCAGATCCTGGGAAACTGCTACACAAAAACAAATGTTTTATCTGATGGTGGCAGCATGTTGAATAAGGGCAGAGAAGCCACTTCCTGATCTATCTTCTCCAGGCAGCAGCTAACACCAACTTGCCCCTCATCTCCTACACAGACAGAGACTCCTCTGCAGCTCCGTGTGCGGGGGAGAAGGGGGGGGGAGTCTTCTAGCTGTGGCTCAGTAAAGAGAGGCTTCTCTCTTGACAACGTCTCACAGATGTGATGCTGAGGTCACATCTGTGAGACTCAGAAACATGGGGCTTATGGGAGAGAATTCCCAGAAACCCCTGCAGCTTGTTACCTCCTGCCTAGGCGTGTCTAAAAAGATACCCCTCCTGCTGTCAGAAATCGTTTTGGCAGGGATCTCTGCAATATTAGCTGAGCTGAAGCTGAGACCTCACAAGTGATAGGTCCGCTTTAAGGTTCCCATACACGAGTTGATACCCCTTCGATTGACGAACGTTCAATCCCGGCTATTCTGACTCCAATAGCTATATAGTGATTTCCCTTTCTGAGACCTCTATGCCTGGCTTGTATAGCAGAGACAATCGCTGTAGACAATCTTTGTCAGATAGCTAAACTCACCCTTAGTAGTTGTTTTTCATTCATGTAGTTTATTGAAAGCTGTAAGCATCAATAGGTACAACAGATCAATAGGTACACAACAGTGTAACTTTCAGTGATGAATGCACAGTCACTTCAGGAGGTCAAAAAGAGTATTCCTTCCTAGCCCAGATGTGTGTCTGCTCCAGTGGTGGCAGGAAACTCACAGTGAGGAAGAAGGAAGTTACATCACATTTCATGAGGTAAATTACAGATAGGTGTAATAGCAGTCGATACCCAATAGGTGGCAGCATAACATTAACTACTAACATTACTAACACGCATAGAAAAACACAGATATTGCTATATAACTGCTGGAGGCAGCACACCGGCCCTGGTTACCATTCAAAGTAATGCTGTGTGACCAACTTGTGGTGCGATCCTGGTCGATCACTCAATCGAATGTTGAAGGTTGCCCTCTCACATCCTGTTCTGTTGAGTTTAGCATCAGGAGATATCAGAGAAAACAAATCTAGTTTGATGAAATGTACCTTTATCTTCAATTTTGTGTAAAAATGATTGTGTTTCCAGGCAATAGTTTTTTTTTTATTCTTACTATAAGTTAACTACGTTCCATATGTACAACTATTATTATGTACACCTGGTTGTATTTACATATTTATACATTTTAAAAAATCTCTCCTGAAAAACAGGTGACTTTAGGATGAAAGTTGTGCAAACCTTGGTAAACAAGTAAAGCTGGCCATACACCTTCAGATTTCTCTGTCAGATTTCCTTCAGATTAGATTTTGTTTTACCAAAACCATGTAATAGGAGGACCTTTGTACACCTTCCAATCACTATGTATTCTATCAGGGAGGACCCTATACTACATGGTTGTTGGTAGATCTGATCTGATCTGAAGGAAATCTGACAGAGAAATCTGAAGGTGTATGGCCAGCTTAAGTAAGTCTTTAGGTATTAGATATTTTCCCCTGTGCATGTTGCAGTGGCCAGTAAACAGGAATTTCTATTTTTAGTTGATTTTATAGAATAAACTGTTACAGAGAACATTTCTAACATAACTGTAGAACTTGCCTTTGGGCTGCTAGCGCGTTTCCGCACATTCAGCCTTCTGCATGCAGAGTTATGCAGACCTTTTTAGACTTACAAGAATCTCATGTGACAGTTAACAAAGGGTGTCATTGAGGTTGACGATCCAACCCCTACAGGCTCCTAGCATGCAGGGTAAACAGTACGGTCATGGAGCAATCTTTGCATTACCTGCAAAAGAGTTTAGCAATGTTTACTTGTTACTAATCCCTAAATAATGTTCTTTCCACTCTCAAGGCCCCTTACCCCATCACCACAACACCTATCGGGGTGCACTTAGTTTTTATGCATTTCTTTTCACTTTCATTGGCACACAATCTCATTAATGGACAATGCACATGACTCTGTACATGCATACCACCTATGGAACATTACTCAACCTTGTGTAGGACTTAAATGAGGAAACAGTCCTATAGAGGGGAAATTAGTGGGGAACAATGCTGGTCACCTTCTCCTTCCATCACTTTCTTTGCAATAAAGTTTAGTATTATATTATGTTTAATACTTTGACGATTGTTTGCTAAATGTGCTAAGAGTCTTCAGGTTCCAGGTTCAGCAAAAACTCCATTGCATTGGGACAAGCGTTTAGCTGTAAGTGGAAGATGAGCATGGTGCAGGTCGGGGTAAGATTGCAGACCATGAAAACTCACCTATCCTAGACGAGCCCCTGGCGATAAAGAGTCGAAGATCTTTTCCCAGTCCGCCTCTATGACCCTAACTAGGTGGGGGGGGGGGGGCTGCACCGTTGGCCACCAAGCTATAAAGGTAGCACTGGATTTTTCAGCACATCCCCGAAGTCATTGATGACACTGGGGATGTGAAGGAGGGGGGAGGAGAGCAAAGAATCATGGTTTATTACAATTTTTTAAAAGCGCACCACGTGCGAAATGCTCAGAGGGTAAAATTACCTGATCTCTTGATCCCCTGCATCTCCTGGTTCATTCAACTGGTACCCACAGCCTCTTCCTTTTCAATATTTTTATTATCATAAATGAACATTAAACAAGGGGTTAACAATAAAACAAGACTGTACATAATACAAAAGAAATATGCTCTTACAACTGTTTTGACAATATAACAGGAAATTCAATTAAAAACAGAGAGACAAAGAAAATAAAGTAGCACATATCATTAACACGATCTCACATGGCCATAATTACTAGAATAACTAAGGGCTCATTTACACTGCCCGGAATTCGAGCATTTAACGCAACATTTTTAAGGCTTTCGCTCCATAGACCTATAACACCCCCCGAGCAGCTGCAGGTTTTGCAGACACTTGCAGACAGGATCAGCCAGTCATTTTCCCTGCTGCTGTTGCTGACTGACAGCAGCCCGGGAAACGGCCATTCTATTATTGTTTATTAATAGGATGGAAGGCAATCATCTAGGGCAAAACGCCTTGCACATGACAAATACCAGTGAGATAAATGGAACATCGGGGGCAAGGAACACAGGGATCCAAAGGGGCTGGGACATTAGCCTAACAGACGGAGGGCAAATGGGGAGATTAGTGTGATAAAACCCCATCTATAGCGCCAATATATTTCCTTTTAACAGAGTCATGAAGGAGGGCCATGAAATTTTTGTTTACTACTGTAGATACCATGCCATTGACCTGTGCTACTGTGGGGGTGGATGACAACCAGGCTTTCACCAGAGTCTGCTTTGCAGCCTTGAATATGAAGGCTAAAAGTTGGAAGGGAAAAATCGGGAGGTTTCAAGTTCAATAGAGTTTTATATGGGTTTTTCCTTATAGTTTTCCCCAGCACAGTATAGACTAAAGCAGGGAACACACACGCAGATATGGGCCAGATCGATGGCCACTTCGAGCGCCGTTGCGCACTCACAGGCATCTGTATGGCCCATATCATATGCAGTCATCCCTGTTTTCTAGCGGGACCAATCAATCCTGAAAACAGGGATATCGGACATGACCGTAAATCACGGTCCATGTCCAATGCTTTGCATGGAGACTGCAGTGCTATGTCATCACTCTGCTGCCCAATAGCCGTGTATTCCCTGCTTTTGTCTAGACTTTTGTCTAGAGCCTCCTGATCTTTGGGCAGATCCACCACACATGAAACAAGGATCCAATTGAGCCACAGCTATGGAAACATAAGAGGGAAGCACCAGGAGTGGCCAACCTCGGCCAACCTCTGGGGTACAATGTACCATTGGGGGAAAAGGTTGTCCCACAGCCTCCTTCATCCATCACCTTGGACTGCATACACAAGCACTGGAATACTTCCCACAATGCCTAGAAAATACTCTGCATTGTATGTAAAGACACTAAATGCCCACAGGGACAACAAGAGCATCAGCCACGGGGAGGCACTAGATATGCTCATTAAAATTTCTATTTAAGTCCCACTAGATAGAAACACGCATTTAACTCACCTATGCTCTGTGAGCCCACGGCAATTCTGAATTGCGCTGGGCCTGCCGATCAACTCAGGCACCACCTCTTCTGCATCACTAATGACGGGGGGGCGGCACAATAGACCTCCATGTTAATCTAGGGGCATCGGTTTCCAAGCCCAATGTACTCTGGTTTGATCACCTGTACCGAGCGGTTGAAAACGTACCAAGCGGTTATCAAATCACTTTTTAAAAAATCTGTTTATTTAATCTGCAGATGGTTGAATAATCAAATTATTACATTTGTTGGCTGGAGATTTCCAACTCCTTTAGTAATTCAGCCTCAATAGTGTAGAGTTTCCTAGCCACATGCCATCTAAGTTGATTATACTTCTAAATTCCACCGTAAAAAAAAAATTGTGTTGAATTATTCATAGGTAGCCATTCTCCATTATATCTGTTTCCACAGCTGATGACTCCTATTTACTGCATATTTTCCATCCTTCAATTAAATCACTCTTCCATATTCTCTTTCTGTGCAATCACCTCCTGTCTGTCACTTGATCCCAATCTCATCGCTGCCCTTCTCCGCCTCGTCTCTCTCTTCTTCTCCGTCTGCATCTATTTACCAGGTAGATGAATTTACTCTCAATATCACCTTTATATTGCAGGTGAACACAAAGCTGCCCATTTCCACCCATTGTGTGTCGGCTGTCATCGCCTTCAAGGTATCACCTGCTATACGGCCTACCATTCATTTCCTGGCACACAGTAGCACATACCTGATCAGCTTACAAAGATCAAACACACTCTCTAATTTGGTTTTAATTCAGTAAAGCTCCCTAGCGCACTGCTGAGGTCCAGATTTCTGTAACAAAAGCGCATCATAGACTTCAGTGGTACATTTTTCTTTATGTTGTAGGCCTGTAACTTCCCAAAATCTGTCCGTACAAGGGT
>CM070035.1:146431038-146445549 GCA_036250615.1 Ptychadena robeensis | reverse complement strand
TTCGATCGGGCTTGGTTGATCGGGCTATTTATCGGGCTGTGTATGGCTAGCATTACTGCATTAGTTGTCTTTGGGAAAAATGTCATTTACCTTGGCACTAGTCGGGGAAATCCCCCTTCTACTTGAAGCTTAAACAATGTTATCTAAAAACCAATAATTTTTACTCAAGGAACTCCTAACAACTTCTAGAGCAGGCATGTCCAATATCTGTCCGGGGCAATATTCATTCTGATTCTTCATATTTTATAGCTAATTCTCAGGACTTCCAGGGTTAGGTGAAATGTGGGGGGACTATAAGTCCCAGCCTGCCTATGGGCAGCCTTCATCATCATCATGGCAGTCTTTGGCCAATGCTTTACAATATTAATGCCAAGTATGTGTGGAGGAAGTTGTCTGCCCCATGGTATAGGCCATTTGCATTTTGGTTAAAAAAATGTCAAGCTGAATAGTCGGCCACCAGACATTTCACCTCACTAAACTAAGGGCTTGTGACCACTGCTGCTTTCTCTGCAGAGAATTCTAATGAATGTGACAGTGTTCACTACGTATTTTGAGCGGTGCACCCGTGGTGCTGGTTTGAAGCCACGTCTTTAAAGCAGCATCGCACCGGGCCACCGGAGACACCTCCATTGAAGATCAATGGAGGTATCTCCAAGACAAAAAGGTCTTACCTCTGTTGCATCGACAGAAACCCACCCTAAGCTACGGGTAATCCGCTTGGCAAATGTGTAATCCGCACGGCATGGGTAATCCGCACTGCACTCATCTTGTTTCCCTCCGCTGGCCTTAGTCCTCTTGGAAAAAGTTTGGATACCTTCTCTAGAGGAATCCTAGGATCCTGGTTGAGAAATGCTGCTCTACATACCCATTCCATTTACTAAGCTACAAAGTGCCGAAATCTTTGACAATGAAGCCATTCCCCTTGAACCTCCATGATAGCTGTTCTATTTACTGCTGTGTAATTTTTTTTTCTGGCAGCAGTTACCCCCACGAGAGAGATTTTGCGTGAGCTCCAAATTGCTTCCACAAAATTGCTCATGTGATAAATAACATTGTTTATTTTTTAAGAGATTGTTGCTTCTGCTAAACCACTCACACAATTACAAAAACTACATTGTTTGATTGCTTTTTATCTGAAAATGTGTACTATGGAAGTCCTTGCCTTATAAGATCAATAAACAAAATACATTAAGCTTGATTTACTAAAGGCGTAGACAATCTTCACCTTGCAAATTGAATTATCATCTTTTACACCGCAATCACTAAGCTTAGTAAAAATTCCCACGCAAAGTCATAATTCACTTTGCATGGTAAACATTCTCTACACCTTTAGTAAAGCTTCCCCAGTGAGTGAGAGATATCGAGCAAACGTGCAACAGAGGGAAGATATGTCAGGTGACATTGGCATAAAGGATTTCCAGTAGTTGTGTACATATTTAAACTTTTACAATCCTGATAGCCACCTGTGGTGCAGAAATCTTTCATAGATTTGTTGACCTTCCCTGAAATTATATATAAACCTTAACAATGAACCTTTTTGATATTTTGCACTAATAAGCCCCCCATACACGCTTAGATTTCCACCCGATTTTTTAGCTGATCGACTGCTGTGCGTGCTCACGACGGTTGGCTGAAAAATCGGGTGCTGATCTAAAGCCTAAAAAGGCGGAAATCAGACATGTCTGTAATTCTTAGATCGGTCTTATACTTTAGACAGGGACAAGTTTCCCCATCCAAAGTACGGATATGTCTCCTCAGCTTCGTCGGGGATCCCAGACGGTGCTGAGGACACAGAACCTGTCTGCAGCTGCCTGCTCTCTCCCTCCGAAGCTGTAATTGGGGGTGGGGGGGGGGATTCGGGGGGGGGGGGCAGGTGCTAGCAACTCCTCCCTCTACCCTCCTGCTAGGCTGCCAGCACACTGACAGTTTCAGTGACCTCATAGCCTCGTCTCACGGCTGGGTTCCTGGATGCTGTCTGTCATGTCCCCATAACTGCTCAAGCCGCCGTCAGGGCCCGAGCAGCTAGAGGAACCCAACGGACGGTGCTGGCACACAAAGGGTGCCTGGCCGATTGTGACCCAATATTTCAGCTGATTGACCGCACGTGATGATGTAATCACGCACGGTAGATTGGCCTAAACACCGGGTCACAATCTAAATGTGTATGGGGGGCTTTAGCCATCAATGAAAACAGAAAGTTTGGAGTTCAAGTGATACCGTTTATTGGTTAACTGAAGTCATTAGACAAGCTGGATGTAGAAGATGGTTTACATCTTTAGTAAATCAAGCTTAATGTCTTGAAGCCTGAAGAAGATCTGCGCAAAAGCTTGCTTCTTTAATGACTTCAGGTAGCCAATAAATGGTATCACTTGAACTCCAAACGTTCTGTGATCTTTTGAACTGCTAAACATAGGTTTGAAGCCCTGTCTTTCCTATTAGTTTTAACGTCATTGGACAAATATGTAAATGTTGACACATGTCTAATTTCCGTACATCATACTCAGTGGGTTAGCTGAAATGAAAATGCATGCCAATGGACCATAACATGAACAGAGGCCTATGGCCTAGGTTACACCTATGCCCTTTACCCGCTCATTTAAATGAGTAGGGGCCTATTGGATGTAATGTGAACTCTTTGGAGGTGCTCCACAGTCATTGCCTTTCTCAAGTTAAACTAATCGATGTGAACCTGACCTGAACATGTTTTGGTATCTGTTCTTTTATCTCATTCTGCTGATTTTGCCAGAAACCTCATGATCAAATAATTTGCCATGTCCCTTCATGTCTGCAAGTCTTCTGTTCTCTCTCTATCTCTCTATCATATCAGGATGGTAATGCTTCTCTATCATTGATATAAAAATGGTAAAAAAAATGTGTTGCTTGAAGGACTACCAGGCAAAGAAAAAGGAAGCCAGTGTTTGTTCTTAGGCATACATACATTTTAGAATAAAAACGTGATCTAGGACATGTTTTGTAATGTAGTTAGGCTTTTTGAGCTTAAGAGGAATGACCTTTTGGATTAACCTGTGATCCTACAGTGAACCTGTCCCATTCCACCTGTACTCTTGGACTGAAGTTTAGCTTTGACTACATTCCATGGGCAAGAAGATATGTGGGTAGGTAGATGATTTTAGGCGTTCATGGGGAAAAGCAGGTTCATTTTAAACACTTTTCATAGCCTTATTAATATGCGGCAGATAGTTACTGCCACCTTACATTGCCTTTGCCATTTGCTCCCTGTAAGGTCTTTTGTTATCATGAAAAACATGATACATGGAGGCGTAATGTCCTGTATTTATTTTCTTGTGTCTTTTATAATATTGAAAATAGGCTTTAAATCTGCATGATCTGTCCTGGCACAGCAGGCGTCACACAAGGTAGACTTGATTGTTGTGGGTCTCTTTGTCTGCCCTGTGTTTGACGTAATGAAGAGACATCTCTAAGGTGATTAGCCTGTGTCACGGCTTACACATGAACAGTATTCTGGGGTTTATTTTAGAATTGAAAGAAAACACAACACGAGACACTTGTAATTACGCAAGGCACGTGGCTTGGTCATGAAAAGCAGGGATGTTATGTGTTATCAAAGCTTCTTATTTTTAGGTGATGATTGGATATATATATATATATAAATATATATATTAATATAGGTATTCTAGATTTCGACCCCACCACAAATACTTATTCATTCATGGCACTTTTGTGTATATTTTATATATATATATATATATATATATATATATATATATATATATATATATATATATAAATATATATATGTGTGTGTGTGTGTTTGTATGTGTATTTTTATCTTTTTTTACCTATACTATTACTATAGTTCCGCAATGTATTAGACTGATAACCAGTATATACGGCAAAAATATAACAAAAAAACACATTTTATTTTATTACGTTATTTTGTACTAAATCATCTTTGTAATGCCCAAACAAATGTGTATTAATCTGATTGCATACCGATATATCCTATTACCCTGATGAAGTGGCCTTAATAAGCCATGAAACGCGTTGGTTGCAAACCGGATCTTACTATATACGAATAAAAGTTCAGAAGTTGAAAACAACGGACACCTCTCAAATGCCTTTTTTTTTCAACTGGGGGGTTTCCTTTTCCTATACGACTCTTTTTTGGGTAGTTTACAGCTCGAAGTGTCATTGGGGGTCTGCAGTGCAGGGACCACAGGCTTTGTATATCCTCAGCAGCTCAAAGAGGATTACGCTTCTCTATACACGCACCTCTGTGCTTACAAACACTGTGTTGGGTTGCAAATTGGAAGAAGCCATCCGGTGACAGCTCACAACCACCCATGTACCCATATTGTTGGTAAACCTGATATGTTGCTTCTCACTGGCCATTGCTCAGTTAATACATTCATTCCTCCATTATACTGCACTGGAATCGTCAGTGTTTACATGGCCTAAGCCAGTGGTTCCCAAACTGGGTGGCGGGCCCCCTGGGGGGGGGGCGCAAAGGAATTCCGGGGGGGCACGGGCCCTCAATCTTAACATGCGCTTGAATAGGGTTGGGGGGCTCGATAATGTTTCTAAATAGAAAAGGGGGGTCCTGCAAGGAAAGTTTGGGAACCACTGGCATAAGCATTGGTGCTATAACGTAGCATAATTTAGGTGCAGCCTTTGCATTGGAAGAGATCACATGACCCTTCCCCCTCTAAAAGTCAGGAGTAGCGTATATATCTAAATAAGTTAATTATGCCTCACCTTTTACACTATTAACTGTCAGATCACTGTAACTTATTCTACTGAAGGTTAAGTTTCTGTAATAGAATAAACATTTTCATGCTTTGCCGTTCTTTAATCCAGGTTAACCGGTCTTCATGCTGGCTTCATATCGTAGGCATTTAATGTAGTTCTACACTAGAAGATAAGACCATTTCTGATATTTGACAGTTGACATATTGATATAAAATGATAACTGCTTCCATATTCACATGTATATAGGTCATGTTTTTCTGGTAGTGATAAAAAGTCTATTACATACTCAACTTCCTGAGAGATAACCGTGGTTGTTGGACAAGCCTTCTCCTAATCTGCAAATTGAAAAGCGTATGTGGTGTGTCACTACCTGGAGATTAGATGTTGCGGGGTGCGTGAGATAGCAGCACAATTTTAATGCTGTTCACGAAAGCTTTTATTTCCAGAATTTTTGCTGTTAACCAATTTGATGTGTTAATATTGTCGGGAAGAGGGGGGGTTTTGTGTTGCATCGTGGCCCAAAAGTGGAGTCTTATGAGATGAGTTCTCTTCTTCCATTCTTGAAATTTACACAATAGAAACAGACCTAGGTAGGACGACCTTAAGGGGGGTTTCCACATTCACATTCACTAACCTGCTTGGCGGATGCTGTGTTCTTATAGCGCTGAGCCGTTCCGCCATTTCAGGGCTGGACGTAGTGGAGTACGTTGAACCTCTGCATCGGCAGATGTCTGAGCACAGCATCTGCTTGGCAGGTCTGCCTCTGTCAGGATCCCTGCCAAGCAATGCGCTTAGCGGAGGGGGCCCCGGCGGATGTGGAAACCCCCCCCTTACTGTACTACAGCTAAGCAATACAGCTTGGTCACCTTCCATCTACTAGCCTTTGACAAAACCAGTGGTTCCCAAACTTTTCCTGCAGTGCCCCCTTTTCTAGATAGGAACATTTATTTAAACTACACAGTTTCGGATTGATGGCCCTCAAACTTTAGTGCAAATACTTTATTTGGTTTTCACACCATCATGCAGAGACATGTATCATTTATAAACACACCAATCATACAGAAACATTCATCATTCACATAGAGACACACACTACACTCACGCAGGGACAGAGACACGCACATTATATGCACTCTACTTACTGTCTGTAGCTAGTTCCTCCATGGATGGCTTCCTGCTTGTTCCGGCATTAGCCCCTTAGCTGCCCCCCCCCTTGAATACCTCCTCGACCCCATGGGGGTCCACTCCCCCAATTTGGGAACCACTGGACTAAACAGTTAATTAATTGCTGTCACTAATATCTACATAAATCTATCACCAGTAGCATCTCCTTTCACAAAACAAAAGTACCTTCAAGTGATGTTTTAGTATGAAAAGATGTATATCAATGTTCTTAAGGACTTTATATCAGATCTTGTACAACCAGGAGAAACCTTTGTTTAGTTTCTGAGCAATGTGTAAATCCCAACGAAATGTTGTAGGTGCTGTTAGTGGGCATTCACGACTGTGTCTGGAAAAGCTATGTTTCCATAGCCTGGACGTGCCTGGACGAGAAGACACAATAGAAGGCACCCCAGTGGCGTAAGCCCCCCATACACGTTCCGATTAATCTCCCAACCGATTTTTCGTCCAATCGTGTCACCCGATTTTCACCTAAAATGTTATGGTCGGTCGGTCGGCTGGCACGAAAAATCGGAATTTGAATTATCACCGATCGATCAGCCTGACACTATTTATTAACAGCAGATCGACCAAAATTTATGGACAGGTCTGAAGCGGTCCCGACCAATTTTTCGGCCGATTTTAAGAAATCTGGATCGGTCGGGTACATAATTCCGCATCCGATTAATCTCCCGATCGATTAATCTCCCGACCACGTTGGTCGGTCGGGCAGAATTCGGGGGCTTTAGACAGACATCTAGAGGCAATCAAACACAGGGTTGGGCCCATTCCTGGTTGCTGTGGACTGTTAGTGCTGAATGCTCCCTAATGCAAAAGCTCCACTATGTTTGGAGAAAAATGCATGTACAAAAGTTTGACGTGTTTTTGGATGCGACTTTTATTTATTTTTTGCCCCCACGCTAGGGCACTTAAGCAGAGTTTTTAAGATGCACCCATACATTCTGCATGGGCACCAGCGATGCATTTGTCTTGACGTAACTGCTAGGGCAGTGGTGGGCAACTTGATATTAAGGGCATCACTTAAGGGCCGCACATAACATTTTCAATCTATACTGACTTGAATAAGCATTTTATAATGACAAAAATTACAACAGACATAGGTAGTAGACATTATTTTTCATTTTTTAAGTAACAAAACTTGCTTTTAATGATACTTCATGCATTAAGGAACACTGTAGTATGGTAAAGCACATGATATATATATCATCAGGTTATGTGCCTCTATTCTGCGGTTATGTGCCACATACAATAATACCCGTTCGTTGGTGGAATAGTGGGAGCATAGGCACACATCTTCTTAGAACTGGATATTATTGGTCAGGTGAGGGACTTGCCGATTGGCTTTTATGTGCTAAGCCAGAGCGAGTCCCTCTACTCCTCTTCCCTCCCGAAGAAGAGCCTGGGAAAGGACAGGTAAGTTCCTATGCCCTATTAACCATTAGGTTTCTGGGGCTGCAAGTGGAAAACCAAGGGGGGGGGGGGGGGCACAAGGAATGCTCAAAGGACCGCATGAAGCCCCCGGGCCCCAGGTTAGGCACCTATTGCTAGGGGAACAACCCCACTGCTCAAATGGGCAGGACACCCAACACTGCCATTCCTTTCATCTTTATAGTATTTCCAACTGTGTGTTTACATTGCATTCCTTGTAGAATATAAGTCATAAGAGTTACTCTTTACCTTGTATGGTTTTAATGCTCTGTTTTAATATCTAATCGCCATGAAATTGAACTAAACAACATCAACAAAAGCTGACCACCAACCACAGGACATACTATTGATGTAGAAGTTGGCGAGAGGAACCACTGAGCTTGGCAGAGGACACAGATGGTGGTTGCCAGAAGACTTTGTATAATGACTCGTTATCTATATGGGTCGTATAGTGGCATGAGCAGAAGGGAACTAAACAGGAACTTAACATTGACATTATTTAACAGGAAGTAGTTTTTTTTTGGCATTCTAACATCGGTGACAGGGACACTTTGATCCCATCTCCCATCTGTCACGGAAATTGTAACGGCTTTCTAGCCAAAAAAGACATTTATAAAAGGTGAAAGAATCATTCTTTGTTTTTGATAGCAGTAAACTTTTTTAATATCTGCCTGCGTCTTTCTTTTTAATTTACATTGCAGGGGTTGTTTTGTGATTAGGCAATAGATGCTGTTCTAATGATGATCCAGCCGTTAAGCTCGTAACTACCCAGGGATACCTAGATAGAGAATCAGGTCCTTGCATGGGGCCCTAACAAGTCAGCTATAAGGAGACTTCTATTTCCATAGAGCCATCCGTGGTGAAAGTAATGACATGATTATTCTGAATACTGCAATCATGCCGAGGGGGCTTTGAGATTTTCGCATCAGGGCTTAGAACTACTGAGCTATGCTAAAGGCTGTGCGCTCATATTAGAAAGGCATGGGAACTAAGTGCACTAATGCCATGTAGTACGTTTCATATGTGGCCTCATTTTCTGGGCTAGGCTGGTAACTCTTAGATGAGTAGATTGACAGGGATTTGGGGATATCCTTGTCTGTGTCGAAAGGAATATACATAAGGGGAACTAGCTATTCATAGCATTTAATAACCTTTGAATTAGAAGCTCTGAAAATTGCAGCCGGCTAATTAGGAAAATTGATACGTGTTTAGATAATGAAAGATTAAAGCAGGTGCATGGGTGATGGGACCTTAATGTGACTTCTGTATTTCCTACAGAGAGAGGGGGATGAGCAGATGGATGGGTCTATGGAGATATGTCTATACGTTACAGTATCCAAGCTGTCATTGCATGGGTGGGGGTTGGGGTGGGGGACTACAGCTTTCTAATAAGGCTAAATCATATCAATTGTTTTAATTAACAGATATCATAGCCCTATTCCTGTTTTCATGTCTAATCTGCCTTTATAATATTTAAATGGTGGTATTTTTGGGAAGATAATTAAGATGGCCATACACCTTAAGATTTCTCTGTCAGATATCCTTTAGATCTACCAACAACTTTGTAGTAAAGGGTCCTCTGACATTGAACACAGGTAGACTTGATTGCTTAGAAAGTCCCTCATATTACATGGTTTTGGTAAAACAAAAGGAGATCTAAAGGTAATCTTACAAACAAATCTAAAGGTGTATGGGGAGTCAAGTTAGCAAACTTCTTCCTCAGTTATTCATAGAAGTATACAGCTCATACTTATTCAGTCATTTGATTATGCTGGATCCCAAGGTATCATTTTTAATAAAAAATTGTACAATGGTGAGTCCAGGCAGTCAGTTTCATCCTGAAACTGTAACTGTTTGCTGTTTGCACATGTTGTGCGGTAGGCCAGCAGATGGTTGTCATTAACATCATTATTATTTTCTTGTACTTATATAGCACCAACATATTACGCATCACTTTACAGAGCATATACAGACATATCACTAACTGTCTGTAAGAGGAGCTCACAATCTAATGTCCCCACCATAGGCATGTAAAGTAACTAACACAGTTATATGTAACTAATAACTAATGTAGGAGAATATTTTTGGAGGAAGCCGATTGAACTATAAGAATGTCTTTGCAGTGTTGGAGGAAACCAGATAACCAAAGCAGACACAGAGAGACCATGCAAGCACCTTGCAGATAGTGCCCAGACCAGGATTTGAACCTGGGAGCCCAGCCTAGCATTGCATGGCCAGAGTGCTTTCCACCTGAGCCACTGTCCTGCCCACCCCCAAGCAATGTCTCATTTCCAATTGTTCTTGTGACTAAACCCTGAATGCAAACTGTTCTAATTTTCAACTTCTCACCTCACCTTGCTTGTCTGCTAAGCCCAACAGATTCCACCCCACACCCAAATAATTTTGTCAGTCTCCGTCAACCAGAAAGTCAGTGCACTTGTAGTCATGGCTCTATTTACTGTGTGATGTCCAGTGCCAAAAGTGTATTAGGCCAGGTACACAGGATTAAATTTTACCATTTGGACCATTTGAAGTGAATGTAAAGAAAGAATTTTACATCTCAGAATTCCTGACAACTTTTATCATACACCCATTACAGTATTTTGGAACTTTCCACTTATTCAGAACAAAGATACACAAAAACTTTATAATAGATTTTAGCAGGGCTGTGGAGTCAGAGTCGAGGAGTCGGCAAAAATTGGACCGACTCTTACTCCTACTAAATTTAAATGGGAATAAAATTTTTATTTTTAAATTAAAAAACAAATTACTTCAAATGTCGCAATTAACAAACAGTCATAATGAACATAATGACTTCTCTGCTATAAGAATAAATGCATGCAGCACATAACATTACAGCGCCCACTGTGACCCGAGCCTAAAGGCCCCCACACACGTACCGAGTGGGGGCCGACAGACCAGCTCAGATGAGCTCTAGAGTGCAGAGTGATGACGTCATCCCCCCCACTCTCCAGAGCTGACAGCAAGACGCCGGTCGGTCTGTTGGTGTCCTAGCCAGTAGTTCTGTGGGTAATGTATGTTGCCTCCCTTTCCTTCAATGGAGGGATACAATACATTAGCATATTTAATACAGAGGTGTCGGAGTCGGAAGAATCTGAAACTGAGGAGTCGGAGTCGGGGAATTTATCGACCGACTCCACAGCCCTGGATTTTAGGCTAGGGCTATACTTGCGCAGAGATTTTTGCGCAGTGCACAAGCCCGCCACTGACGGCAATGGGCCTCTGTCCAAGCCTCCATTAGTGCATCCAAGTGCATAGTGTAGCCCTACCCTTAATGAATGACAGGCAACTTTATCATCAATGGGTTTAATACATGTCCTTTGTTGTGGTTTGTTTAACTACACTGATGTAATGTAAGTTTACAAATGTATTAGAAACAAAGTTCACAGCAATAATTGTATACGTTGAAATCTAAAAAAAAATGCATGACTTCGGTTGGCACAAACTTGTCCATTTTATAGTGTTAGCTAATCCTAGCACTACCTTCTCCACAAGTTGACAATGCTCCGGGATAAGGGGTTACTTCTGCATAATTCAATGATGTCACTTTGGACATTCTAAAGGTACCCATACACATAAAGATAGCCGCTCTATGGATTCGAGCGGTGATGTTACGCTGTGTGCATTTTTGGCCACCAAACATGGCAACCCCTGTCTTCAATGCCGGATCAATCGATCCCGCTTGAAGATAGGTTAGTGAAACAGGGAATGGACATGTCCGTAAATCCTTCTTCAACTGCCATACTTTGGATTCACCACGTTCTCATAGGTATCTACACATGTATGGATACTTTAAGGCAGAAGGTGTGTTACTGCCTGCATCACCAGCTGATAATAAATTAAAAAAAGCCTAAGGCTTTGTTTCCACTTGTGTTAAGAACCGCCGCCGATAAGAACCGCATCTCATGCGGTTTTTAGCGGCGACCATTCACCCCTATGGCCGCGGTCAGTGCTGGGCGGCCGCGGAATTGCGAGCCGACCGACCGAGTTGCAACCGAGTTTTTAGGCGGCCGTCCGCGCGATTCCGCGGACAGGGGACTAGCCCATTGAAAAGAATGGGCGCGGATGTAGCCGCGCCGTGCGCAACCGCGGGTTTCCGCTTCAAGTGGAACAAAGCCCTAAATCAGAAAACAACATCCATATCTAAGGTAAGGTACAATATATAAAAAGTTTTATGTTGGGTTGAGGTTGACTAAAAAAATATATGCGATGAGTTCATAGCCGGATTAAATCATTTTTCCCCTTAATGTCTCCCTACAAGTTATGAGTATAAAGTACAGTCAGGCTGCTGTCAGTTTCTGTAAAACGGCACAGAATAGATTATAGTCTCACAGTACGTGTACAAGAGCTTCTTCGATGGCGTCTACTGAAATGATTGTATAATAGACACACAAGTGACTCCTGTCATTTCTAGGTGTCTTTGTTCCTTTAAGCACAATCACTCCCTCGCAATCAGCAGCAAAGATCTCAGTTTCCATTAGGTTCAGGTTAATCAGCAAAAGGCTCCGAGAGATAATTGGCACCCAACGCATTACTTTCACATTACCGCGCACAATTACAAGGCAGCAGGCTTAGCTGTGATTTGACTCCAGTGTTCTGTCCAAGTATCATCCACTGTATATATGACCTAAATCAACACTTAGAAGGCTGAAGTTGAGGACTTGGAGATGGTGAAGGAGTAAATCAGGCAATAAGCCATTGAAGAGGGGCTATTATGGTGCATCTTTATTATTGTAGATCGCTTTTTTCCTTTCCATTTCTGCAGTTCAGGATTGATGTACAAATGTATGATCGCCTCCACGAAGTGCTATCCTTATTACTCTCGCCGTTGATCAGTGCTGGGTACAGTTTAAGATTTTTGAAAGGGTCAGGAATGTACAAGATACTTATGGTCAAGGTCAGAAATTAGGTTCGATATCCTACGGTATTGTGCTACGGGTTATATGACATCATTACAGCTGCAATACAAATGTGATGTAGAAGATTTGACATGGATGTTCTAGGGCAAGCTATCTTTCTAAATAACCATATTTTTTGGACTATAAGACGTACTTTTCCGCAATTGAGGTAAAAAAAGTGCCTGCATCTTATGGTCCGAAGATGGCTGAAATTTTTTACTGCAGGGGATTTTTTTCTCCAATTGATTTGAGGTTTTTTTTCTGCTCTGAAAACTGGGTGCGTCTTATGGGCCGAAAAAAACAGAATACTTGTTCTGGTGACAACCATCACACAGAGAATCCCTCAGTTTGGAGAGTTTTCCTCTCCAGTGGGGGGATTGGGGAACTAAAGTCATCCTTACATAGGCTAAATTGCATATAAAATATATATTATATAGAGCAATCTAGTACAGACATGGGCAAACTATGGTCCGGGAGCCATATTCGGTCCATCCAGCTTTTTATCGATTGTTTGGAAACGAACCCTGCCCACCTTGAGTACTTGATCCAGCTCGAAATATCGATCGAACAAGGATCTGACATGTTGGTTAACGCTGCTGCCCAATATCGGAGAAGTTGGAGACAAAGCACTGCTCAGCAGATGCTTTGCATGGAGACCCCGCGATCTCCATGCAAAGCAATTGACATCGACCATGGTTTATGGTCATGTCCCATATCCCTGTTTTTGAGCGGGATGGATCCCACTCTAAAACAGGAATGGCAGCATAAGATATGGGCCAGATAGTTGGCGATGAGCCTGCATGACGCTCGAAGCGCCCATCGATCTGGCCCATATCTGTGTGTGTGTTCCCAGCTTATCACAGTCTAAGGACAACTTTACAAATTCCAGTGCCCCGACCAAAATTTAAACCCTAGACCACAGTGCTGTAGACCAAGTCACCCGGACCCTTGCAATAGCAGATTGCAATAAAGGTTAATAGAAAAATAACACTGAAAGGAAAAATGAAGGCAACTTTATCAAAAGTTCTAAAGGGATTTTAATCTTTTTGTGTTTGGATGCTTAAATTTGTGCATTTGATCACTCACTAGAAAGTGTTCTTAATTGCTGGAAAGTTGCCAAGTCTATGGCTAGCTCAGTGGGATTGAATGGGAATGGGACACAGATGGCCGTTCTCTAGTATTCGTGTTTCAGAGGTTAGCTTATTGTTTTGCATTTCCAAGTTTAAAAGGATGCTTGTCTTAAACTGGAGCTCGAGAAGTGAAGCTGCTTCGCTTTCTTAGTAAATAAGCCCAGTTGTTCCTATTATAATGAGTGTAAGATTGAGAAATACTATGAATATGTATTTCTTTTGGTGTAAAATGTGGTGAGAACCATCTTTAGTTGCGCTTGTGGAGAATCGGAGAGTAGGGAGAGATAGCAGATGGGAAGGAATCTTGCAGTAGAGGTAATAATAGGTTATAGAGCTAAGAGTCTTATTATCAGAAGACCGTTATGGAGGATATATTTTAGTCGTCAAGGTGAACAATCATTAGGGCATGGATAAGAGCATGGAACGAATTCTGAATTTGGAGAGGATGTAAGGGTGAGTGCGGATAATCAAGGACTATCTATTTGAAGACACCGTATTTTATCGCTATAATCCATTTGCATGTTTCATACATCAGTCAAGAAAGTAAAATTTTTTAAATGATTTCAGAAAACGAATGTTTTGGTAGCACCTGATTCTATTATATATGATTAAGGAGGGACCTTTGACATGGTTAAAAGGACTTAAACTTGCAAAACTTAAACTTACCATAAAAACATGAAATAAAGCAAGGTCTAGTTGTATGGATGTTACATACCTGGTTACTTCTACTCTACTAGAGAGTTGGTATTGTGTTTGCCTATAGTTTTGGTCCGGTAACTGTTATTCTTGCCAAACATCATTAGATTTATTGTAGTAGGCATGTTTATATCGGCCCAGTGCTGTTCTAAACTGTGCAAAGGAGAATTAGGGATTGTAATCTTGTTGTAAATCTGTAATCTATATGCATAACTATTTTGTACTGCCTTCCTGTATTTTGTTCATTTTGAAGGATAGCTGGACCTTTGTGCTAAATAACACATTTAATTCTTGACTGTCAGTATAATATACCATATTTTCCTTATTTTATTTTTAGCATATAAAACTTTGAAAGCAGGAAAATTTTTGCAAAACTGTCTTATATGCCGGGTGCCAGGGCCACTGCCAAGGGGGGGGGGGGGGGG
>CM070035.1:146405425-146431023 GCA_036250615.1 Ptychadena robeensis | reverse complement strand
CTCTCCCGTCCCGGGCCGACCATCTAGGGGAGCCTGGAGGTCTGCTACCCGGATCGGGGCTCCTCACACTGCGTGCTGGCTGACAGCAGCCAGAGGGAGAGACATGCAGTGGCTGACAGCAGCCAGAGGGAGAGACATGCGGTGGCTGACAGAAGCCAGAGGGAGAGACCTGCAGACCTACTGATGGAAAGTTGGAAAGTGCTCACTAGTGACATTGTGGCAGAAATTGGTAGTTCAGGGAGATTAAAGCTAGCTAACACATTAAACAGCTGTTCATTTTATAATGTATACACAACTTTAAGAGTTAAATTTTTAGATTGCCAACATTCCTCCAGTTTTTATTGTTAAATGTATACAATTTATGTCACTTGGATAACCACAAGGAAACATTAATAACTATGAAATATTGCAGATAGGGGTGTCAAATTGGGAATGTAAATTACTAATCCAAAACAAAGATTGGATTTATACGAGTGTTGAAAATCTGGGGGTTGAAAGTCAGAGTAGGCATAAAAATTTTTATTTGGTGTGCATTGAAAGAGGGGTAGTCTTATACAGCGAGTTTATCCCAAACTTTATATTGTAACTGGAAGAGTTGGTGGTTGTTTTATATGCCAGAAAATACGGTATCTCTCCACTATGTAAGTAATAAAATTGCAATACTTCTATTTCTTTTGTAATGAGTTTGTTGGTAGAATTCTGAGCTCCTCCACATGTTCCTAAATTTCTTTGGCATTTTAAACCTATTTACTATCTGCAAAAAGACCCAGAGGTGTAAAGAACTTCATTGAGCAGAAACATCTGCCTATCTACAATTGCATCAAGAAGAAGTTATTCACCAACATATGTTAAGCACAAGTACCAGATTTATTGTGCAGTTTGGGTTTCTTAACATTATAAAGTCATCCTTATGCTTTAGGAGCAGTTCTGTAGATGTAACAAAATCCAGATATATATTACCTCTGACAATATCCTCCTTGACAAAACCATTTTCCAGAGCATTATCAAGAGTTACCATCTACCTGGATAGAGCTGCTGGTACAATAATGTATATACTGGTTCCTGGTCATTAGCTATGTTAGCTTATGTCATAAATCAGTGGTTGTTAACTTGATTTAAGGCGGCCTTAAAAGCAACCCTAGATACACCCAGGGGGCCTTACATTTTATAAATAACTTCAAAGCTGGAAAAACATGTAGCACAGACTAAAAACACAGTACATGAAACATTAGAGTCCCTTCACAAGTTATTGTTTCGACATTAATGCCGTCTACAGTCTTCCAAAAATGTTTTAGTGTCACATTGAATATTTCTAAAAGAAGGATGCTTCATATTAAAAAGAATGAGAGGAACAACCAAAACATAAAAAGATATGTACAGCAATTTCCCCAAAAATTACTAATAAGTTTGCAAGGTCACCACACCAAGGCTGCATCTACACTACGGAAAACTGCAGTTTTTTAGCGTGTAGACCGCGGGGGAAACTGCGCAGTGCAGCCCCCCCTGTAATCCCCTATGGGAAATGGCGTGCCAGTGTATACTTGGGGGCATCATGGGAGTGGATTCACAACATTGGGGATCCGGGGGTGCCCCACGGCTGCACTGGGGAGGTGTGTGACGCGCGCAAACCATGGTTTGCTTAAAGATGTGTATAAGATGCGGTATTGCTGTGCTGGCCCTAAACAACGCCCAAACAGTGGACAGGCGCTATAGGCACGCACACGCCAACGTGCCCATAATGCCCCCGCAGTTGCTGGGGTACTGTAGTGTAGACCCAGCCTAAATCTAGGCATACACAGCTCAATTTCTTAATAGATTTAAGCACAATTGAGCGCCTTGCGCATTCACGGAGCTCGATTCATGCAGTTCCAACATGTTGGAAAACCCAGCTCGATTTCCATTTCTTTGGATCAAAGTATCAGAGAGGCTCAATATCGGCTGGCACAGTTGGGCTTTCTCGATCTGGGGGAAAGTCAAGCTGTGTGTTCCTGGCTTGCCAAAGGGGAGTAAGTTAACCTTCTGAGCGTTCAGCCCGAGTTTACTTGGGCTGAGTTTCATGCATCTTGAAACTCAGCCCCAGTTAACTAGAGCGATGCTCTAGATACCGCCGTTTTTTTTACGGCGGTTGGGAGCATCGGCATGTATGGCAATGCTTCCGGGTCCGCCCCTGATCGCGTCACCGGTGATGCAAAGGGGGTGGGGGTAGGCGGCGCCATAGACCTCCGTGTAACTGGAGGGGCGTCGCCTTTTTTCAGCATAAGTCTGGCATCTCCAGTGACGCTGGACTTATGTTTACATCCTCCAGCTGGGCAGGCAATCATGGAGGAGCATGAAGTGCTCCGCCGCGATTGCCCGTGGCACGGTTATAAAAAAACGTGCCATGTGCGCAACACCCAGAAGGTTAAGCACCATGGTCATAGCCCTTAAATCTTTTTTTTTCAATGTAATTAATCTGATGAATGGATCTTGAGACAGGGTTCTTGTGACTTATATTATTCACAAATACATAATTTATTGTTGTTGTTATTGTTGTTATATGTTGTGATATGTTAAAGTAATTTATTCATTCCGCCTTTAAAGTTACAGAAAGGTCCACCCTTGTACCTGTCTTCGACAATATGTAGCTATTTGTCTCAAAAAATAAAGGTTTACAAGTTGTTCTCTGAAAGATTTCTTTGAATAAATCAGTGAAGTATGCATTGCCTCTCAGCAGTGTTGTGTAGATGAACCAGCTTATGATTCAGTTTGACATTTGAGAGTCATTGACGGGGGCATATTTGGTTTGAAAATGTAGACTGATGCGTAGGTATTTATTATTTGCAGTTGTTGAGAATGAGCCATACTTCCGTTGTCTCTCCTTGACTGGCCATGTTGTCCTAGAAGATTGGCTTTGCTATCTGTAGGCAGATTGGGGGGATTCTGATTGGATTGTATGTAACTTTACACAGCATAGCAGAAAGGATCGCTGTGATGGCTCATTTAGAATTGAACATCTGAGCATTTAGTTAAGTAGCTGGCAACTGTGAGACGCCAGACTGACGCTTTTTATTAGCCAAAGTTGTATGTTTTTGGCTGTTATAATTTATGGTTTCGAAAGCTCAATTTATCTCTTTATCTTTAAATTGTGTTTTACCATTGTTAAGCCCCCCATAGACAGGCAGACTCCTCCATACAACTTTCATGAGACCTACCAACAACTATGTAGTATAGTGACCTCCCTGATAGAATACATAGTGATTGGAAGGTGTAGAAAGGTCCTCATATTACATGGTTTTGGTAGAAGAAAAGTTGGTTGTACAGAAGTTGCATGGAGGAGTCTGCCTGTCTATGGGGGGCTTTATGAACTGTACTGAAGTTGTTCTATGCTCATGGTGTGCTGGAGATCCAGACTACTTCCATCACAAAAAGTGTACCTGTCTGGTTCTTCAGCATTTCAGCAGTTATGAGCCTTGCTGATGAGAGTAGTTTAGACTACTGAGTTCTTTGTGATAGAAAAGTTGGACTAGAAAACTAGTTGGCTTGGTGCACATTGATAGACCTGGGCTCAAGGCATGAGTTATTGTCAGAAATACCTTGATTTGTAGCCTGTAAAGGTTTATTGTTATGAAACAGACAGGCAAGTGCTTTCATTAATTGTAGTTCAACTTTGATTGTTGAAATGATCTAGCTTGCTTGAAATTAAAGGTAACTACATATGTTATTGTATGCAGAGATCAAAAAGTGGGGGTTTAAGGTGCCCATACACGTGTAAAAAAAATTTTGACCGATTTTCTGCTCGAATAAACCTTTATCGAATATTTGTAATTAGCTTGATCAAGGTAAAAGTAATCGATAACAGACTGAATCTCAATCGGAACTGTATCGGACATGCTCATAAATTTTAGTCGATTGCATTGTAATCAAGACATGAATTTTACCAACCGATCCAGGAAACATTCAAGGCATGCCTACCACTACAGCACTTCCACTCGAATTCAGTGATTAAAGCTGGGCATAGACGTGCAGATTCCTGCCCAATTCTTCAGCCGATCCACCGCCGTGCACGCTCCCATGGTTGGTCAGCAGAAAATCTAGTGCGCCCACCTGGTCAGATAGACCAGGAATTTGCCGCATTTTGGATCGCATGGTGTTCCGACATGCCGTTAAATTCCGATGTCATCATGGCCAGTCACTCGGCCGAGCCGTCTACGGGAAAACGACATGTCTATGCCCAGCTTAACAGTGTTCAATTGATTACTCATCGTGTTGTACATTTATAAAAAGATCAAGCTTCAACAAATTCATTTTCAATCTAATAGAATATTGATTCCCTTGAAATCTTTATGTGTATGGCCAGTTTAACTCGTAGGGACCCCTGTGATTACACACCTGAGTGCAGATTCCATTTTACATGTTTGTTTTCTAAAGGCTGCCCATACACCTTTAAGCTAGCCATTACACGGTTCAATTTGGTTCAATTGATGCTCATTAGAATCGAGGAATTCAATCGGCTTAAATCGAAAATCGATCTTAATCGCATCAACTACACCCCACAGTGAGTTTGCGATTGTGGTGAGATTTCGATTCCAAAATATACTACAATCTTCGATTTTGGTATGCGAAACGATTGAAGTTCAGATTGAAGTGGTCTATGTTATATATGATCTAATCTAATCGATCCAGGAGAAAACACCAGAAAACATTGATCGATTATAAAACGATTTTTGGCACAATCGCGATGATTTTCCAACATGTTTTCCGATCAAATTAGATTACGATATTTTCATCTTTTTATCTCTGCCTTCTCATCAACAATATGATCGTCGATCTGGACAATGTGTGGCAGTTCTTTGATGTCGATTGCGTACAGTCATCGATGACAAAAAGTTCAGATCTAATCGAAAACATCGACGATTGATACCAACTAATCGAACCGGTGGTGGGTAGCTTGAGATCTCTCTGTCAGCTGTCCATTAGATCTCCAAAACTATGCAATATAGAGTCCTCTCGATGAACACAGGTAGATTTTTTAGAAAGTCCCTCATAGTACATGGTTTTGGCTTACAACAAAAGGAGATCTAAAAGGAAACTGACAGGAAAATCTAAAGGTGTATGGGGACCACCCCCCCCCCCCCCCCCCCCCCCTTAGCTAGCCACACACGGTTCGATTTTGGTTACATCGATGCTCGATTAGATCGAGGAATTCAATGTCTAATCGAAAATCGATCTTAAAATCGCATCAAACATACACCCCACATTGAGTGCGCATTTGTGGGGATGAGAGTTTCGATTCCCAAATATTACAAAAATCGTTCGAATTTTTGTATGAAAACGTTGGATTCCAGATTGAAGTGGTCATATGTATGTATATCGAATCTAATCGAGCCAGGAGAAGGGAAACACCACAAACACGACGATTATAAAAAGATTTTGGCACAATCGACGATGATTTTCCAAACATGTCGATCAAATGAGATTCGTTTTTCTGCCTTCATAGAACAATTATCGCGACGTTAACATGTGGGCATTTTTCGATTTTCTTCAAGCGATGAAAAAAATATCGAGCATCGATTGAACCAAAATCGAACCGTGTGTGGCTAGCTTTAGGCTATGTTTTCACAGTGTTAAGGGATGTGTAGCGCTAACTCATCCGGTTTAGCTGCACCAGGAATGTGTTTTTGACACAACGTCAGGGGGATTTTTCCCCTATTTGAACGCATGGAGAACACATCAAAAACGCATACCCATACATTAACTCACCCATACTTGTGTTGGGTTCAATTGCATAGTATTTATGTCAAGCGGTGTTCTGTTTTGTCATAAATGTAACCCAATGAACTTACCATTGACACAATTCCATTGACTAGCAATGGCTATGGTCACGGTGCTTTGAAAAATGAGCTGCAAGTGCATGGATTTTGAAACCTTATAAACATTGCTTTAGCACAGGCGTGGGCAAACTAAAGCCTGGGGGCAATATGCGGCCCTTTAGTATTTTAATCCGGCCCAATATACTGCGGCTCACCTCTGCTCATTCCCTGCAATAAGTGGAGATAACGCCTTGAGGATGATTTTAAAGGTCTCCTGCTAGAGGCTGTAGTTTGCTTAGATTTACTATCCAAAGGCTTATTTTTATATATATTATTTTTTTATATATTTTTTCTTTTTAACCTGCCTGGTAACCAGTATGATTATTATTTTTTTTTTAATTCATTTATCAATGCTTACATTTTCCACCCAACCTGGGAATAGACTTGGGATCGGGTGGCCCTTACAGGTTCATTGTCCGGCCCCTCTGTCAACTTTAAAAACCCATTGTGGCCCACAAGCCTGCCTAAGCACGTCAAAGAAACTGAAGTAAACGTTTTTGTTTGCTATTCCCTTGTAGAGATTGTCAAATGTTTCGACTAGTTGACTTTGTGAGCTGATTGCAAAGCTCCTGAACATAGTATCATCACCAACATTGCTGGAGATATAGAGAAGGGTTGTAGGAACATTTGGGAAAAAGTTAAACTTTCATGTAACAACAGTTAAGGTGTCAACTGTTTATAGGTCTCATTGGCACAGTTCATGGTTATAATTTGAAGCTACCCTTTACTTCCCCTTTGCTACCCCACTGGGTATAAGATGCTGGAAATGGCTTACTTTTATCACATAGCTACTAGGAAGACTCATAGGTGTTTTTCTTCATAATTTATTTATTTGTTATATAATATATACATTAAGGAGTAGATATGTTACTATCCACAAATTAGAAGGGCTTTTTGTTTGTTATATCTTCTGGCTATTACAACCATATAGGTCATTTATAATAATTAAAAAAAAAGAATTAACTCATTAACATGTGATATGAACTTATTTTACTTTCCCACTGTAAAGTTTATTACATTTATATATATATTTATAAAAATTGAGGAATTCAAGCAATGTCCCTTTATGTGTTTGTTTTTTAATATCCACTAATGTCCGGCTTATCTCCTCTAAACATACCCATGGAGATGAGATGACAGTTGCCTGATCTGGCCGTTTTCCCTTTGGACACTACAAACCCTAAGCTGGACATGTGTGCTGGCAGAGCTGCTGGCACATAGAGAATCCTGTGTACAATTGGATTGTGCCCACACTCTGCCAGGATGGAAATGTGGGAGCCAGTAATTGCTGAATTGTTTTCCAATCTGAAAGTTCCATCCTTGTTAACCTTTTGTTTGCTCTAATTCTCAGGGAATCAGTGTCCCGAAAGATTGCAGTGATATGAACCTAGAAACTTGTCAATCTATATCTATAGTTTAGGAAGACATTAGAAGTCACTTGATGGCTCATTTCACTTTGCACCTACCTGGTGTTATGCCCAAACCCAGGATGTTCACAGTTTGTTCTTAAAACAAACTGCCTGTGCGAGCCCGCAGCAATTCTGCATCTTCTGCGTCATTGGCCATAGACCCCCATGTTAATGGAGGGGGCGTCGTTTTTCCTGACCCACATTGCTGGTGTCTCAATGGTGCCAGTGATGTGTAGAGAGGAGAGGGGGGATTCATGTCAGAGTACAGAGAATGCAGAGAAACCGCCCCAACGCCAGGTTAATATTGTAATTCCTATTTAATACCTATTTAATTCAGCGGTTCTCTGTGGGTCATGACCCTCTCTGGGTTCAAATGACCGTTTCAGAGAGGTGGCTGTGTTCCCTGAAAGCATCAGAAATACAAGAAACAGTTCTGATGCCCACAAGACGGGTGGGAAGTTAGGCGGGAGACTAACACCCCTTCCCTCCTAAATTAAGACTATTAGTAGTTACTATCCCTACTAATTTCCCACCCTGCACATTATCATAACAAGCGGGGTTGGGAAATAGGAGAGAGGGGATATTACACCTACTGATCTGCGAAACCTGATCCACTTACCTGATACAAGTACCTGATACTCTGTGAAATTACTTCTGGCATTTGGAACAGGGATATTACTCTCCACACTGGCACTTTCGTGGAAGGAAGTGACACTTCGCTACGTCACTTCCACTGTTGTTAATCTTAAACTAAGAACCACTGGTTTAATCCAATACTACTTGTTTATGTTTTTGAAGGGCACAGCGATCTGCACTAGTGCCCAGTACAACTTCTGGTTCAGGTCCAACATCAACCTGACTTTAAATCATTAGCAGTATTACAGCCTTGTATTTTTGTATGGGAATATTGGCATGCATTGGCACTGGAATGTATTGTCATTGGATTGGCATCTAAATGCAACCTGCCTAGGAATGTCCACTCCTTCAAAATTATATTTACTCATCTTGGCATTTTGATTTATCCATGACTTCTCCAGCCAGCTCACTGCTTGGATCAGGGCTGAAGGCTTGAGGAGTACTGAAGAAGGGTGATGTGATGTTTTGTAGGAAGACATGCTTATATTTCCCACCAGTCATTATCTAAATACATTCTATAGATTGAAACAAAGACTGAGTGATGATGTCACTGGAGCAAAAGGTAGGTTATGAAAATAGAAAGGTTCATTCAAAAATGTATTTAGTATTAGGTTGGGAAGGAGGAACCATGGATAGTAAAATGTAAGCAGATTCAATTGCAGTGAGGTTGGAAGAACAGGTTCTCAACTCTAGAGTAGAAGGTGATTTGGAATAGTTCCTGTTAACCAACCTCAGAGGGGGTTGGTTGTTGTAAAAAACAAAAACCTGCTAATCCAGATGTAGCTGTCTAAATTGTAAAGAAAGCAAAAAAATACAGAGCTTTCGGGACACAACTGTGTCTGTCCAGCTTTGAAACACAAGGGAGTTTTATACCAAAAGGTATGTAAACTGTATTGTTATTCTGATCTTTGAATTGCAGGTGATGATTGATATGATGTCTACAATTAGTTGCATTGCTGCTGAGCCAGAAATTCACCAGATTGTCTTATTTTTGGTCTTATCCTTGGCTTGGTAGTGGGTCAGTATTGAAGCGAAATTATCAGTATGGCAGTGAGGAGACCAAAAGTGGGTTTACACGTGTAGATTTTTTTTGTTCGATCAATGAAGAACGAACAATTTATTGGTTGTTTAAACAAAAATGTCCAATTTGTTCAATGGATACATTTTTTCGAAAAAAAATGGTTAGAAAGGTCATCAAACATGTTGGTAAATTTGTATCTGTTGCTGTAATTTCCAGTGTACTTTCTTTCGATATCAGGATGGACGAACAAAAAATGTTATGTTACATTCGATAAGTGAACGAACGATGTTCGACAGCGACATTAAACATAAAATCTTATTGCCAGTTGATTGAAGAAAAAAATCAAACGTGAAAACCCACCTTAATACTCACAAAGGAAGGTCATTAATAGTAGCCCCTTTACTTGTTTTTTTATTATTTAAAGGATAAAGACTGTAGAAAAGTATGGGTCACCTTGGGGGTCGAACGACCATTTCACAGGGGTCGCCAAGTTCTCTGGAAGCATCAGAGCGTTACGTTCCCTCATAACTTCCTAACGTGCACATCATGTGCAGAATAGAGGTGGGATAATATATAAATGAGAGGACATTGCGCTTACATTGTGACTTCCGGTATTTGGTGGAAGTGACACTCTGCACCTGCACTTTCGCATTCCAAATACAGGAAGTGACACTTTGTGTCTTTATTTCCCGGGTAATGGATCTAAAATGGTTGAGATCCACCGCTTTAGAACGAAGTTCTTTTATCCTTCCAACTCCTCATCTCTAATCTAACCCCCTAAACTAGATCTGCTTGTTTTTAAATATGGGGTTTGTTGACACCAACACCATGTTCACCCTACCCACACCTACTCAGTCAACGTTCTATAGACTTTTATTTGAGCCCATCTACCTCAACCGTATTTTTACATTAAAGCTCCATGGAGACGTGGGTTTGGAGATCTCAGTATGTATATCTCTGTGGAGGGTGGATAAAATTAGGTTAGTGTAAGTGGGAAAGAAAAGATAACTATACTTTGTTTTGCAGTATACAAACCTTGGCTTGGCCAGTGTTTGTTTGCAAAATTAGACAGACCAATATCAAAAGCATGGCAGATAATATAGGTAAAAAAATTTAAGATACATAAGAAGTCACATTTCAATGTTCATTTATCCTGTCCCTGACTGCTGAGATTTATGAATTCTCCACAGCAGTTGTGAAGCATTTTTTCTAGCCCTATCTATACAATAATACAGAACAGTTCTCATTGTATCAACCAAATACCAGTATCATGTAAGGTCTCCCATGGCTATATATGGCAAAGTTATCCTGAATTTATTACCATTGACAAACAGACATTATTAAATTACCTTGGGCTGAGATTTCCGACGACAGATGTGTGACTGCCAACTGCATATGTACCCTATTCTTCTCGAAGCTTTCTTCATTTCATCATTGGTAAATTGATGGTATCGCTTCATACCTTCGCCTCTATGTTTGTTATCCACGTTGCCATACGTGACAACAAGCTCTGTGTAGCAATTAGAATGAAATCTAAGCTGTAGGTATGCAGATCCATGAAAAAATTTCCTTTTTTAGAATGTTTGGTGCTTAAGTCTGCATAAGCAAACACAATTACGTGAGCATGGCGTGCCAGCAGCTGGCATGGATAAGACTTGTAGCTCCTCAGACATTGATTGTCTGTGACTGTAATGGGTACTTCCTTAACTTTGGGCTGATTTTTCTTATTATTATTGATCAAATCCCTAGCTAGACCAGGTTTACTTTGCTAAAGAACTTCACAGCACGTACTCCTTCTTTGTTATTTTATTTCCATTTCTTCATATTTTAGAGCTGTTGATCTTCTCCGGCCATTGTTAACCTTTCTGCACTTGCTTCTTTATGTTAGGGCTGGTTTCTGCTGAGATCCAAGAAAGTAAAGACCTTAACCACCCGTACAGTATATGCAAAATATAAGGGACCTCTGCACTCCAGATCCAAAAACGTCTTTATTGAAACACAAACTTAATGCATAGTACAACATAGACTTCCCGGTGGTCTCCTCCCCTCTGACGTCTGTACAGTAGGGTAGCTAGCCCCAAGGATCTTTCTCAATTACCAGTAATGCCTTGCTTTGCATAGTGGTGGCCATTTTGGTAAAGTGAGGACTCAAATCACAGCCTCCAAGAATCGAGAACTGTGAGAATCACTGATGATAGTAGTACAGATATCAACAAATTTCGGCTGATATACATATATAATTCGTGCCAAATCACCCAGTGTATTGATATTTTTCAAAAGAAATTCTAATTAAAGAGTATTTTTTAAGTGTACTTTCGAGGCAATAACAACATTTGTAGGTATAACCTTTTTGAAGGATGCACATAGACATTTATATATAGTTTTTTTGTGGTGAGAGCTAGTATATACGGGAGCATAATATATTACTGAAATTAATATTTCAAAAAGTTGGCAACTCAGCAGTATTCAAACTGGAGTGGTAGGTTCTCTTGGGAAAAGTTTCTAAAGGCCATGGAGAAGCACATGATCAATTTGACCAGCTTGAGTTGATCTTTCTAGATTTGTTTCCGCATGGCAACATGGATGCATCAGCATGACGTGTCCATCCTGCCCAACCTGCAGATTGCCCAGTGTCTGCTGGCAGATTGCCCTTGGTTTAGGGTGCATTAACCCCACATGGGCGGTAATGCTCCCTATTAATTTAAATAGGAAAAAGGTGATATTGAATCTTCACAATGACAGTTTGGGACCCGCCTTGAAATCACGCCGCTTGTTGAGACAGCAGTGGATCCCATCCCCTGCAAATAAGTAGGACCAGTTGCGTCCACTGCTTTTCCCCAGTGGTCAGCATGCTTTAAGCTCAAGGAAAAAAAGATGCAGTTGAAACTAGTCCTTATTGTATCATGACTCATTTCTGCTTCCTAGGCTTAAACAGGATCAGCCAATCAGAGCAGTACTAATTAATCAGCCGATTAAAAAGATCATGTTGTGTTCCTTGTAAGAGAACCTTTGCTGGGAGAACTTTCCATTGCTAATCAACATTAGGTGTAACCCTAACCTGGGGGAGGGTTAGGGCTTGTGTCCTACTGCTTTTTCGCGTGTCCGCAGCGGGGAAAAAGACTCTAATGAACGGGACAGTGTCCACTCTGCATATTCTGAGCGATGCGCCTGTGGTGCTGATTTGAAGTTGTAGGCGGGTGCGTCTTCAAAGCAGCACCGTGCAGGCTCAGATTTTCCGCATCTTTCCCCTGCTCCATCAATAGGGCGCGCGTCTGCTGATACAGCAGGAGCTTGCCCTAAGCAAACTGCCTGCAAGCAGCGAGGAATCCACTCGGCAAATATGCCGGCGTGCTCTTAGATTCTTGCATCTTGAGTCTGCAATGGACACATGGCTTTAGGCTGGCAGTTAATTGCCTGAGGTGGCGATTTTCAATCCAATCAATGGGGACAAGCCCATTGAAAGTAGTGTAGGCGATTGACAGGAGGTTCTGCAGGCGATTGAAAAACGCCAGCTCAGGCGATTTACTGCCAGCGTAGACGATTAATCGCCTAAGTGGGAACATAGCCTTAAGGTGAAGATCTTGGTGGTTATGTCTGCTCTGAACAGATTTGGTGGCAAGTAAAATTTTACATGTTGTGTTTAGTTCTTTTACTACTGTTAACAGTATGCAGCTTAGTCACCAATACGTTTATGTAGGGGTAAATCTCCATGTTTCCAGGATTGAGGAACAGATGATCATAGGAAGTCCAATCCATTTTATGTTTTATTTCCTCTTTGATTGTTTTAGTGCCCGTGACTGCATTTTCTTCCAAGCTGCTGTCTGTTGATAATAAGTGGGTGGCAGTGTTTTCAGTCTGCTTTTCACTTTCCTTTCAAATGAAAGAACTCCACACAGTCATTATGTTGTCAGATTCGTATATGCGTAACTCAGGGTAAGATGTATATTGTGTATAACTATAACCTTAAACTAAGTGACTTGTGTATACAAACAGCAAGATCTGTTCTATTCATAATGAAACCCTAAGAAGCTTCTAATCCTTTACATTAAAAGCTGAACTTGGATTCAGCAAAAACATGGCTAGCCTTTAAAGTGCGTATTTACATCTAGAGGATGTATGTGTGTGCCAACTTACCGTAGCTCGGTCATACCATTTCTGCAACCCAACCCAATTTATCTTGACTTGACTGCAGAAACCCAAATCCAAAAGGGTTTCTGCAGTCAAGGTGGGTGGTACTCAATGGTACAAAGAACAAAGCTACATTATTATATGCCCATTGTTCTTTACATCATGTAAGCCCAAGGTGGTCTGATGTTGTGAGCCAGGATGCTCTGGACACACTAAGTAGGTTAAATCACATAATAACCAAAGCAGTTATGCAGTTGAGAAAATCTTATTAAATACAGCAATTATTCTATTTCTATAAAATCAACTGATAAACACTGTTTTCTTGAGTTTTGCATTGGTTACATGACCATAATGCTTTCTCCCAATGTGGTCCCCGGCCATGTGTAAGATCTAAAGGCCCCCATACACGTTTAGATTTCCCTACGATCAATGCCAGATTCGATAGTAAATTTTGATCGACGTTGGTTCGATCGATATATAAGGATGTATATATTATTATTTAAATCGAATCAAAAATCATTTGGGCACAAATAAAATAACATTCAATGTATACTCGATCGATCAAAATTTTCCAACATGTCTGATCACTTTTCGATCGATTTTTTAATCAACTTTGATCGAACTAGGTCGATTGAACCATGTGGACATTCATTGATTTCTGGTCAATCAACTTTAAAATCGGTTGGTTTAGTTCGACCGAACGGGAAAATCGAAACGTGTATGTAAGCTGCTAAATTCAGTGATTTTATTCTGGCTGCTTGGGGAGGTGGGCTGCTTGTTATGTCATATGCGAACAACTGGGCTGTAGGTATACCATTATGCAGTCCCAGCCTGAAAGCTCATGTAATACCGACAATGCTACCTCAGGGGTTGCATGGGGTTGTCAGCTGAAAATTGTACTAGAAGGAGAAACATATAAAAAAGATAGACAGATAAATTAAATGCTTTATAAGGGAACATATACTTATAATTATCTCCACTCCATATTACAATATCTTTTCTCATCATTAAGGTTATTCTCTCCTATAACCCATTGAATGGGGTAACACGATCCTTGAACTTTTAACCTCCCTAGCGCATCGCCTGTACCGCACCGTTTTTAACAGTGTGGTACAGGCAATGGCAGCAGTGTACGAGGTACACTGCCTGCCATTTCCTCCCTCCCCTCTCCACACAGCCAGTGTCATTCATGACACTGGCAGTGAGGTCTGGAGAGCAGAAGCCCCTCCATTAACATGGAGGTCTATGGCACTGCTCACCCTTGCCCCCTTCCGCGTCACCGTGGCGCGATCAGTGAAGCCGCAGAGCCCCAGAAATGCTGCGGCTGGAAGCAGCATCGGGATATGCGGCTATCATGGGAGCCCAGCTCATCCAGAGTTTGTTCTTCACACAAACTCTGGACGAGATGGGCTCGTGATGAACACTAAGGAGGTTAAACCTTTTTTTTGTACTTGATGACTACTGGGGAGAAACCTGAAAAGTTAGTTTCTGCTTCTTGAACACATTCACGCTTCAGCATAATTAGCTGCAATAAAACTACTATTCATAGAGCCAAATAACGTTCCCCACGTTTAACACTTGTTTAATCATTCCTAATGTGTTGAATAGCTTACATGGTGTCGCTGAGGAAATTCAACAGCCGTGCAGTCAAAGTTTATTTTGTTGACTAATTAAACTTGTAGTAGAAAGTATAATGACCAGGTGAAACAGATACATTTTGTAATACCTCTGTGTACTAGAAGAAGTAATTCTAATAATCATGTAAACACTATTTTCAACATAATACAGTGGACCCATGACTTACGAACTTAATTGGCTCCCAAAGGTTGGCTGTAAGTCAAGTTGGTTATAACTCAGGACTATTTTCCCCATAAGAAATAATGAAAATACACATAATGTGTTCTGAACCTGCCAAATCACCCCTTACCTAACCTTTTCATAATGCAAAGTGTTGTATAATATGTATAATTTACCTGAAACACCAATCATTTTCCTGGTGTTCTCACCAAAAAGCTGATATTAACCTAGCTTATCTGAAACAAAAATTTGTAATTACCGTTCAAGGTGCCATCTTTGGATTTTCAAGAACACCAGGAATCCGGCTTGTTGCCTTTTGTAGATTGGTGAGGTGGCCTCCACACAAGCAGAAAGATGTTTTGGCCTAGGCCAATCTTTTAAAGTTAAAACTAAATTTTTGGGGGTATTTCTTAAGTCAAGCTGGTTGTACTCAAGGATCCAATGTATCCTAAACTTTACTGCGTTTGTCCTAATAACTGAAGGCATGAATTTCATATATAGATTTAAGAGACTTTCATCTTGGTCCTCCACCCATAGGTTGTTGCAAGCGATGTCAAAGTTTCCTGAGAGCTCATGACTTATGAACATGAGAGCTCTCCCAGCAAAATTCATATCCTATAGTCATATTAACAAATAAATCAACAAACAAATAAATCAACCTCTTACAAACCTTTTTCCAGTGGACGGATGCCCACACCACTATCTACATACCTGATGACTATTTACCTGAGTACTGTAATTACCTGTTAAAGATTTTCGGTGCTCCTCTGCTCCGATCCCTGGGTGGTGCGTCGGTGACCTCCATACACACCTCTTCACCCTAGCTGGGACTATGGCCACACCTCCTGAAGAAGAATAGCTTAGTTTGAAACGCGCGTCCGAGGTGTTTGACTACCCTTCTTTATCATCTGCCTGAAAACCACAGTCTGAAGGCAACTCTAATGCCCGGCATCACCAAGGCCTTGTCCTTCTGTCTTATGGACTATTAAAGAAACCTCCACGGAGTGTGACAACTTGAACATTTTTTACATGACTACCACTATTATAGACTGTACACTTCTACTTCCTAGTCTATACGTTTGTCTGTTTTAATTCACATACTAGTAAGTATCTCAATAGGTGGACCTAAAATCCCTATACCCCGTTTATACGGGGAACAATTAGCGGCCTTCAGGGGGGTACTCCCCTCCTAAGACCCACCCTTCTTTAAATATATATAGTTTGGGATGGTGTCCACCGCCTACCTGGACTCAGTGATATTCTCTTTATAGATTGTGAATGGATTCATGGAATGTATTTACCAAAAAATGTAACATATACAGCCTTATTCTACAGAATAAAAAACTAATCTTTATTTATCATGGAATAACCTTGGGATGGTAATAGATTTTACTCAAAAAGCATTTTATTAAAAAAAAATCAATTTAAATCAAAAAAATCTGATTTAAATCAAAAAAAATCTGATTTAAATCAAAAAAAATCTGATTTAAATCAAAAAAAATCTGATTTAAATCAAAAAAATCAGATTTTTATTATTTTATTTTTTTTAATCATTGATTTTTATCCACCCTGGTCACCATGCATGTATACCAATCTGTGAAGCAAACTCTTGGGAATAGAAAGAGTGTTTGGGAAAAGCTTGCCAGTTTCACCAGGAGGGGTTCTCAGATAATGATAACAGAGAATGGGGTATGCTTATTTGCTGATCTAACCTTTACTTGAATGTACTTTTTAAAAGGTAATAGTATCAAAGTATACAGCCACATGCACATGACAACTTAAAAGTAGGTTTGGTTTCTTGCTATTCAGGTTGGGTTACCTTGATTGAGCAGCCCGGCCTCTGTAGTGTCTGGAAAAGGTTGGAGATAATGCAAGAGTTGTGCTTTGTACTATAATTAGAACTACTAGTAAAGGGTTCCCAGTGCGAGTCACGCTTGGGTGATTATTATTGTTCTGTTCAGCTATGATGCTAATTGCTACAAGCTTGTGGTCAAATAAAGACAAAAGTTATTATTTTTAGGGTTTAGGCACTAACATGGTGTCTGCTTACTTTGAACATGGTTTGAAACAATTTGGTCACATGGTTTTTCTCATTATTTCAGTTCACATTTCAATTCCTCAATTAATTTTATTTAATTTTTCGTTTTAAATAATTCCATGTTATGCTCACAGTACAATATAATTGCTTGCATATTTCCCGGTATGGCTATTAATTATTACACTTTTGGTATAATCAGGGCTAATTACTGATGTGTTGATTTTACTTATAAAGTTTGTCCACCCAGATCCTTGGTTATGGGTAGAGATGGGCGAACACCAGCCCGGAGTGTCCGCGAACAGGGCGGGTCGAACTTTTAAAGATGTCCGCCGTCCGCCCTGTTCGCGGACACATTCAAATTCCCCGCCTCTAGGCGGGGAATTTGAATCGGAAAAACCGGATGTGACGTCAGTGACGTCACATCCGGTCCATGGAACGCATCCTGGAACGCATCGTTCCTGGTTGCGGGAGCCGGATGTGACGTCACTGACGTCACTTCCTACTCTGAGCCGGAATCTTCACTACAAGACCGGCTTCATGCCCGGTCTTGTAGTGAAGACATTCTTCCTCCGGCACGATCTCGCAGGTTCTGATCCTGCCGGAGGAAGAATTTAGATCTTCTTCTGGCCGGCGAACAGGACGGGTCGAACACCCGTACTGTCCGCCGGCGAGGCGAACGGCGAACATGCCGAGTTCGCGGCCGAACTGTTCTCCGGCGAACAGTTCGGTCCATCCCTAGTTATGGGTTGAGTTTAGCTTAGTGACCCCCTGGAACTTTTATGCCTTAAATACTTTAGCACTCTCTCAAATGTTAGAGGTCTCTGCTTACTATAACTACCGTATGTGTAACGTAGTTATACAGAAAAAGCCTTATATAAGGGATCCGGACGCCAAACCCATTAAAACTGAAAAACAAAGATCTCAGCAGCACCCAAGAGGTCACCAAGAAAGAGCCACCTCAACACTTCAGCATTTACTGAATATGTAAGTTATAACATCAGATTTGCTTTCAATATGGTTATTTTAATTCTTATGACATGGGAAAACTGCCTGCAAGTCTTTCCTGGGTTCAAAAGTAGTCTTATACGCCAGAAAATACAGTACTTATATTTGGTGACTATAAAAGAGGAAACCATTTACTGTTTCTTCTCATACACAATTCAGCATAATAAATACTATGCATGTTGTCACTTCCTCACATTTAATACTAGTTAAATCATTTCTAATGTTTCGAACCACTTACGCAGTTCAGCTCTGAGACTCCAGCAGCCATTGTGTAATTGTGTGCATGAGTGACTAATTATACCTCTAGGAAGGGCGGAAATATTGGTTTTATATTAACGGTAATACATCTTTTGGTTAATTGAAGCTGAACTTTGGTCAAAGTTTGCAAAGCAAGTTAATAAACAGAAGAAGATTGTATTGGGTTATTAAGGGAGTATTTCATCATAGATCTTACTTTCTAAGCATAATATTAAAGGCAACAATGTTGTACCTCTGTAAAATGTCTTATATTATAAATGTGTTTATTGCCATTATGAATATAAGGATTATGCCTTGTTTCAGCCTCTTGGTATTCGCTGCATAGCACAAACTGGGAGAGAAACAACATCATTAGCTTATCAGTTGTGTTTTCTTACTGCTCTTCCCATTTTACGTGAAATAAATATAGTGTCTTGGTACACTAGATCAACGAATAAGGCTGTCAGTCATTGCTTTGCAATATTCTGGGATATCCAATGCGATTAACCTTCTGAGCGTTTACCTTGTAACTCCTTGTGGTTTGTTTACAAACAATACTCACCATTAGCTACACTCAGGGTTACTTACCTGTCTGGAGGGAGCCCTCCATGTTTGCGTCCCCCACCCTTCTGGGCTCTGCCTCATCTTAACGTGTGCATAGAGAATCGCTAAAGCTAACAGTAACAGATATCATAAAAATCATCGAAATTCCGAGATTGTGAGCTTGAGTTCCTCTTTTATTTATCATAATGGGTAATATTATTGTCTTTAAGCGCCAACATATTGAAAGAAGCTTTATAGAGTACCTAGCTATATGTCTTCCAGAGGAGCTCATTATCTAATGTACCTACCATAGTCATATGTAACTATCAAAGTATTAGGACACTTAATGGGCATCCAAGATAAGCTACTAGAATGGCTGTGTGGTATGGGAGGAAGTCCATGTATATACTGAGAGATAATGTCGTATATACTGGTAGATAATGTCGTAAATAGTTACCTGGGACTGTGGTTGTGTATAATCAGAATTCGAATTATCACCGACCGATCGGGCCGACACTATTTATTAACAGCAGATCGACCTAACAGCAGATCGACCTAAATTAACGGTCAGGTCCGAATCGGTCCTGACCGATTTTTCGGGCGATTTTGAGAAATCAGGATCGGTCGGGTACATAATTCCGCATCTAATAAATCTCCCGATCAATTAATCGCCCGACCACATTGGTCGGTCGGGCAAAATTTGTACGAAAAAACGGAACGTGTATGGGGAGCTTTAGATAGAGAAGTTTTAAGGTGAATGTGAGCTTAAGGTTTAGGTGTGATGTTGATGTTGATTTAGGTGTTCATGTGCATATCTTAAATTGCTTAGGTCCCATTGACTCATCTCTTAGGTAGGTTATTAATGTTCATTGACTCATCCCTTAGTAGATTGGTAATGCAACTTCCATATCATTGGTCCTCTAGTTTTCTACAAGCTTAAGTAATTTTTTCTTGTTTGCATGATTTTTGTCCGCTTTATACTATAACTGATACAATATTCTGAGGTTGCTGCTATTACTTCAGCTTTAGTATTACAGCTAGAAGTGATAACACAATCCAAAGTGACATGATGTGCTATGTCATATTATCTCTCTGTGCAATGCCAGTGCACTTGTGGACACTGTTCTTATGTGTTGTCCAGAGGTGGCGGGGGATCACAGAATGAATGGAAGTCAGAGCTGTCAGAAGTAGACCAATCTCCAGTCAAACACAGGACACAATGAAGACATCAGGTTGCCTTTGCCGTTGAGGACAGTTACCTGTTTTTGGATAAAAAGGAAGAGATTGTTGGTTGACCAAATATATGGGAAAAGTTTCTCCTGAATTTTGGAGTTCCCATTATCACCTGGGAAATTACCTGTCCAACGCCCAGCTGTCACAGATATACTTCCAGTTCTCTCTCAGTCTATGTATGATAAGCCTTATGCAGGAGGAAGTTCTGTTTAGTACAAATATATTTAAAATATCAAAATATCTTGGTGGTTCCTAGTTGAGTGGAATTAGATAAATGTTGTGTTATAACGTTATTTCCATGAAACCCTGTCTACCAGCACCTTGTCCAGCGCTCCAACTGCTACTATCGCAGTGGACGAGGTGCTGCCGTCCAGTACAATGCGGGACTCTGGGAGAGCGCATACTCACGCTGTCCCCGTGTCCCCCGATGCAACATGCCTCCTCGGCTGCTCATGTCCTTCTCCCCCCCCCCGCTCCGACGTCGTGATGACGTCACTCGGGGAGGCGGCGGGAGATTTGTACAGTAAATAGAATGAAAGCAGTTTTCTAAGTAGAAAACTGCTTTCAAACTCCCCCTATGTACTAAATATCGCCAGAATAAAGTCCCTGATGCCCCACATGTGCCCATTTGCAGTAACCCTTTCTTCCCTGGTGTGATTTTATCACACCAGGTTAGAGAGGGTTAAGTGCAAATGGGAACATCTGGGGCACCAGAGACTTTTTATTTTGTTGATATTTAGTACATAGCAGCATAGTTTTGTGTCCTAATTTTTGTTTTGTTTTTTTCATTATTTTTATGAAAATTTTTTATTTTTTATTTTACATAATTGTTTGTTTCAAACATTATTATCGTCAGGGTGTCTATTAGACCCTTGTACGGACATATTTTGGGAAGTTACATGCCTACAACATTAAGAAAAATTTACCATTGAAGTCTATGGTGCACTTTTGGTACAGAAATCTGGACCTCAGCAGTGCGCTAGGGAGGTTAATATGTACTTGTTGGTGGAGCCTTAGATACATTGAAGTCTGCTAAAACTCTCATAAGTACTCAAGATAGGGATGGGACTTAAGCCCCCATAGACGGGTAGACTCCCGGCCATAGTTGTAGCAGACCAACCTGCGTGCGCGCTCCCGCCGATCACATCAAGGTTGGTCTGCCGCAACTATGTGGGAGCCCACCTTGAATTATGTAGAAAAAAAGCCGGCAAGTCGGGTCGCACACGGATCCGACATGCCTGTTTTTTTTTCTCTACAACTGCGAGGCAGAACAGCTGCAGCTTGTAAACAGGGAGGGGGAGTCTCCTCCCCCTTCCTGGTAATTGGCTAGTCGGATGGGAGTCCTGTGTGCCAGTGGAAGACACAGGATTCCTGTCCGACATGTAGCAGACTGATTACAGCGTGGTGACGTCACCACGCTCTAATCAGTCTGCTAAAGGTCTGCCATAGATCGAGGTGTCTATGGCAGGCTTTAGAATACCATATTTAGTTGAACCATTTTAGGCTTAGGTTAGGTTCAAAAGAAAAATGAGAAGTTATTTTAATGAGAAAAAAATGGGACTACTGGCGATTCCTGTGGCTCTACTACTCTTCAAACCAGGTGTGTGGTCTTATTTTACACAAAAACAATACATCTTGGTTCTTAACCACCCTGGTGTGCAGGAGATCAAGTAGCTGGCTTTGTAAGGTAATTGCAAACCCCTGAACACTGTAAATTTGTCACAATTGCTCTGGAGGTACAGCAGGGTTGTGGAAACATTACCAAAATAAAACTGACCTAGCTTATATACTTTTTGCATAAATTACTGTATATACCCCCCCATGACTTTTTAAAAAATGTGTTACCTCTGCTGAACAGTTGGTCAGCTTAAACTTGAGTTGATACAGGAAGTGCAACGTGAATTTGAATGTTCCCACAACCCTTTCCTGCATCTCCAGCAGTTTTTAGTGATGATACCATGTTTAGGGGCTTTGCAATTAACTCACAAATAAACTAAAATGGTCAAAATGTCATGACCATGTCTATTTATAACAGTCTTTCTGCTTCGAGTTCCATACTGGTGATGTGCAGTAGGTTGGGGGGGGGGGGCATCTTAAATATACTGTATACATATTTAACCTCTTTAGCTGCGCCAGTACGGGCGCAGTTTGATAGTTAATCAATCTGCTCCCGTGCCGGTATCGGGTGCAACCACTGGTTCTCCGTGTGCCTTCAGCATTTCTACAGAGCTGCAGGCACACAGAGCCTTTCTGGCCCCGTGCCTTCAGCATTATCTATGACACTGAAGGGGGCGGGGGTGGTGGTGCCGTAGACCTCCATGTTAATTGACACTGGCGGTGTCTAGAGTGCCGGGGGGGTCTATGACAAGTATGCATTTGTGTTTCAAATTTGCATATTTATCATTTATGTTTTTCTGTACATTTTGCGAGGTCACCATACTAGTGCTCTCGTTACTGCTTGGACAGCCCCCAACCATCATATAAAAGACTTGGACTGAGTAGTGTATATAGACAGCAGCCAGAATGGCTTACCCCGGTAGTTTAAATGTCATATATTTTTGTCTCTTTGTCTTCGCGGCTTCTCTCCTTTCTGTGACGAAGTGGTTGAGCCGGTAATTTCATAAATGTGCTGTACTGACAAAGAATACTCATTACCCGAAAGGCTTTTTCAGTCAAGCTCTGTTTTGCCTACATTGTTTACTTAATGAGCACATTTTTTATTTTCTTGTTTTACTTTTGTTATGGCTTTATTACCCTTTTTTGTGCTTACCTCCAAGTCTAATACTGTAGAATGCTCTTGAACGTACACTGTGAAAAGCCAAATACGGAGTGATGTTTTCACTCCAATAAATTCTGAAAATCTCCTTGAAAACTTGTGTACTCGAATATCACATCCAGTTTGCATCTTGGTAAATAAATGAACTTGAACAGGAGTCAGTGATTGATGTTCCACTACAAATTCGGACAGATATTTTCTCTGCCAGCTACTTTGAACAGTATCTTTGAAGCACATAAAATGTTATCCTTATTTTTCTGAGGAGCGGGAACTAGTTACTGTAAAATTATGTCTGTAAATTCACTAGATGCTTTGGATTTCTATTTTGTGTCTCATGGTTTGGCCCATCTGCAGTTGAGGTCAAAATGATTAGTCCCCTTATGAAACTAGACAACAATCTTGACTTCTTCATGAAATGACCATTAACAGAGTTTGTTATTTTGTCCGGGGCTCCTAGCTGACATCTCTGACTATTTTCCTCTCCAGAGTTTTTGAAATCTTATGTTGACATTTTGAAGGATAATATGTAGAAATCTGCTCATAATCTAGGCTTAGGCTCTGGGATTCCAACAAGACAATGACCAAAAGCATACATTGAAATTAGTTCAACTGTTCCTGGAGTGGAGTCCAGAGCCCAGACTTCAACCCTATTGAGATTCTGTGGCTGCTCAAAGTGAATGTCCATACTAATAAACCATGTAATTTGGACCAGCTACAACAATGTATTATGGAAGAATGGGCCAAAAACCCTCAGACCTGTGCCAATCTAGTAAAGAACTACTCTAGGGGTAAAGCTCCACTTCGGCAGTTTGGGAGCGGATGCGGCGTGGAATCAAATGTGTGCCCGTGCCACCGTGTCCATTGAAATCACAGTTTTGCTGTGGGTCAGGGGAAACTGTTGTCAGTTGTGGCTCAGAAAGGGTACACTATTAACTAGTAATGGCCAGGGGGGGTTATTATTTCCGATGTCATTTTGCCCTATCTTGTCCAAAGTCGGTGTATAAATACAATATCCTAATTTAACTTTGTGGACATTTTTTATAGTGTTTTTGTTTCCAAAAGAACAAATGCTTGTTGTTAATGGTCATTTTCACCGAGAAATCAAGAGTGTTGTTTAATTTCATAAGGGAGGCTAATCAATTAGGCCTCAACTGTATATAGAGGCAAGTAGATTTACTCTATATGAAAATATAAAAGAAATTGGATTTGTACAGCCATACCTAAGATATATTTCATAAATTATTCTTGCACCATTGTACTTCTGCACTGTTGTCACACGTAATTTTGATGGGAGAAGCCACCAAGATATGAAAAGCGGTTAAGTCTACTGTTCTGGCCATAGAGTTATTCCCAATTCTCTATAGAAATATTTTTTAGGTTTTATTCGATGCTTTGTAGATGAAGTCCAGCATAATTTATTTAAGAAAGGATGTACTCCTGGTGTTTTCATTGACAACTATTCCATACATTTATATTATTCATGGCATGTTGAATGGCTTGTTATATATCCTTGGGACTCAAAAAGTTAACATGCAGCTCAACTTCAATTACCAGTCCTGCTCAACTTCTAAAGTCACTCCAAAGCAAGGTATACAGAGTCTTCTATAACAAAGAACCCATGAATAAGTTCCATTGAGGGAAAATGTCAAAAATACAAAAATCACCAATCCAATGTGTGTTTTTTTAAACAAAGGAACATGTTTGTATACTCTAAATGTTTACAAACGCAATTGCACTCCTGTAAAATTTTTGGAAAGTAGTAACATTTTTTATTGTTGGCTGAGCTTGGTTAAGGCCATACAAAATCTCAAAAATGTCTGCACTTCAAAGCATGTCGAGGCAAAACTATAAATTAGGTAATTAGTTCAGTTTAACATACTCAGTTATTTGTAACCAACAACGATGTCATCATAAGGTTTTAGTAATGTGTGATGTCTATCCTATCTTTTAATTGATATACCTAAATCCATTCTATGAAGTGTTTATTATTTAAATCTTCATGGTTTATGGAGAAATCCGCTTTCTACTGACATTGGACATCTGCAACATTGAAACTATAGGATAATAGTGCCAAAGTTGTGTAGCTGACAGGGATTTCAGGACCATGTTGTATGTTTTTGGTTTTGTAATCTTTCCTTCTATTGAGCATTTTAATCCTCAAGGGGATCTTTCAATCCACTAGCTCAGAGAACGCTGAGAAGTAATTCAATCATTGGCTAGTTGTGACTTGCCAAGACCCAGAGAACCTCAACTGGTTTAAACACAAAACAAATAACTTTCCCGGATCTCACAGTAATTGCTGTGCAAATATATAAACGCCTTTATTTTTTCTACTTGCCTCTTCCATCTGCATCAAGTTTCTGTATGTTGTGGACACGTCATACTATATATAAATCTGGTCTAGTTGCCAGGTAATAAGCTTTTACAATATTCAATAATAACTATAGTTTTAATGTGAATCACTTTGAAAGATTGTTATGCTTCTATGTGCTAATTTGGAGAATTGTAAAGGGTTGAATAAATGAAACAAGCATAAAAGTAGCTGGAATGGTAATTGGTATGTAGACTTGGCTAGTACATTTCCTCTTATAGTCAATCATTAGTAATGAATAATACTTAGTAGTAGGTATGCTAGTAGTAGTAGTAGGTAGTAGTAGTAGTAGGTATCATTGTGATGGATGATCTTGTGTAGAGATCCAAGATAGGTGGTTATTTCTGGAAGTTTAAAATATAGATTTATGATTTAAAGAATTTAGACAAGATGGTACCCTGGTCAAATTCTGGGCCACATAGTTAATTGGCAAGATAGTATTTTAATTTTAATATTTTACATTTTATTTAAGAAATGAATGCCCCATATGTGTCTTTTATCTGTCATCTGTTAATATTAAATGTGTGATAGTAATATGCTTTGTTTTTTGAAGAT
>CM070035.1:146351280-146401081 GCA_036250615.1 Ptychadena robeensis | reverse complement strand
TAGACCTCCATGTAAATGGAGAGGTGTCGTCTTTTTTCAGCATAACTCCGGTGTCTCCAGTGACGCCGGATTTATGCACTGAACCTCCGGCGGGGCAGGCAATTATAAAAAAAACCCAGAAGGTTAAATATGGTACTCAATATAAGTAACATGTTCACCTATATCCACCACTGGCACAGCAACATTGGAAGCATACCCCCTAGAACTATTTGGAAGTATTTGAGCAGTTACATATAATAATTTCATAGTAATTATTCCCCATGACACTGCTTATGTATTCTTTACCATCGGTTATTTACCTGTTATTAAAGTAAATATACATTTCTGATTAGTCAGAAGTTTGTTTCCTCTGCTCTGTAAAGACAAATAAACTTTCAGCCTAGTGGCTTACAGCTCTTCATATTTGACTGAAAGCAAAATATTAAATTGTTCACTCGCCAAATCAGTTTGACTAGCAAATACACAGTGAGCATATTTGTACAATTGTGTTCACTATGTGGTCTTTAGATGTCTCAACAGAGGACATTAATCTCTATAGGGACCATAGCTGTCCACAAGTAAGAAATATTATGTAAACTATTAGTAAGAAAATTTATTTTATTTGACCAGCCAAAAGGTCAACCTTGTCTTGCTTGGGCACTTGCACTTATTTACTCTTGTTGTTGTCCACCATCTTGTAACTATCTGCACTATGTGTTCCTATTCACTAAGTAGGGGGTTGGTCCTCAGGCATACCCTGCAAGTAAAGTCACAACTCTGGCTCAGGCCTCCCCTTTGGGGGATTTCCCTCTGGGGAACCCCTTACCCAGTACAAGGAGGACTCTGTTAGTTCCCCTGAGGATAGGGGTCAGTTGAGGGTAGGACTCATGCTGCTACCTTTCACACACACTACCCGAGGACTGTGCAATCAATAAGTCTAGCTGATTATACAGTGCACAGGAAAGATCTGCTGGTGGGCAAATCTTTCCAATGGCTCTGTGCATCTTGTCTGTGAGCTTGGCTGCTTGAGCCCAACTCATGCAAAGTGGCAGATGCGATAGACGCCAGCGAACGGCTCTTGCATCTGCACTGTATGTATACTGTGCTCAAGCTGCCCACCTCACATATAGCTCTGCTGTTGGGGCTGGAGGTGAGGAAAAAGCTTCCCAGCCTCCTTAACTCCTGCTCTGCCGGTTGGAGCATGAAGTTCTGTCCAGCAGACTCAGAGACATCTGAAATACTTGTTGGCCATCGGACGCTTTAAAAGTATAGGGTGCATACTAGAGCGTCTTATGGGCCGAAAATACAGTACCTCTCTGGATTTTGGTGTTTGTTTACTAGTCGTTGGTTATAAATTTACCAACTTCACCTCAGATGTAGAAGTTGCTTTTTAAACTCTGTCTAAATTATTTACCATCTGGGAACTAGCTGGGGATTTTGGGTGTTATGGGATAGGGGTATTTATCACACAAATTTTTTTTCAGATGCCCATCATTAGAAGCCGCATACATTCAGTCAAGTGGAAATTTTTATTTAATATAGAGTCAGTATTTTAAAAAATCATCTGGATGGGGACTAGTCCTTGAAGGCTCATTTGCACTGTATACTTTGCGTTGTGCACATGGTCATTATGGTGCATTTTTTGCAATTAAAGTGTATTGCAACCACAAACACAGCCTGGCTCCACTGGAAACTTGTTTGTGTTATAAAAAAAAGTATAATGCACTGTACAACACATGGTAGTATGAGACACCTTTGTACATAGAGCAATGCACCATGTATAGCATGCCTGGATACTTTTTAGGTATCAAGTACAGAGTTCACTTCACTTCCTCTTCAAAAATATAAAATGGAAAAGAAAATAGCGATCATTCCACTACAGATTTTTTTTTCTATAAACATATCTAATAATATCTCATACTAGAGATAAAAACAAAGCCCAGTGTATTCGAAATTCTTGTGTAATCTTTGTGTAGAAATCCCTAATCCCGTCCTAAGACGCATGTTATTATATCTGTATACATGTACTTTCTCTAATTCTAGGATGAGTTACACTGACTGCCATCAGATTTAGAGGAAACTTACAGAAACATCTCCTCCTCCCTCTGTCAGACCGCTAATGACATAATGATTTATTTACGTATAAATAACTGTAAAATTGTACATAATAGGCTACAGAGATCAGTGTCAACTACCTACCGGGCACCCTGGGAGAGTACAGCGCATCTGGATGTAGGAGGGAACACAGATCACAACCCGGGCACAGTAGGTTTACTTGTAAAAAAGCGATAGCGCAAGATGAGGAAATTGTGTTCCTTTTATCAAGAACATTGACTTACTCGGAAGGACGGATAACCTTGCAGGAAGGAATATTTTAATGCCATTATCACAGATAGAACTTAGATGAAAGGTATGAGAGATGACAAGTATGAAAAACACAAGACTAGCGTTGAAGTAATTTCCTTGAAGATGCTTCTGTTTATGCTCTCATTAGTTATGAGTCACACGGTGCTAGATGTTTAGTGTTTTGGTGTATCCGTGGCTCTATTTTACTCAAAACTTTTTCAGTCATTTAACCCATTCGGTGTTAAATGAGTTAAGCGTTTTGGATGTAGAATACAAAATAATCTATAATAATTATTTCTAGCATCTCATGTACATTCTAGCACTGAACAGTTTCATATCTTGCAGAGTTTCAGGTAAAGGGATAAATAAATGGCTGACCTGCAGCCTATTCAGATTCACTTTGCAAATGCAATGCCTGTGCAGGGGGGGGGGGGGTTCTAGTTGGCTGCTGTTGGTTGCTGCATCTACTCTATGGAAAAGTGAAAGGTTTTCCCACGCGTAGACTGTGGGGAAAACCGCGCAGTACAGCCGCCCCCTGTAATCCCTTATGGGGAATGACGTGCCAGTCTATACTGGTGCGTCATGCCCGCGGTTGGGGGCGGCACGGGAGCGGATTCGCATTGCCTGCCCGGGCAATGGGGATCTGGGGGTGTCCTGCGGCCGCACCGGGGACATGTGCCGCGCCAATTAGTAAACAATGGATATGTAAAGGATGCGGTATTGCCTAAACAGTGGATGGGCACTATGGGCATGCACACTCTGATGTGCCCATAACGCTCCCCACGGTTGCTGGGGCGGTGTAGTGTAGACCCTACAATATATCCAATCTTATATTCTTGAGCAGATGAATTAAGTGGTCTTTCCATACTTCTTAGGAAAAAGCAATATGGTAATGAAACTAAGCAGAGTGTTTCACATCATACCTGCAAAATTTTGCTCATTTTATTCCCGTTCCTATAATGATATGTGAGACCGTTTGTACTTGATGTAACATGTTTCCTGAACACTGTATCCACTGTAATGTCTTTTGTTGCTGTCTTTTGTAATGTCTTATGACTGCTAGACTGACCATCTGGCATCTTCAATTACAAACATAAATAAAAACTGTTTGTTATTACAGACCTAATATGATTTACACCATAGTGCCGCTAAAGTCCCACCTGGAGCCCCTAGTGTCCATACTGGGGAAGGTGGGTCCTTATGCTGTAGACATGTGGACCTAACTACCCAAAAACTTTCTACATATTCCTATGATGATAGTGGTTAGCACAACACAACTATCATCATTACTCTGGCACAAGTCAAGTCAAAATTGTTCAAGTTGAAATTTGCATTAAAATTTTTACTTATTTAATGTAAAAACTATGTGCAAGAGATTCTGATATCATGTTCAGGAGCTTTGCAATCAACTCACAAATTAACTAAGAGAACACTATTGAAATACATTTGTGCCAACTACTGCCCTTGAGACTTGCTAGAATGCGATGGAGCGGGTGGATTTGGAGAAGATACATCTTGCTTCAGCCACTCCGCTGTCTACATTTACCAATGCTCTGTCAATAAATATATGTTTATTTTCTGGCATCAGATAGACTATGCTGTATTAGTTACTTTTCCATTGGCTGCTCCTTTGTTGTTTGTCAACCATTTAAGTTGCTTGTCAAAGCTGTACGATACTTTGTGGAGTTTCCATCTACTGAATGTGCATCTTGTTCCATAGATGCAGTCCATGGTCTATTTGTTAGCACTGGCTGTAAGTAAATCATTGGATCCTTGTTGGCACTTGTGAGGACAAATGCAAATTAAAACCTCATAGTTGTATTCCAGGGGAATGTCCTGGTGTGTAAGGTAGGACCTCTGGTTGAGCCACCGGATAAGAGCTCACAAGGCAATATAAAAGAGATTAGGAAACTGTATTATATTTAGAAAGCATTTGATTAAACTGGCAAGTTATCAGGACCAGAGCATCAGAACCACTTCTATAAACCTGTATTTCCTGCACCGTTCTTTTCATGGACATCTGACCCTTTTCTATGTTTCTGCTTAAAGAACAGCTCCGGGTTTTGTCCATGTTGTTGGGGCTGCCCGGAATGTGGCCGCTTAGGCCCCAAGATGACGCCCGTATGGCTCCCCTAGCTGCTCTGGCCCCCTGCCCTGTCCTCCGCCAGCCTGGGCTGTAGATATGAGAGCAGTGGCTCTGATCTAATGTTGTTCCATAACTATTCCCTGCCATTTAGATTATAGTCGATCTCAAATCCACAGCCACCTATTGTAAACTGGAGTAGGAGCTGTACTTAGTATACAGAATAAACCCTCTGATTTGGTTTTAAGAAGAAGCGAACAGGACATTATTTGCTGAATTGAATATCAAGTTTAAAAATCTATTCATCAAAACAAAAAATCCTGGAGTTTAAAAAAAACCCAGGCCAAAGCATTGGGATGGTACACAAAGCACTATAGCTCCTCTTGGCATCTACCTCTTATTTTTGTAAATGGAAGCACTTGTTCCTTTTACAGTTTGAGAGTTTTTAGGTGTCATGATCCTCTAATGTAGCACTTGAAATCAGTGCAGATGAGAACCTTATCATCATATTTAAAATGAGATATTAGATAAGGAGAGCAACTTCACAGCTTGGGACAAAAAAAGCAGAAATTCCACATAATGCATTCTGCTACTAATACTACCAGTTGGCTTTAAGTCCCTTAAAAGAAAAGAAAACTAATTTGTTTAAATTAAAAAGTTTTGGCATTTTTTTGAAATTTTTAAAACTTATTTCAAAGATATAAATAACCAACACTCTCTAATTAGTCTATACTAAGTAAACAAAATTACTTACCTGAAGTCACAGTCATGTGCTGTTAGTATTAATTGTTCTTTCTATAGTGTCATCCTATTAACCTTCTGGGCGTTGCACACGTGGCACGGTTTTTGTTATAACCGTGCCACGGACAATCACGTCAGAGCACAACATGCTCCGCCGTTATTGCCTGCCCAGCCGAAGGTTCAGAACATAAGTGACGCCGGAGTTATGCCACAAAAAGGCGCTGCCCCTCCATTTACATGGAGGTCTATGGCGCCACCTACCCCCACCCCCTTCGCGTCACCGGTGACGCGATCTGGGGCAGACCCGGAAGCATCGGCATACATGCCGATACTCCCGACCGCCAGGGGAATCCGGCGGACAGGTGAGTATGTCACTACTTAACTCGGGCTGAGTTTTATGATGCATGACACCCAGGAGGTTAAGAAGCGCTGTACAATTAATAAGGGTTGAAATGCAACACAAGCTAAGAAACAAGTACAAACACACAGGAGAAGAAGAGGACCATGACCACTTGGGCTTACAACCTTAGATATGGAGGAACAAAGTATACAATAGGTTGGCGGGGGATGGGACTGGCATGGTGGTAATGTTAGGAATGAGAAGATGGGTAGGCCAGATTCAAGAGGGGGGTTTGTAAAGAGGGGGGTCAGGGCTTGTTTTAAAGTGGGAGAAAGTCTAATGGGACAAGGGAGAGAGTTCGAGAGTTAAGGCGCTACCCTGGAAAAGTCTTGACGCAGCACATGTGATGATTCTTTGACTGAGGATCTCATAAGTAGGTCTGTGGAAGAGGGAATGGGTCAGTTAGGGGTATATTTATGTACAAGGTTGGAGATGAAGTTGGAACAGGAGCTCTGGAGTGATTGAAAAGCAAGGCACAAAACTTTGAATTTGGCAATTGGAATTCAATTTTAATTTCTGATTTACTTTCTTTGAAATTACAGAAATACCTGATATCTAGTCCTTGCGACTGTCAACGATCAGCTATTGGTAAAGCCCCCATACACGGGTCGATACCCGTTCGAATAGTGAACCACTGTGCACCCCTTTGCACATCAATTCCCATTTGATGTGGACCCTTGTCCTGTGTAAACCCGGTGTTGTCTATGTAGGAAAATATCTCAGAACACCGGCTGGTAGCTACTGACAGGCATAGCTGAGAGCGGGACACAGGATGGCTGCAAGGAGGGGGGCTCCCCCCACACTGTGCACATCAGCCTGTGCTGGGCTTCACCCCCTTTCCTGTGTCCCAGCTGGGAGCTACCTCCCAGGCAGTGCTGGCTGCAAGGAGGGTATCTCCCTGTGCACTGCTTGTGTGGTCCCCATCCACCAACGACCGGGATTTACAGACGTGTCTGTTCCCGACCTATCTTCAAGCGGGATTGATTGACATTAATTGATCGGCTCGAAGACAGGGGTGGCCGCATTAGATGGCCCCGCGATCAATGGCCGCGATCGAGCGGCTATATACACCTTTATTCCTCACGGGGTCTTAAACATCTGCAATTGGAAGAAGTGGTGACAATGAACCCGGAGTGGTATTGAGGTGTGTGGGTTTATGTAGTTTTCACAGTTTTTGCCATTAGATGAAAAGGATTATTAAAAATTTCACAATATGTATCGCTAAATGGTTTATTGAACACAATATCAATTCCTTTGATGCCCCCTCTCACATCTCATTGGGCAATTAGAGAAAAATAGGCCAATTTCATTATAGGGAAATCCGTTTTGAGGATGAATGAAAACATAATCTATGCCTCTTGATAATACTGTTTTGCTTAATGCAAATCTCCGAGCAGTTTGAAACTAGTGTATTTTCTTTGTATATTCAAAGCCTATTTGCATTCATAGCTCTTTGTGGTAAGCATGAAGAGTTTGCAGAGTGCAGTGTAATTGCTGTCCTTATCTGCTTACCACAAACTCCAGAGGATGGAGATACTTCATATAAGGAAGGAAACTCAGTAAGACGGACGGGTGGCACACAGACCCCAAGAAAGGTGTTCCTTATACAACTTTTTAAGGACTTTTGCACAGAGCTGGCACACGCCAACCCAGGCTGTGCTTTGTCATTATTACTCAAAGCAGTTGCTGTGTAAATGTTTGGATATGAGTTTTTTATTGGTTCCTGCTAATCAGAGGAAATGAAGTGCATTTGTATAAATCATTGCACTGTTAATAATTAGCATCTTACGGCATTTCCTTTGTAGAGGGCTTAATACGGTCTCAGGGAAACCTTTTGTTGTACAGGAGAGTGGCATATGGTACCATTCCATTAATCAGTGACTTGGTAAGCATGGGATCAGCCTGACAGTAACTCTCATACATTCATCCTTCTAAAGAGTCGTGCAACATTTTGCTGTCCTCTGGGCATTGGGGAATTGTCAATCACTTCTTATAGTGAAAGTTTCATCCACCTTCATTTTGTTTTTGATTAAGCGAATCAGCAAAGAGTCAGCAATGGTGCTATGCATAGCTTCATTAGAACACATCCACATATCATCCTAAGCATCCATGAATTTTTTCTGTACCCTGTATACACACACACACACACACACACACACACACACACACACACATTTTGGACTATTAGATGCACTTTCCTCCATTTATATTAATGGGAAAATGGGTGTGCGTCTTATGGTCAGTAGATTTAGAAAAAAAGTTGTTATTCCAGGAATTTGTTTCATTCCCTCTAGCCAAGCCAAAAGGCCACTGCCAAGAGGCAGGTCATAGTTTAAGGCAGCGGTTCCCAAACTTTCCTTCAAGGTCCTTTTCTATTTAGGGACATTATCAAGTCCCCCTCCCTATTCAAACACATGTTAAGAATGAGGGCCAACCCCCCCCCCCCCCTGGAATACCTTTGCGCCCCCCCCCCCTCCCCCCAGTTTGGGAACCACTGGTTTAAGGAGTGCAGTGCTGAAACTTTAACATCTTATGGTTTTTACTGTATAGTTTTCTGTTCACTAAAGATAAAAAAAAAAGATCAGAAATCCAGTGAATAAATGGTGGACAAATAATAATAAAATTAGCCATAGAATGGTTTACATCAGCCAGTAAATGAGGAAGGAGCTATGTGACTTCACATTTCTAAATTGAAGGTAAGGCCTGAAGGCCTACAGTTCAGGCTAGAAAGCTATTAAAGGGTTCAATCATGATAGCTTGATATCCAACAACCACCAACCTATCTTAAGGTGCCCATACACCTTTAGATCTCTCTGTCAGATATTCTTTATATCTATTAACAACTATGTAGTATAGGGTCTTCTGCGATTGAACACAGGTAGACTTGATGGTTTAAATGTCCCTCATATTACATGGTTTTGGTAAAACAAAAGGAAAACTTAAGGATATCTGTATGGGCACCCTTATGTTTTTAAGGATTTTTGCTAACTTTAGTGCTTATACGCTGTTTTGGTATGTATGTCATACAGGCAGTCTGCCTGGTAATTAGTCACTGGAAAGTGTCCATACTTCCACCACCATTGAAGACCACCACCTCTTCCTCATTCAACAGGGTCAGTTTACAGTTCATGCTATACATAAGAGAAGACATGACACATATATAATATGTACGATAGACAGTGAGGAGTTTTGTGTTGCTGAATAAATGAATAACCAATTTCTGGGCACTGATATCAAGGTCTATCCTCTCCTCCATATTTTTGTCTTGGCAACAGAACCAAGCGTGCATTAAGCCATTGTCTCAAGACGTTGAGTAATAGTTGTCCTGTCTTCTCTGGGAAACCTCTCATGGAGAACAAATGGGTACTTGCTAGATTCTGGATCGGCCTTCTCAAAAAGGCTGCCTGTGAATGTTAACATTTTGCATGAAATAAAATAGCTACCAATAAGGACAGAATACCTATATGACGGGAACAATATTGGTAATACTAAAAATAAACGTCAAGAATACCATATGATTTTCCACGGGGTTAGCTGGGAATGACAAGAGGCTAGTAGTATGCTGACACTTAATTGTATTATATACCTTGTATCCACATGTATCTATACACTGTAAAATGTTTAACTTAAAAAGTTTGGCTTACCTCTGAGCAGGTAAGATGGGGGCTTAGGGCTCCACAATCCTCACAATATACTTACCTGCTCTTCCCAGGAAATGTCTGAGAGATTCCATATATATTCCCCATGCCTCCGGGGGTTAACTCAGGCTACATTGTCGTGAGTGGCCACTGGGGGCGTTTATAATGGTTTTCTATGGGAATTTCCGTCTGTTTGCTTTTAATGTAGAGCTGAGATCAGGGAATTGCATGACTATCTCAGCGCTTGAGCCCCCCATACACCTTCAGATTCCTCCATACAATTTCCATGAGACCTACCAACAACTATGTAGTATAGTGACCTCCCTGATAGAATACATAGTGATTGGAAGGTGTAGAAAGGTCCTCATATTACATGGTTTTGGTAGGAGAAAAGTTGGTTGTACAGAAATTGCATGGTAATTGTATGTGGTGTATGGGGGGCTTTAGAGATTTCATGCCTTTCCGGTCATCAGACCCAGGAAGAGAGGAGGGGCGTTGACTGCTGTTCTTAAATTAAGTTAATTAAGTTTTTTGTTTTTTTTAATGCTTTTCTTCCTATTATCAGCACTTCTAGTGCCAATGCGTAGATGAACTTCTGGTGGTAGGTCCGCATTAAGTCAAGTTAAAGAATTCCGACTTGACGGTCAACCTTATGTATCCAAAAAACGACACGTGCTAGAGCAATAAATGTTCCCACAACCCTTCTCTACATATCTCCATTTTCTTAAACTAATTTGGTGATGATACCATGTTCAGGGGCTCTGTAATTCACTCACAAAGTTCTTTCTTGACTTTTTAACACAGTTCAGGTGCTGAAAATTCGGCTTTTGTACAAATATATGCCGTATGTTTTTTTTTCATCTGCTGATCCAGACCCTTATATGTAGCTACTTAAAGGCAGCAGCATTGCCAACCTGTAGTTATAGATGAACTAATACAGTAGAATTAGAAGGAGTTTATTTAAGTCACTAAGTCTCTTTCCCAATTACTATTTTAAGCAGTTTAACGTCTTCTTATTCTTATAATACATGGTTTATTTAGTAAAGGATGTATTTGTATGGTGCTTTAGTAACTCTTTGTTGGTTGCATAGACTGATGGTCATACTGTTGTAAAACATATATATATATATATAATAAGTCATGATCATATGCAGCATTATAAATGAGATGGTCTCTATACATTTTGATGAAAATCTAATTTGGAATGCTGAACATCTGCCGTTGTCTTCTGTCATTAAGCAAATCAGATTATCTTCTTATTTTATTCAGAATCCTGCAATCTGTTGTGGGGTATTAGGGGTAATTGTAGCTGGGGTAGTAGATTGAATGAGGGATTGCCCATGTAGCCGTGTACTTCATTAATGAGACCATTGATGGCATAGCTGGTGGTTGGTTGTCTGCCAGCACTCGGGTTGATTGTTCAGCCAGTATTAGTGTGGTGTTTAAACACAAGTCAAATATTTGTTATCAGTAAATAAATGACTGAAGCAGTCTGACTAGTATTTTAAGTTGTGTTTATTTGTTGGGGGTTTTCCTGTTTAACTTACTATAATGGAAGACAATGTCATCAATTTTGTTGGCCAACATACAATAACAGGTAACTGAACAGTGTTTCATTTCTAGGTGTTTGCTCTGGTTTAAGGTTTTCCTTTTTTAATTAAAAGGCATTTAAAGAACTTTTACATTTACATAAAGAGTTATTAAACGCACATGCCAAAAATAAGTATTCCAAACTGCAAGCCATACCTAATGTGTCTTCCTGTGCCAGTGCAGCCTTAAACTTCCTGTATGGGGGAGTGCACCCTCCTGTCTATACAAGGGATTCTTCCCTGAAATACCATATTTTTTGGACTATAAGAATCATCTTTTCACCAAAAATCGTGGGGAAAAAGTGCCTGCGTTTTATGGTCTGAATGCTCGGCCCCCACGGCCACGCTGCCGCGGGTGGTCGCGCCTTAGCTTCCCTGCAGGGAGATTACCCGGGGAGCTGTCAAGATGAGAGATGCTGGCCAGTGTCCGGGTCTCCCATCTGAACTGTATAATTGCTTATGCCAACAGAGCTCAGAGCCCTGCTGGCATAAGCAATAAAGAGAGGGGTAGATAAACGGCCATCTATCCCTTTCTCCATGTCCGTGGAAACTGCAATCACTCTGCAGCTCCCACGGACACAGGAACAACAAGACCGGGAGAGCAGAGGAGAGACTCTGCAGCTGTTGGCCCCCCTTCTTCCAGTCAGTGAGAAAGATGACGTTGTGCTGTGAGTGTACTTCTGCTAGTGACATCTACTGGCTGAATTGAATATTGCATTAATTTAATCCATTGAATTAACCCAATTGATGTGAAAACAAATTAGATATTTTTTTTCTGGGATGGGATCCACTGCTGCAACAACAAAGCAGACAATAGATATCAATAGCAGCGTCAGTGATACACATTTTTCCTATTCAATTGAATAGGCCTAAACCGTGCATGGTGCACACATTGGAGGATTGATGTGTTTTTATTTCTTACTTGGCTGTTTTAAATACCTTTTTCTTTCTTCTTTGTTGGTAAGACTATTCTTATGAACACTGCTGGAGATTTCCCCTCGAATTTGCAGCTATCCAGTGTTTTCAATGTGGCTCTTGAACTGCATCATACCCAGACCCTCTGTACTAGACTTTTCATTTTGTGACACTTGTTTCCTTCCAAATGCTGTTGAGGAAGAATCTCCATACTGCTCATGTGTCACTGTATTCTTTGATATATTAATATAGCCTGCAATCACTTGTTGGGCTCCAACTAACTAAAGCCCCCCATACAACTTTAGATCACTCCATACAATTTCCATTAGATCTACCAACAACTATGTAGTGCCGGCTCCTCCCTGATAGAATACATAGTGATTGGAAGGTATATATCACTGCTATGTAGTGCCGGGTCTTCCCTGATAGAATACATAGTGATTGGAAGGTTTAGACAGGTCCTCATATTACATGGTTTAGGTAGAACAAAAGTTGATTGTACAGAAATTGTATGGTAAGATTGTAAGGTGTATGGGGGCCTTAATTCTTAGGTCACTTCTGCTATTTTTTTCAAGGTTTAGAGGCCTTTATAACTTCTGGCCCTGGTAGAATAGCAAAAAGAACTGAAATCCATAAATGAAAGTGCTGGACCAGGAACTGTTCAGCTGAAGAGCTAAGGACTAGATTATGTTTTGGGGCCTTCAGACTTTCTGGATCTATTAATCCATTTTTTTACAAAGCTCTGTGTGCAGCAAAACTTGAGTAAACAATAGAGGAACATATACAAGAAGAGTTGAGCCTTAGATTTAGGGCGCATTCACACTATGCAATCTGCTTTGCTTTCCATAGGTTACCTGTTCTACCATTCACACTTGTGTGCGCTTCAGTACAAAACGCAGTAAATTAATGCATTATGTCTTGCTGGAGTTTCTTTTTAGCGTTTCTAATATTCTTGTACGGGAAACAATAACGCAGCACATGCGGTAATGTGTCCCGTGTGTACTGTGCAATGTGCGACCTAATACTAATGTGTGCAACATGAAAAGTAGTAAAAAGCCCTCAACCAAAGGTTCAACACGTCTTATGCAAAGCTATTATAAAGGCATAAGAAGATAATTTGCAGAAAAATGACCCTACCCAGGGGTGAGCATGGCGCCCCCTACACTTATAACCTAAGCGGGTTTTTCAGGCACAGAATTATAACCATCTATACATTTTAAAGGTCTTTATTCATACATTGGACAATTACAATATAATATAATGTAATTTTTGTCTATATGTATGACATTTGGTCCAATGTATGAATAAAGAACAAAGAAGAATAAAGTTAATAGATGGTTATACTACTGTGCCCCCCCCCCCTTAGTTTATTATAGTGTAGGGGATGGCATGCTTACCCCAGGGTGTCACCAGTCGGGTGAAGCAATAATAATTTGTTTGATGTAACGGCCAAAAGATATTTCATATGAAAGACCATTCCATTGATGCTCAGACCAAGCTGAATAATTGAACAGGGGGGTTATGGGGCAGATTTAGAGTGTGGGGTTTTAAATAATTGTCTAGGTTTGCATTGACCATATTAAAATAAAGACAGAAGTTCTTAGTCACTTAATATTGTCTGTCTGATCGTCTGATAAATAATAGTCTATACTACAATGCACAGAAAGCACAAGGAAAGGAGCCTTGATTAAAGGTTAGCAGACAGAGCTGACGCGTCATAGCCGTCGTGTATGAGGTGTTCCCTGGTTCAGTTACCTCAGCGTTACACCCCTGTGTGTCTTGTGCTTCTATTTCTGTATGGCTGTCTCTTCCAGCCTTTATGCTCGGTGCATTATCCCCGGTGTTTTCACAAATCTCTGGCCCCGAAGCTAGAACCTGAACAGATGATCTTTTGTTGGGAATCATAATATCAGAGACACAGCTTTGATTGTAAGCTTTTAGGGGAAGAATTCTCTTTGTGTTGCTTCCATGTAAGGTATGTTTTATGTTCAATTAGACTTTGAACTTTCTTTTTTATCTTCCCCGTGTTTGCACATTTAGCCGTCTAGAGTGAGGATAGCTGGGATATGACAACATCAGAGTAAATCATTAAAAAACGCCTAGGCTGGAGCGGTGTGGTCACTTTAGCTACAGATCCCTATTAAACAGTTGTTTGCCACATAAGATACTAAAATAAGCTTATTAAAGCTAATACTACACTGTATGTGATATAAAGGTGGAGTTTGGTATAGTTTCAAGTAATTCTATGATTGATATATTTAGGACTGAATAAAACAAACAAATGTATATATTTGTATCTTGGGCAGTGATGGCGAACCTATGGCACTCGGAGCCCTCTCTGTCAGCCAGCACAGAGGAATGAACTGCAGCCCACTGGCTCTCAATGCTGTCAGTTCTCTTCCCATTTCTGATTGCACACAGCATCCCATACCCTCCCCTATTCTATCTTATAAGAAAGTAGAGTGTGTTTCTGTATAGGAGTCATTCAGGTTATATTGCCATGCCGGCACTTTGAGATAAATACGTGGGGTTTTGGGTTTCATTTTGGGCACTTGATCTCTAAAAGGTTTGCTGACACTGATAAAGGGTCTCCTGCTTTATTTTTTAATTACTTTATATCTCCCTTCATTAAAAAAGTAGTGCACTATTCACCCTTTGCATGGATCTTTCCTGTGCACCCCCCTCTGTCTGCCTGGGTAGTGGGACCCAAGTAAGCCCAGACTGTCATAGACATGCCCCCTCCAAGACCATAATCAGACCAACATTGACTTAAGCCCCCCACAATGTTACTATACAATTTCTGTACAATTCACTTTTCGTCTACCAAAACCATGTAATATAAGGACATAGATCTAAAGGTGTATGGGGTGCTTTACAGTACAAAGCACTTCTCTTCTGTGTTTGTGACTACTCACCATCCAAACAAAACTCATCAGGCTTTCCATCTAAACATGAATATTGTGTATTCTAAAAATGTTGTTAGCCTGTTAGATTAGGGTTAGCCTGAGGGGTTCCGGTGGTAAGGGTGATGGATTCTAAAGGCTAGGAGGTTCGGGTGAGGGATTCTGGGGGTTACGGTGAGGGATTCCACGGGCCAGATGGTTCAGGTGAGGGGTTCTGGGGGTTAGGGTCAGGGATCCCACAGGCCAGGAGGTTCGGGTGAGGGGTTCTGGGGGTAAGGATCCTGTTGTTATGACCCGCTACCACTTTACGCAGAGTTACACATTTCGACAGGGTAGCACAGATCATCGGATCAACAACCTTTATGCTTATGACTGTATACGTATGGGTGTGACATATTTATGATAGGGTAGTGAAGGCTTGCTTTAAAGCCTCTATTTTTTTATTTTGGCTAGAAAATTGATCATTATGAACTCTATACTCATGGCCACTGAAATTTGTATCTCTGTTTGAAGATCCTCCCGTTCAAGCTCTTTGTTCAGATTTCCAATGCTTATTTATCTAAACATGTTTAATAAAATTAGTGCAAAAGACAAGAAAACAACTATCCTCCATAATTCTGCATAAATTGATGTCATTGCACTATACTATAAATTGTTTAATTATCAGGTCCTATAAGTTGTACAAACATGCAGGCATGGAATAACCTAAAGATGGCAAGAACCTGTAGAGAAAGTTTTGCGGCAAGAGAATGCATGGAAAAGTACGGGATCCATTTCAGCTGATATGGTTAATCTTACCTGATTTGCTGGTCAGGATTATTTGACCGTCTCATTTTTGCCTCCTTTGTAGGCTAAAACAGGATCAGAGAAATCAGACATGATTTCTGGAACTTAACAACGATTGTGGCTGACTTTCTGACTTAGGCCTCATTTACCAGAATATGGCCAATTAGTGCAACTGAGAGATCTATAATAGAGGCGTTTTGCAATCGCATTTTCATATCAAAACTTGTGTACCTTGCTATGACCCTAGCTGCCCTGCGTTGTGGTACTATATGGGTGGGGGTGGTTATTTTTTTTTGATTTGTTTCTGTTTCTAGTGTTAGAAAATGAGCCTCAAGGTAAGAAAACAAAACAGTTATTGCGGCACAATGCATATACATGAGTGAATGTAATTACAGATAATTTTCCACCAATGGACATAGCACCATTCAAATACCGGCCACAAGGTTCATACACTGTTTGCTGTAAGACGTTCCAGGATATACAGTCCTTTCAGTTGTTTGAACCTGTGAGCTATGTCATAGCTGCAAACCTCTCCCAGGCTAGTGCTAAAGTTGCTAAGCTTTCTAAGGAAAATGGAAAGGAAAGGTCCCTATGCACGGATCGATTTTTCACTTGATGTACCATTGTTTAGGACACGGACCATCTGAAGTATCGAGTGGAAATCGATTGCGCAAAGTGGTATGCATCGATTTTATGAACGTTTGCTGCATCACCACACCGTGATCGATCGACCTGATGATCAATGAGGTGCTAATATTTCAACATTATCATGCAAATTGTATGTAGACAGAAACTGAGCCATTCAAGTGCAACATCTCTTGGCTTACTTTCAGTCTATATACTATTTGCATGCTATTTGATTTTGGCATCACATTGACCAGCTCTCCTCATTGGGAAAATTGACTCCCATTTCCCAAATCAGGTCTATATAAACTCATTAAAATGTTACAGACCTGAACCTGTACGGACACATGGAGAGGTTAAAAAATCCATGTCACAGCAATATTGTTAATTGTTGCCAGTACTCAAGTTTTAAGACTGCTAACCATTTAGCTACAGTGCCATTGCTTCCTTCTGCCATCTACATGGCAAACTACAATGCTGGCCCAGTTTTTTTCTCAGACCTGACTAGCAGTGTCTCGTTATTAACTGCAGAGTTACATGTCTCTTGGTGATGTTTCTGCTTTTAGGCTGATAAGAACATTATGATCCCATTTTTCCTCATCAAGGAACAATTAGTTAGTCTCTATACAATAGGAATCCAATAATTGAACAGTCTCAAAGGTTTCCGAAAGGGTATGACTTTTATCAAATTTAAATGAGTTTATAATTTTAAAATCCATTAACCTGGGGTGCCCTAAGGCTTGATGCTACTCTTGGGTATCTCCCCCTTTGACATAGAAGAAGTATCACAGTTGTTTAAGTTCCTTTAGCCCACATGTGAAAATTGTCATTAACTCACGGGATACTTTTTTCAAATTACTAGAGGCATCTGAAGTGTAACACACTATCTGACTAAAGAAAATATATTTAAGATTTTTACAGTATTTGTATTCTGGTTCCTTTATGTCTAAACAGGCTTCTAAAATGTTTATTGCATCGTTTGGAATGAGTTCAGCTTTCACTTCTTGCTGTTTGGGATCAGTAGACGCTACTATAAACTTTGGTAGATGTGTTAATTGGTCACATTTAGCATTGTTCGTGTTATATCAGTTTGAAACTGAACCTTCTGTGTTTTTTTTTAATATCAGCTTGGAGTGCAGCACTAAGACTTATGGGCTGTAGTCACCTCAATGAAAGTGAAAAATTTAAAGCAGGTAACATGTTGGGTGGCTTAACTTTGATGGCCTTACTAGATCTTCAGTAACTTCTCATTCCTTTCCAATTGGGATAAACAGAAAGATAATATGAGAAAGTTTATAGTCCAGGTTGTGTGATGACCTAACCCTATAGATGCAGTAGAGGAGCATAGCCAAAACCGATCATCTGATCGCTCTAATCCCAAAAGCAGAGAGTCAGATAAAGTCTAATCCTACTGGTTGTGTACTTGCAGTAAGAACATTGTGGCTTGAAACAAGATTTCATGATGAAATCCAGAAAGAAGCCAGAAAGGGCCAGAAATGTCTATTTACAGGAAACATAATACAGCCTCTTCATCTTCAAGTCTAGAACACTACATTATTATTTATTTTGGGGATAAGATATACTCTAAAGGCCCCCATACACGCAACAAGCCGTGGCCGATTTTGCCACTGACCAATGTGCGTGCTCATGGCCCAAATCTCGGTCGGCAAGAGAATGAACATGTCCGTAAATCTCTGCCCGATGCCATTTGTTTAAATGGGGACCGGCGTCCCTGTTCAAATTAACAATCGGCACACAAAGGGTGCCCCCCCCCCCGATACTCTGAGGAACGGGATGGAGCGTGATGACGTCATCACGCTGCATTCCACCACTCATCTGTCGGCCCCCACTCGCTATGTGTGTGGGGGTCTTAAGACAGAGATGTCAAACTCATAATGCATGATGATGGGCTAAAATGTTAAAACCTGGAAAGAAAATCATGTGTCGATCTTGATATTTATTAAAAAAAATTCTTCTATTAAGGAAATATTTCTCCTAAAGAGACAAACGTAAGTTAAGTTTAATAATGTAATCTGTAACAAGCAAAGAGTAATACTGTAAAACATCAAATGTCAAGTAAAATACTATAAATATCTGTGGCATTTATTATTAAATATGATTTTTAAAACAATCAAAAAAAAAGGGGGCAGATTTGTCCGCTGGGCCAGAGTTTGGGGGCCCTTCTCTAAGGTGTCTATAACAGCCAGGGGTTAAAGCTTGGTAAACATGGCTTGAATGATCGCACAACAATTGTTTAGGGAATCAATGCAAACCCCCCTGGGGGAATCGATCCCAGTTCGATTGACATTTTCTTGCAGCGGAATCGATCAGTGGTCTGTATTCCATTCCCGAAGGTTCAATCCCAGCGAACAGGATTGTTCAGGAATTGAACCAAAGATCTAGCCTTGCATGGCTGTCTTAAGGAACATATGGTTATTGATGGTGGACACCATTTAACCTAAACCACTAGAGATGTATATGAGTGGATATTGTGGGTGTGTATTCCACTAAAACATTTTTGTATTTTTACTTTTGCTAGTCCAACGTTTCTTGTTCATTTGATTTTTTATTTAATATAGAAGTTGTTTGGCAGTGTGCTATCTAACATCTACATGACAAAGCTAAATGTAAATATGGTGGGCACTGTTATCATTGTTATTCATATGCTGTACAGCACAGGCACAAGGAACATGTGTTTATGTTAATCGTGGATAATTGTATTGTCGTTGGTCCTGTTTTTCCTCATGTAAAGAGCAGTAAATGCTAATGGATCTGTGTCCAGCACAATAAAATAAATAGGTTCTTTCTTGTAGAGTACGGAAGAATAAGAACTCTAGGGTTCTTTTGGAGAGATTCCTTCACTTCCTGTTTAGTATAAGGGTTTTTCCCAGGACAGGAAGTGCAGGTCAATCCCACTTACTGTCAGAAAAAAATGAGTAAGTAACAGTGGTCAATCAACTCATTTTTTTTTCAAATACATGTCATTTTCAAACTAATTTCAGAATGTTTTACATATCTAATTTCGGTGCATTTCTGTTTTGTTTTCAGGGTGTTCTGTGATGGAATGCAGAAACGTCCCCACATATATTTCTTGAAGACGAAAAAAGGTAAAAAATTATGTTTTTATTTAAGTTTGGCTCTAGTCAAATATGCAAAAAATGAGTACGTCTTTGCTGCGTCATTTTATGAGTTTTTGGATGCACGGTCTGCAAAACTTCCTGCCACCCTGGAATCGAGGGTGGCGGCAAATGCGGTTGGGGTGGGAAATAGAAAGTTTTCGCACCTATGGGTCTAAAAAACAGTTAAAATTGGCAAATTGTAAGACAACCCAATGCATTCTCTATGAGCTGAAATATATTTTTATATTAGTTATTAATGTTATACAGACAGACAACAAAAACATGGTAGGCAGAAGGCAACCAATATATTGTCATTATAAGTTCATATACATCAAGGAGGTATCAGGAGCAATGTCTAACAAAGCCAAGCCATAAAAGATGGGAATGTATGGAGTACCCCTGAGTCTATTAGAGGTCGAAAGCCAAAGTCTGCCCTCTTTTTATAGGAGGGTGAAAACAGAACGGATCGGGGAACTTCCCTAGAAAAAAAATGATAAACCTCTAACTATAACACAGCAAAATTCAAGAACTAAAATATCACACATAAACATATAAAGGATGACCAAACGCTCTATAGGCTGCTTTTAAACAGCATACAAAACCTGCCTGTGGGAAAAGACCCATAGAGGATAATGAGATGTGCTAAGGACATGTACCGAACCAGGAAAAACGTGCAGTCTGGCTATTTAGGAGGAAAAAGTCAGAGTCATTGAGAAAAACTGAATATTCTGCTTCTTCTTGCTCTGTCCAGTCACATGGTGCCACCACTGGTACTGGAGACATTTTGGGGGCAGAACAAAATACTCTGGGGCATAATCTGTGAATTAAAGGTGATGATTGCAGAAAGAAATGTGTTTGGTAATTTATCTTTTAATTGGCTATTAATTTTTTTCTTATTATTAACCGTCTGGGGTTCTGCCACAGAATGTACTGCCGAATATCACTGCAAAGTAATGTTTTACTCTCATCTACTGTTTCTTCCACCTTTGCAGAAGGTAAAAATAACTTCCCATTAACAATGCCGATTGGCAATCAAAAAACTTGTAGCTGACTTGTCAGTTAGGTCAGATATTGTTTGTTGGAGTGATCGACCCTACAAGTTGGTGTCAGTGATAAGATTGATTTTCAAGTTGTAACGTTTTAAAACTATTGTGAAACATTCTTTTGTGCAGCAACATATTGCAAAAAAATTTGTACAGACAACAAATTGGTGATTTGTTTTTTTAAATTAGGGACGTGTGTGGGAATTCATTTCAGTACTGTTGAGTTGTTTCTGTAGTGTTTCATTAGAAATAATAATAATAACAATATTATTGTTTTCTCTCTTTTTTATACTACTAAGTAATAACAACTAACAAATAATAACAATCAATTATTTTACAATATATATATATATATATATATATATATATATATATATAAATATATATAAAACTTTTTGTATTTTAATCTGTATCCAGTAAGTGCTGCATCATATTTTATAGCTGAAGGTGAAATGTATACAGTGTATATAAAAAGTCTAAACACCCCTGGTAAAATGTCAGGTTCCTGTGTTGTACAAATTCATGTCTGGGAATGGCCCAGCCAGAGCCCAGACCTGAATCCAATTGAAAATCTGTGGGGTGATCTGAAGAAGGCTGTGTGTGCACAGGAGATGCCCTCGCAATCTGACAGATTTGGAGTGTTTCTGCAAATAAGAGTGTGTCAATGTGCCATTCTGACTCATACCCAAAAAGACTGAGTGCTGTAATGCAACCACATTATTTTATTTTTATATTTTTTCTTCCCTGCACCTAAAAGATTTCAGTTTGTTTTTCATTTGAGTGGTACAGTTTAAGGTGTAAAACGTTCCAAAATCATTTATCTTAATTTTTGTACAGCACAGGATCCTGACATTTTACCAGGAGTGCTTAGACTTTTTATATCCACTGTAAAGTCATAATCCATATTACATTTACCATCAGATAGATTTAAATATTATAAACCACATCAACACTTTCAAAAAAGTTGAATATAACTATATATATAGAGAGAGAGAGAGAGAACCCCCAAAAAGTGCTAAATCAAATAGTTCCTTTTAATGGATTAAAAAGACGTTTAAAAAGCTGTAGATTGTATGGGATGTTAATCTCTGGTGAACTTGGACACATGTTATATTATTAAGTAGAACTGCAGATGAAAGTATGGATAAACATTTTAGTATATATATTTAACTACAACAAGCAGCAACTGCTTTAAACGAAGACCTCACTGACCTCAGTAGCTGAAGGCACTGTGGCGCATTTATTCTTTAATTCCGAGAAATGAATACAGATTCCTTTAAAGTACAGTGGGTGCTCCCAGGCACAGGTGGCTGCACACCTAAAGCAGGCGCTCAGGATTATAACCACCCCATGTTAACCCTTTAGAACTAATAACCTCCTGGGGAATGCTTCATATTGTGCTCCCCGGGTGGTTGTCGTCATGTCTCGTGTAATGGCCGGTTACCAACCACCCTTGTAAACAAGCCCTTATGAATTCTTTTTCACGGTAGTCATTCAGCCTCCTTGGGTCACAGCGGCTGAAATTAAATCTCGCTACAAAGACTGTGCATTCGGACTGGAAGAGGTAATAGGAAAGCACAGACTTTGTTTCATCTCTAATGGCAAAAATGACTGGCCCATGTAGATATGTATTTGCGAACTATACTCAGGAATAATTTTTTTCTAATAGTTATACAACATAACAAGGTTATTGCTATAAATCTGAATGATGTGATATCTCTATTAAAATAAATGAACACAATGTCTCCCTTCAGAAACAAAGCTTTATAGCCTTTTCACCTTCGTTGTTTCCCTTTTTCTATCTATCCATTGTAAGTGCATCTCCGGAGACCTAAATCTGCATAATCTGTTCATGGAACATAATCTGATCTGCACAAATATGGAAAAGATATTTATCAAGATGATTGCAGACCTGACCCAGTAACAGAACATGGATGAGCGAGGCCTGCATATGACCTTGTGGCAGAATGTAAACTATCTCAAGGGTACGACAGAGCCCCGTATTTATGGAGATCGCGGCTAATGCTTTTGTCTATAGCTTTTGCCAAGTAATCTTGCTAAGGCTGTATTCTGTCAATATTAACAGAGGTCAGAACTGACTCTGGACGTTTGTATCAGGCAATTGTCCTTCAGCACATGAAAAGAACACCTAATACATAAAGGGGACATTGCCGTTGTATTATTGCTTTAATACTTTTGTTGATCTATTTTTTGATTAGGCTTTGTTTCTGATCCTAAGCATGTCATCAGACCTTGGGAACCTTAAGCTAGCCATACACGTGTCGGATTCCATGGCCAATTGATCACTCACCCGATCGATTCCGGCGATCTCAGCGGGAATCGGAGCTCCGATCAAGCAGCCAATTAAGAGTATCCGATCGCTGCATACCACCTTGTCCCACGGATTCCTGGACGATTCGTGTCCGATCACTTACTTCCCAAATGGCAACTCCCCCTGATGTGTGCAGAATCGGATCAGAAAGACCAACATGTTGGTTCTCTGTCGGATCCGATTCTGAGCCCCCGATCAATCGGACGCGAACGATCGGACAAGGTGGGCTGCACGCGATTCCGGCACGATCGTTTCGCGTGCACGCGCCCGGAATCGATCGTGCCGGAATCCGGTGGGAATCCGATACGTGTATGGGGGCCTTAAGACACCAGCCATGGCTTCCACCATTCTATGTCACCTTCAAACAAAATGTTGCTTTCCTTCCTGGCACCCGTGTCACCATTGCTGATGCTTCTATTTTGTATGCCATATGGGTAATACAGAGATACTGATTCACGCGTGATTGACTTACAATCGATCGCAATGCGGTGGTGCAAAAATCAATGAACGATCATTTAGCTAATTGATGCACACCACTTTGGGTGCTCGAACCGTGGCCAATACTTTAGATGGGAATAGCGGGTCTCCATCCAAAGTATTGGCAATAGAATAGGGATTTACCAACATGTTAAATCCCTGTTCGATGGCAGCGTTAAATTCGGGATCAATCGTTTGCGCAAACATGCACATCGATCAAAATTTTGCATATCCAGTGAAAAATCAATCTGTGTTTGGGTACATTAAGAGTCCCTGTAGCTCCAGATTAGTTGGTGAGGAAAGTCAGCCAATTACTTTTTTGTTCCTATGTACATCATAACACTAGGCTAGTTCACACAACGACAAGAAGCCTCTCATGTTTGTTTGACTATTATAACTTAATGCGCATTCAAGGGCTATTTAAAAAGAAGAGACGATCCATCGGCGGGTGGATTTTTTTCCTGTGCAGAGAGGGTGAGTTGGCTGAAGCTGCCCGCTCACATACACTGGCTGGTCATCCCTTATGCAGAGCTGTGCATGTGAGTCGGCAACTTCATCCAGCTCTTATATACAGATCTAACAGCTTCTCTACCGCACCTAACCACAGTGCTTAACCGCTTAACCAATTTGAGTTTTGCCTAAACATTGAAACAAGTTAAATGATAACAGATGTGACATCATATGTAAAATAAGAGGCACATCTGTTTCATTCATTTCTTATGTAAAATTTAAGAAATAATCTCATAGGCCAAATATAATGGTCTGAAAGCCAGATTTGGCGACTGGTTCAGAGTTAAAGGTAAAGGTACACCTATAGTCATGTGGTGGATTTTAATTCACTCTTCATGTATTTAGTTGTCCTTTGTTCTGTTTGCTATTTATATATCTAATGCAATCATACTTAAGTCCAAATCGTACCCTAAAGGTGGGTTTACAGGTCAAGATTTTTGTTTCGTTCAACTTCAGATTCGATTTTTTTTTAGATTTTTTTTATCAGATTTCGTTCGTCCATTTATCGAAGGTAATTAGATTTTTTTTGGATTTTTGTACAACCGATGCAAATATCGAATGAAAATAATCGTTGGAAACACGAATGAAAAATCTTTCAGATTTTTTTTTTTTAGGAAGTGATAGGAAAAAAATATCGAGTGAAATAAGGACGTTCGTTTTTTACACTAAAAATAAACTTTTTGAGATTAATCGATCGGGAGATTAATTGGATGCAGAATTATGTACCCAACTGATCACGATTTCTCAAAATTTCTCGGCCAAAAAATTGGTCGGGACCGCTTTGACCAACCAACCATAACATTTTAGGTGAAAATTGGGTGACACGATCGGACGAAAAATCGGTCGGGAGAAAAATTGGAACATATATGGGGGGCTTTAGGTGTTAAAGTTTGCCATGGAACATGTAGGCAGAGACCAGTCCTTTTGGAACAATGTGAAATTAACCAATGAATACAAGTTAATGGTCCACAATATCAGAAGATGTCTGTGAAGGTGCTTATTTTTTTAGGTCATTGTAAATATAGAGAAGAAAATAAAAAAAAAATAGGATTGGATCACGTTATGGGCAACAACACAATTATCTCAGCTCTTTTAGATATAGAGATTTTGATTATCCATGTCCAACTGACGTCTTGGACCTCACATTGCTCTACTGTCATTCTTTTTGCCTCAGCAATAATAATGATTTGAAAGATATGTATGGGGCATTGTGAAGCAAAATATTAAGGTTTGGTTGTACTATTTACCAATTGTCAGTATTTACTTATAAGCTTAGCTAGTTGGTTGACGTAAACTCAGAAGAGGTCCAGGACAGGTAGTATATCCATCACAGCTCTTAAGCTGGATGAGTGACATAAGGCCTTTGGGAGTTTATCTTCTTGACTTCTGTTTTAGTCAGCAATATTTCTATTCAGTAAATGCAGAAATATACACAACCTATGGCTTCTACTTATTACATTTACATTGCTAAACATTCCAGCCAACGGGGTAGCATCTGTGGTTTTCCTGGGTCCTTTTCATCAAAGGTCCTGGAAACCCAATTACTCTTCCTTTCCATCTGGTTTGTGATTTGCATCTTTCTTTCAAGTGCTAACTCTGAATTATTGATGAGGCTTTTCCAGTCAACAAGCCGATTACTTCCTCGTTTCCCAAAGCCACTTCTGTGATGTCCGGTGACCATCACTACCAATACATCCTTCTTCTTACTTCAGGCTGTCTGTTTTCCGGATGAATGAATAAAAGGTGTTTTATAATGTATTGATTTCTATTAATGGTATATTTATTGCTTTACCTAACATCACAGACTTGGCATGTGTGAATATAATGTAGTAATGGCAAATACAACAGGAACAAATTAGAAAAAATGCACAATATACACACTCCATATTGTCTGATAAGACGCACTTTCGACCAAAGCATCTTATATGGGGAAAAATACCATTGCTTCTGGTCATTGACTTAACACTTGCTTCCTCAAGTCATTGCCTTAAAAGGGTCATTTAGCGGTTCTAAACTCGAAATAAATGCAAAATAAGAAAACACACATGCATAGAATAGGCATATTACTCACCTGTCAGCAATTTACCTCTGGGAAAACTGCTACACTAAAACATCAAAAAATCATTCATTCCTGGCACCAGCAGGTTTAGTACTGGTGAACCGAAGCCACTTCTGCCCATTGTTCAGACCCTCTAGAGTCGACCCCCTGGGCAAGCGTTGGGAGTTGTGACCGCATCTGCCACCCCCCAGCCCGCCTCCAGAGACCAGGCTGTTGGGTCCCTGACAGAAAGCCCCACAGATGTGATGCTGTCGTCAAAATGCTGCAGGACTGGGACCAGGCAGGGGCAACTTCACACAGCCAGAAGGGTACCCTGATTTATACACAATCATTACATCTGTGGGAGGGAATATCTGGTGGGGTTAGGGTTAGGGGGAGTGGTGCTTGACTGTGAGGGGTGAGCTTTAGAAGTTGTGGGTTAAGTTTAGGTGTTAAAACTGAGCTGACCTCATCAATCTCCTAAACTTAACCTTCCCCTAACCTTAAACACCCAACAACCTTAAGATTCACCCTGTAACTCCTGAAAACTAGGGCAAAAAATGCGCAGTTGTAGGGGTAGGAGTTCAGCAATTGTAGCCCCTGGATTCTCTCAGCAGTGGTTTAAATTTAGGAATTGGGAAGCACACTGGCCCTTCTGACACCAGTAATGAAATCCAGTCTACAGTGAGCAGTCTACAGTGAAGAGACTGAGGTTTTATGGCCGGGGTGTGCAGGATCATTGCATTCCTTGTGTTGCCTAGCAATTTGTCTTGAAATTAGAATGAAAATCGTTATTATGTAAACCACTATTGGCACAACGAATGGAAATCTCTATCTGTTCAAGCTGCGACATGCCTGTGGTTCATTTTGTTATAGTTCAAAGGCTGAAAACAAATAACAACAATGAAAAAAAAAATCATTTGTCTGGGCTGTATACAAAGCCATTGTGTGACTGCCGTGTGAAAATCCAGTTACATGGTTACATCAATGACTTTCTGCTGCATGAACTTTTATTTATTCTTTAAAGTAAACCTGTTCTGAAGGTAACCGTTGTAAACAGTTACAGAGAGGCCTGGAACTCTGAATCTGCTTCTCTTACCTCCTCTCTGACATCATGCCATACTGGTTGTAGGCTTCCTTCAGAAATGATATTTCTCTTACAGGAAACTGAAAGATGACATGACAGGAAAGGGTAGATATGATCCTTGCACTGGATTCTTCAATATGTATGAGCTACTAGATGACTGAATCTACTGATGGTAGTGACATTTCGACCACTTGACTTTGTGAGTTAATAGCAATATAATAATAATAGCATGGTATTATCACGAAAATTGTTGGGAATGTAGGGAAGAGAAATTTTTATTTAATCTCCCTAGCGCTCTGCTGAGGTCCAGATTTCTGTACCAAAAGCGCACCATAGACTTTAATGGAATTTTTTATGTTGTAGCTTCCCAAATTATGTCTGTACAAGGGTCTAATAGACATCCTGACTATAATAATGTTTGAAACACACAATTATGTAAAAAAAATTACATTAAAAAACCCATTAATAAAAGGTATCATTTGAATGATAACATCTCTAAAATACTTCTTTTGTATGAAAGATTTCAAAACAGTATGTATTTATATTTGTTTAGAATAAAATTTAAATTCAATTGGAAATGTATTTTGTGTTTACTTTGAATTGTATTGGATACAGTTATCACTGTATCAAGTACAATTCCCTTTGGACCTTGTGACATCACACCAGGGGAGAAAGGGTTAACTTCAAAGGAGCACATCTGGGGAATCACACTGAAAACTGTTTTTTCCATAGGAAACTGTTTTCGGGCAATTTACTTTGATATTTCCCGCCACCGCCCTGATGTGACATCATGACGTCACTCCACGGGGGGGGGGGGGGGGGGGGGGGGGGGGGGGGGGGGGGGGTCGTCTTCCATGCAGATGCCAGTTCAGAAGATCGGAGCCAGTGGAGCAGTGCAGATCTGTGAGTTTGCACTGCCGGGGCTCCAATCTCCGTCGGACAGCCCCATCTCGTCCAGTGCTTTACTGACAGGACAGCGTTGGACGGCTTGCTCTCGGCAGCAACACCAGGGGGATTAAAAACAATTAACAACAATTACTCTAGCACAGTTCTTTTTTACAAGGTTCAAAGTCAAATTGAATGTTCCTACAACCATTCTATACATCACCAACAGTTTTGGTGATGATACCATGCTTAGAGGCTTTGCAGGGCCATTTCACACTGTGTAGCAGTACCACAACGGAAGCACAGCTTGCATGACGCAAGGCACGCAGGTTTCCCTACTTCCCTAGTATGAGGAAGAAGTACAAGGAATGTTATCAGCTCATAAAATGTGTTTTTTGTCTTTCTATGTAGAATGATTTGTTAAAAAGATACTACAACTTCCTTTAGTCTGATATTATGACACCTGTCAATTCCTTGAGTGTTATTGGCATACACAAGTCAAATGTAGTAATGTAATGATTGTATATAGGTAAAGGAAACTAAGATTTCAATTAAATTGAAAAGGATAGATATGACTTTCTATCTATACAGGTGGTTTCTGCAGATCTTTTGTTATGTCTTATGGACCTCTTCTTCTAGTATCTAGTCCCACTGTTTTACTGCTTGTGCCACCCAATGCATTTTGGCGGTCTGATTTAGAATTCTTCCCACTGTATAAATCTCTAAATGGACAGAATTAACTTATGCGTAAATATGCTGAATATGATGTCTAATGAACTGTACAGTGTCCACTTTGCATTGCATTTGCATTGGCATGACACTTTGTTTACAACGTTGAAGTGGCGTGCTTTAATCCCGACAACATGCGGGATCGTCTTCATTGAAGACACGGAAAAGTGGCGCCCAAACAGCAGACTTTTCCTTTCTAGTCCAAATTACCACAGGTAATCTTCCTGCAAATCGGGTGCTCTGGTTCTTTTTCCCTGCAATGGATGTGCATAGTGGACACTACCACTGGGAAATGACCACCCCCATGAAATCCTTTATTTAGTGGGAAAATATGATTGGCAGGTATTGGTTGGGCTTGGGTGTGTCAGAAACATGCTCACTAGCTTTAATATGCCACCCATCAGTTATGTAGACCGTTCATCCACCTCCACAAGCATCCTTGGAGAAAACAAGAGGACCAGTCACCTATGCATGGTGAGAGACCAGGAGTTAATGATACTGAGCTCTCTCAGGCTTCATTACTGAAACTATATTGACCCTATAGTAAAAGAACACCAGGTTTTAAATTGGAAAGCACAAGTATTTTTAGTGATAACGCCTCTATAAAAAAAATAATACAAGTTCTACTTCTTATTTCAAAAAAGTAAAACGCATCTTGCATCTGCTCTTCATGTTATATTTTTATTGTCATGTCACTGTATAATCACCTTGATCTGTATGTAGGTTACCACTCTGACAAATGGGAAGGTCAATGTGAGCTAGGTAATGGGGTGTTACCTAACATGGTCCATTTTTACAGAAGGCAGGTCGGGGAGACTTTCCTTATCAATGTATTCTCTATTTATCACTCTTATATTATATATAATTATAATTCCTCCATACTTTTATACTTGCAGTTCAGTGGGCGTACCTTGAGCTATATAGTTTACTGTAAGCACCCTTTATAAAAGATAAGTAAATGACATTACAATGCAGTTAAAAGAAAATTGCAAATGTAATATTAAAATGTCTACAATTTGTATTCTAAGATTACACCTGTCGGCTATTGGTTGAGGAAATCCTGTTCAGTGAAGGTGAATAGTCTGTTTAATGATATTTATGTGTATGGGGTGTTTCTCGTGATCTCTCTATCTAGAGCTTCATCTTTAGAGCCGTGAGACGGTTGAAGGAAAAACCTCCTTTGTCTGTGACAAAGAGCTGGAAATCCTTCTGTGCACGCACAATGCATGGCAGCCACTGCTTAGGAAAGACATACATTTGCTGAATGGCTGAGATGACAGGAGAGATGAATCGTTGTATAATGTTCCATGGGTGATGTGTCTTAAAGGAGCAGTACGTACAGTATAAAATAACAACATTATCTTATTGTCTTATTTCAATAGTTTGCAAAGTAATTTAACTGGAGGTTATTTAAGGTATCCTAATCCGCAGCTGTCAGATTTAACACCTGCCCTTAAGGTGGACATACATGGTTCCATTTTTTGATCGTATAAATTTAAATGTAGCCAGCACATAATGTGATAGATTCAAAACCAATCAATTCCTTTCCTTTGCCCTGTGTACATGATCCATAGTACCATCAGATACAGATCCATGCAAATACTTAGAAAAAAAAACGCCAGATACTTGTACAATTGACTGAACTTTACCAACATGACTGATCACTACTTTTTAAATTTTATTTTATTTTTTATTACATTTGGTCAACCCCCCCCCCCCCCCCCCCCCCCCCCAAAAAAAAAGAATAGATTTTAAAATAAGTTGACCTAATACTAGTGTTTTTTTAAGTCAATTGAACTGAACAATCGATTTGTGTATGGCCACCCTTATAGCGCTACATTTGTGGCATCCAAATGTCACTTGCAATGTGTCTAAATACAACAGTGGGATGATATTTTAAGGGTAGAGGGCCATGGGGGTAGAGGACCCCAATAATCAGGAGTAGATTTCTCTGCATTGCATGATGTATATCTCACTTATAGAGCAGAGATGAATTTACTAGTGATCTGCTGATCCCCCACTATTCAGTCTTAGGCTATGTTTCTTCAGCGTCAAAACCAAAAAATGTTGGCGCATTACATTACAATCAGTTAGCATGTTTCCAAATGCATTCATGTAATGCATTGAGCTGAGTTGCGCAAACATTGGCATAGCTTTCTACATTTACATTAATGCAACGGAGCCCAACGCAAGTATGGGTGCACTGATGACCTATAGACAAATGGCAAATGGGTATCTGCTGGTAATGAACAGTTTTCCCCTCTTACAACATTATACAACATCACTTGCAGTCAGTTGCAATAATCACTTCCGGAACCATGAAGGAGCAGAAGAATGGGCAGAATGGTCCCTCCATCTGTAACCCATGTCTTACAGAATGTCCATAGATGTCCTTACACATCATAGATGCGTTAACCTGAGGGACCTTGGGGGACTAATGGACGCTGTGAAAACATAGCCTTAGTTGTGACTGTATTACCAATGGATAATTGAGCCAAGAAACTTTCATCTTTAAAGTATCAATTTTTGTATAGACTGACCCTTAAACGTGGTCCATAAGCCCAAATGGTGGGATATCAGACATAAGTTAGCGAGATAACAGAACATTCATAGCAGACATTTTTATTGTCCATTACAGTTTTTATATGACAGGTTTCTGCTTCCCATCCGGCTTTTGAGATACAGGAAATATGGAGCGCTCGTGGTCTGTTAAGATACTTAAGTCTTCTGTGTGGAAATTATGCTAACATCAAAATGACAGAAACAAAGCAACTAACATGTTTCATGTTTTCATGACCAGGATCTGCAGTATTGCAGTCAAAGCTGTATAATAGGAAATAACTCAAAATAAGTCATGTTTTTATGATCAGGTCAAGCTTTAACTCTTTAATTTTTTTTTATTAACATAATATTCTTATTTCTAAAGTCCATTACTGCAAATCAGGGTGGATTTGATTTAAATCAAACCGATTTTAAATCACAAGTCAGTAAGGTGCAATTTAAATCAAACTGATTTAAATCAATCATTCTTGCCGGTATAACTTTAATATACAAGTTGGTAAAGATTTTTAGAATAACAACTTGTCATATTAGTTTTTTATCCCCAGTTCAGGTTAATCATTCATATTTGGACAACTTTTCTGTTGCACTTAGTTTTGAGAACTGCAAAAGTAAACCAAGCATTTGTGATAATATCTTGTAGGCAGAGAAACTGCCCGATAATCTTACGGAAACAGACAGAAGTTGAGGATGGCTAAGCACATCACCCAGATTTCCCCTTGAATATACATGGGTGAGGGGACACAAAAGCAACACATTCATTATACACAGTGCCAGAAATGAAGTAATGACATCATATCAATCAAAAACAATGCGCAATGTTGCGGATGTACACATCTGTACACTTGCTTAGACAATTAAAATAGTCCAAATGGCGCAAATTTGACCCGAACGTGCATTTCGTTGAAGACTTTTTCAGGTGGTACAATATGTAATTTCATCGGCCAAATCTCCATAACACAAACAGCCAACACAAGGGGATCAGTCATATTAAATAACCACATTGACATAAAAGTGGACACAGACCCTCAGGGGTCACTCATGTCCAGAGATCAATATAGGGGGAAAGACATGATTTCAGAAGATGGTGTCCCCACTGGTGATCTGTGTAACAAGACTGACCCAAACCATCAGCTAATCATGTTTACCAAAGTAAATGTATTAAAAATCAATCTTGTTGTACGCAGATCACCGCGGCAGATAAAGTCTGTCTGTCTCTCCATTCCCCACTGTCGGTGCAGTGGGGACACCATCTTGAGAAATCTTCTTTCCCCCTATATTGATCTATGGACATGAGTAACCCCTGAGGGTCTGTGTCCACATTTATGTTAATTTGGTTATTCAATATGACTGATCCCCTTGTGTTGTCTGTTTGTTTGATGTAGAAGTGGCCAATGAAATTACATGTCGTACATCCTGAAGAAGTCTTCAACGAAATGCGCGTTGGGGTGAAATTTGTGCCATTTTGGACTATTTTAATTGTCTAAGCACGTGTAGAGATGTGTACATCCGCAACATTGTGCATTGTTTCTGATTGATATGATGGCCACTTTATCTTTTGCGCTGTGTGTAATAATTGTATTGCTTTGCATATTGAGTGGCCCGTCCCCTCGCCCTTGTCTATTCAAGGGGAAATTTGGGGTGATGTGTTTATGCCATTATCAACTTCTGTCTGTTGTTTTTGGGATGTTGGCCACTATGCATCTGAAAGTGTAGTTTTATTGATTATAAAATCTTACAAACACCTCTGGAAGAGCCGGACATTGTGAATGGATTCATGGAATTTATTTACCCAAAAAAATTAAACATATACAGCCTTATTCTACATGATTAAAACCTAATCTTTATTTCATCATGGAATAACCTTGGGATGGTAATAGATTTTCCTCAAAAAGCATTTTATTTTTAAAAAATTCAATTTAAATAAAAAAAAATCTGATTTAAATCAAACAAATCCGATTTAAATAAAAAAAATCCAATTTAAATGTAAAAAAATCTGATTTTTTTTTTAAAAAAATCATTGATTTTTATCGATTGATTTTGATTTTTATGCTGCAAATATTCAAAGCTACTAGGAATGGTAAATTCTCTTTAATTAGATCAGCATATCAGTATGTACAGTCCTGAAAATTTTTATTTGTGAACCAAGTTTAGTTCGATAAATAATGGCTTTATGGCTAATTAATATACCATATTTTTTGCTCTGAAAGAAGTTATTGATTGGGGTGGTAAATTTGGGCAATCTTCCACTGGCAGGCAAAGTAGTTCTAAGGCGGGGAAGGTGACCATACACGGTTCGATTTTTCCGTTCAATTGACTTATTTTGAGACGATTGTTTTTAAAATTGATTTTGTTGTAGCTGAATCGATCAACCAAAAGGGATCCAAAATAGAAAAATGGACGTGGCACATGTCTCTGGTGCGCAGGCATGGCATGACGCGCCAGTATATATCCCATAGGGGATTACAAGGGTGGCTGCACTATGCGGTAAGAACGCAGTTTTCCGCAGTGTAGACGCAGCCTCAGGAAAGGAATTGATCGGTTGTGAATTGATCACATTATATGTTCCAAAGAGATTGTTTTTTTAAGTCGATCAAATAAAAAATCGAGCAGTGTATGCCTAGCTTTAGAGGGAAGATCCAGCCGCAGGAGTACTTGTTTTCAGAGTTATGGTACATATAGGGGGCTTTAGTGGCCATTCTATAAAGTGAACACTTGCTGATCATTCTTTCCCCTGTATTTGACCTTTTAGCTATTATATCTTAATATTCACTTATCCTTATCCGTTTATCATTTAAAAAATCACCAATCTGCCTACAGCAAAATAGAGAGATCCCAGTTAACATCAAAGATTCCCTGGTAGATTTTCATGACCAAAAGTGGTCACTGCAGGCCACACCCTGCATTACCTGATCCTCCAGCAACACCAATCCAGCTTCTGTGTCCTGGATGCATGTCCAAGAACTAAGTGATGATGGCGGGGACATCTGGATATCTCCAACAGTTGCCAGTAAGAGGTCCGGGCCTAGATGTCCCAAGTCCTCGCATCCCTGGCATCATTGGGTTGGGGGGGAGCATAACTGGGTGGGGAATTTAAAAAGATTACATTATAATGTAAAAATCAAATATGTCTGACACAGAATTCATAGACAATTCATATGTTATACATGAAGAACTTAAGCAGATTGATAAGGTTTTACAAAAAAAGAGCGGATAGTACTCTATGCTCATTTTAATTGAACGGAAGTCTTCCGTCTGACATGAAGCGTGTTCTGTTTGAAGCACACAGATGCGTCTAGCCCATACCGCTTCCTATAATTAAGCAGAACAGCACTTTAATTCAGCACGGATCAATATGTGTGTGTAGCTGGGGATTCACCATTCCTCTCTCTACAATGCCATCCACTGATCTTGCCGGCTTCAAATCCTCGTTCTTGAATTCCTTTAAAATTGCCTTCATGCTCTCTGCTGCAATCTGGGGATTTTCTAATGCTGGCAGAGTGTGTATGTCAGCACCGCAGGCTTTTTTTAGATCCAGCTTAAATATTTTTAGAATGCAGTTTATACTTTTGTTCCGAAGATATATTGGTGAGCAGGGCTATAATTCCTCTATTATTACCAGGACTGCGGCGGGCATAGGTGTGATATTGTGATGCCGAAAATAATTTTATTATTTTTCCTTCGCTATTCTCAGCCAGTTTATTCCTAGAAATAGTTTTATGCCACCCATATCTCCTCTGTTTAAGCTTTTGACCTGTTTGAACCCAGATAACTGTTAGATATTTTCAGGTATGGGCTCTGCTACTTTTTAAGCATGAGGGTCTGGTCCTTTAGACGCTCAAAACTTGTTTTCCAAGGCCTTCAATCTTCAGAAATACCTGCTTTCCTAGAAGTACTAGAACCAAATATGAGACAGGGCATTGGTATATGAGGTTTGGAAGTAAGCGCACACATAATGCAATAGTGGTGTTCTTCTAATTATATGGTTTGGGTTAGGTTTCTATGGCTTTGAGGGCTCCGTCAACACCCCCTGCATTAATCACATTCCTTGATCGGGATGTCGACATAGTCCATTAATATTACATGCCTATTGCATGACCTTAACCTCTCCGCTGCATGTTATATGGATGGGTGATATCAACATACCTGTCAAGGAATGAGATTAATGCAGGGGGTGTCGACAGGGCCCTCAACGCTGTGGAAACCTAGCCTTACACCATATCCCCAAAAATACTGCAACTTTGATTAACTTTCCCCCTTAGAGCATGAGTGTGACATTATACTGATTGTATAGTAAGAAAAGTAGATAATAAGCACCTTTAAGGTACATGACCATGGACCATGGTGTTATACAATGATAATGTGAGTATAATCTGGTCTCTTAAGTTGAGCCCCCTTTGCTCCCAGGGTGCCCTGAATGCCTGTTGCTGTAACTATCTTCCTAAATTTCCACCTTCCTAAACCCATCACTTGGATCATGATCATGGCCAACTCAGGAGGGAGCAGGCCGCCTTGTAATACTAACAGGAAAGGTTAAAAAATGTTATATTATTGTAGCTGGTTATTTTAGGATACTTTTACCTTGAAGATGTTAAATAAGAGCAGATTTGCATGCAGGACCAAAACAACTCACACCTCTGTTGTGTTTAGCCAGGAGCAAGGAAAATACCCAAAACTTGCGGGTGTAGTGGAGCATGTGACTCACTATTCTTTGGCCTTTGTGTTAGCACTGGTGCTTGCTGATTGGACAATAGCAGTCACATAAAAAAGTCTTTATCCCCATGTAAGCATATTATAGTGACTAGGAGACTTAAGCTGGTGAGACATAGGTCGACTTTTTGTTTGATTCCTGAACTATCCATTGGCATGTGCATTTGCGGTGATTGTTTGTGATCGATTATTCTGGAATCAAACGCGGCCACCTTTTCCCGCTCAAAGAAATGTTGGTCAAACAGGAAAGCAGCATGTTGGTAAATCCTTGTGCAATCACCATTAGTTTGGATGGGGACCAGGAAACCACATCCATATCATCGAATGGGTATCAATTGCTCAATGTGGTGCGCATCGATTAAACGAACGATCAACAAACAACCGCTCGGCAATTCTTTAGGCGACACGTGGCTTCATGGCTAAGCATAGCAACAGGAAGCAAAGGAAAGCAAAGAGCAAACTTTTTTATTTATCCTGCTTAGAGAAAAATACAGACTTACAGTTTGTGAAGCTTTGCCTGGTGCTCCCAACTTGACCCATGACCTGGTACAGACAGGTTTACCTTCCCCCCATACTAACCAATATCTAATCATACATGAGCTCACTACAGGTTCAGGCTAATAAGGATTTCAGGAATGAAATACATTTTCCAATGTTTTAATGCAATTTGATTTTCACCTAATTAGTATAAATTATTTAGGCTTAGCTCTGTGTCGCTACAATGAATTATAAAATAAATATCGGCACCACATATTAAATTTTTATAAGCCAGTGTTATTGTTCTCCTTTAATCAAGAAGTAATAAATCGCCCCTTATTTTTTTTACTTTCGGAAATAATTCCATTTTTGCTTTCCTTTAATTAATGGGCCATTTATTAATATTTATGGGTTTGCACTCTGTTCACACATATGCACATGAATATGAGCCTGAGGATAACAGAAATGTTCCATATCCAGTGTTCTATGTGTGTCTACATTATGTGTTTGCCAACCGTAATGGCTATATTCCCTTAATAAAGTTAATGCAGTAAAGATGTAATCTTAAAAAGCTGGAAATCTATAAACATGTATTATGTACGTACTGAGGAAAATTTGTTGTTTGTAATGTGACCCCGTTACAACTTTTGTGGTATCTGAGTACACAATGTGTTTGATATATCTTAGAAATTGAAAATTTGGATTTTATACCAACCAAGTTTTTGGAAATGTTTTCCTACTTCTGTATGTCCAGCTCTCTCAACTTGACTAAGGTCAGCAAGAAATACATAGAAGAAAGGCACTTAATGCCACTTGTTATGTTATCTGGAAATTTAAATTAAAAAGAACTTATAACTTATTAGAATGACCTCAAGCCACCTCTAACATTACATTCTAACATTAATGTTGCCTAAAAAATGTATAAGGAGTGACAAAAATGTCTGGGCATACCATTATTACCAACACCAGATATCCAGATATCAGGCTTTATGGGGTAATCCAAAAACAAGCCAAGGGTCATACCCAAAGGTCATACGCAAAGGTCAGTGCAAGAAAGTACAGTACAGATGGATAAGGCAGAAGAGGTGGTGAGGGACAATCCAAGATCAGGGCAGGCAGAGTTCAAGCGATATCAGAAATCAGACCAGAAAACTGTGGGCAACTGTGGACATTTGTAGACAGACAGGCAAACCAAACACAGTAGCACACCCAAGCACACTGGTATACAGATGCTATACCGGCAATAGTGCATGACAGATCCTCATTAAATGGGCGGATTGCCCTATCATATTGTGATACCTGGTACTATAGGATTGATAAACATTTGGCTGGAGAATCTTCTGCAGCTTATTGGGCCACAGAAAATCTTTTTTTGGGGAAAACACAGTATATTCTTAAATTTCCACCTTCCGAAAACCCATCACTTGGATCATGATCATGGCCAATTCAGGAGGGGGCAGGTCGCCTTGGAATACTTACAGGAAAGGCTAACGAGGCAGGTTACCTCAACCCAGCCCACGCTTGCAGGAAGCCAGCAGCAGGCGGTACCCGGTACAGTCGGGACCTCACACCAAAACTTTGGGGTGCGTCTTACGGTCCGGTACGGACAGTAATTTTCTTCTTGTTTATGTTGGTTGGCCATAGTGAGCAGGAAATCTGTTATGTCTGAAGTGTTGTTACGAAACACAAAGCTTTTATTATATAGCAGTCTGCAAACTGCACTTTGTGGTATAAATTTCTAATTTTGTAAATGCTGTTTTATGCTCATGCATTTCCTGTGTGTCCTTTCATGTTATAATGAGTTCATTACGTTAATTAAACGTATAATGTTTCATTCTAGAATTAACTGAAGTAGAACTCAAAGAAGTGCGATATCAAGGCGCTAAAGGTACATTTAATTATGTTTGCTATTGGTTGACTGCACTTAAAAGCTGACCGCAGACCTAAAACTGTTTGTTTCATTTGGGATAAAGTAATTAATAGGTAAAACAAGGTCAGGTTGATTTTCTTTTTTTGCAATTTACATTCCCTTGGTGAGATTTCCTATCATCTTGCGCTCCGTAGACAGGAAAGCATTGCAAAGTGAAGGAACTGACCCGAATTGTTGAAAAAATTTTTTCCCTTCCCAGAATGCAATCCTTCCCTACTGTATACAAAAGTACGTAAAATCAGTCATAAGCGGATAAGAATTTTTCTGAAGAGCTTCATAAGGCAAAATGTCTGTTGCTCTTCATCACTTTTTTTTTCTTTGTGAAAATCAGCTTTAGCCTAACCTACATTTTATTTGTAGACGACAGCCCGACTCGAGATGTTTATATTATTAAATATTAAATATATTAAATATTTGAAAATTTAAGGAAATGGAAAATGGCAGACCAAGATAAACACAAAGATCTCACAATGTCTGAGTGGACATTCTCTGACACAGAACCACATGTATCTGTGTTTTGTGAACCATGTTAACACGTTGAGACTTCAATGATGTAATATTTAAATGTATTTTTTTATTAGTCAGAACAGCCTCTGAAAATATTAAACTGGATTTCCATATAGAACAGAAGTCCTTTTACCACCAATACAGACTCTTTTTTTTGAACTTGTATGTAAATGTCCCATCTCTGAAGATGGGGGGTGTGCAGGGCTGGAACATACTGTATATCGGATTTAACTAGGTGTAGAGCTACTTCTTAGTGCAGAGGGACTACCTTATAGAGACTTACTTTAAAAGGGTAGCTTGTTTTGGAACATGCTTTTTACATATTCACTCAAGAGAAGGGGTAAGTCTCTTGCTATTATAACAGTGATAATATTGCCTACTCAGTGAATATGTAAAAAGCTTGTTCCAGGGTGAGCTACCCACCCGTGTAAAGTAAGTGTCTATTAATTTGTCTCTGGGCTCTGGGAAGTGGCTCAACTCCCAGTATATATGAATATTGTGATGCTTCAATGTTGCACACCCTGCTGGATCATGCCTTAGCCCTTCTTCTTACCACCCTGAAGAGTACAGCAAACAGCTATTGAATTTTTGCACCAAGTTCTCATTGTTGACAAAAGGTTCCCACTCTGCCTAGATGTTCTCCAACTGATTTCTAGGTTAACAAGTGTGTCTTAGGCTTTCCCTTCTCCGATTCTGCGGTTGATTCCCAAATGATCAAACGGCATGCACTATAACGGTGTACACTCGTCAAATGATCGTGAGCGAAAAAACAAGAAAAGGTCGAAATCGTACAGGAATCTGACAAGTCAGTATTTTCCTGTTTGATCCCCATTATTTTTAAAAGGGGACTCTTGATCCCCATACAAATTATCTGCCAGGGATCGACTCCCCTAAGCTGCTGCGCATCGATTCTCTGAACAATCGGTGAACGTTCGGTTGGCGTGGTGACGCAACCACGTTACGATTGACCGTTCAACGATTGAAGGGAAATGGCTAGCTTCATAGAGGGAAAATATGGCAATAGTGCAATAGAAAAACAATGTTATCTAGGTATACAGAGAATGGCAGATATTTGATCAAAGCAAAGATGGATGGTGAAACGCTTCATTAATTTTGGTGCATCTGACATATCTGGAATATAAATATTTCTGTACATGACATATTTTCACAGTAAGTTTGGTTTTCCTGTTCCCATGTTTGTACAGCAGGTAGTTCACATACCTGAAACACCTGTAATTGTACTTAGTATTGCCTGTAAAGCGTATTGATTTAACATGAAATGAGAGTAAAAAAAAAAGGAAGAAAAATAAAAAAGATTTTCATATTAACTCTGCAGTGGACTGCAAATCCTTGAAAAGCAGTAGAGACTTTACCGGATTCATGTTGGTGAGCTGTAACAAAGAAAATGTGGTTTATGTATAAATGTGGTCTTGTATCATTTTTCATGCTTTATATATGAGCTGTGCATTCCTTTGGCTGACAATACGACTCTATAAACATAGGCGGGATATACATGTAGTAGTGAGGGATGCATGCATGAGAAACGTGTGTGTTGAAAATGTGTTGAAGTGAGTGCATTTTGTCATTCTGGCATGTTTATTCATTGGGAATCCCATAAAATGGAACCTGTTACTTTGTGATCAAAATACCTCTGCTGTGCAAGGAAATCAGGAAGACACAGAAGATTGCATTAGTCCATGTGCTGTCATGTGTAGATACATTGGCTTCATTTAGGAAATAAAGCTTTATATGTCTAAAATTGCGGGTCTCATGGAGTGGTTGTTGTATGAAACGATCAGTACTTACCAAAACTAGTCCAAGAAAAGACAAGCAGAGTCTATGTCAAAGTTTATGTATGTATGGAATATACACTGCCTGGCCAAAAAAAAGTAGCCACCCAAAATAAAAAGCTCACACACTAATATTTCGTTGGACTGCCTTTAACTTTAATATGGCACGCATCCGCTGTGACATTGTTTCAAAAAGCTTCTGCAATGTCACAAGATTTATTTCCATCCAGTGTTGCATTCATTTTTCATCAAGACTTTGATGACGGTAGAGTCTGACCAGATTGACAATCCAACACAATGGGCAGCACACTGAACACATTTTATAAGGGGACAGAAACTTGTAAATAACTCATAAAAGAATAAAGTTCCGTTAAAACCAAGCACACCATTGTTTTTCTTGTGAAATTCCCAAGTTTAATGTGTCACATGATCCTCTTCCTATTGAAAAACAAAAGTTGCATTCAAAATGGCCGACTTCAAATGGCCACCATGGTCACCATCCATCTTGAAAAGTTTCCCCCTCACATATACTAATGTGCCACAAACAGGAAGTAAATATCACCACTTATTCCCATTTTATTAAGGTGTATCCATAGAAATGGCCCACCCTGTATATTCATTGTGTAAGAAAATTTATATTATTGAAAAAAAATAATCATGTCTAATTAGGATATGAATATTAATTCAATAATAAAATTTCTTATGTAGGTTCGGAAGGCGGCCGCCAGCAAAAAGTTACACAGAACAATTGAGTAAAAAAAATATATTGTGTACAATATTACAGAAGGCTGCAACAATGTATACATAAAACATAAAATAGTACATGAAACTATACAGTTGGGCAAACTATGAATCAGACATTAACACAAGGTATACCTGACTGGCTGTTGGCTGCTTTCATCTGGCTGACTTGTAACCCTCTGGTCTGGACTCCCAGGCCTCTGATGTGTGGACTCCCTCTCACTGGTTGGCCTTGCTGATCTTATACCCAAAATTCCTTTGAAGTTCATATCTAGAATCTAGATTCCACTTACATAAATATGTGAACCCCTAGATTCCCAGAATCTTGCCCAAAACTTTAAAAGAGGTTTCCTGTCTTCCTGGGTCATACACTGTTGACACATACTAGAGAGGGGACATTCTTTTGTTTAAGGACAGCTAATTAGATCTCCACCCAACTTCATCAGGTAAATCAAACATACATTCCACAGAATATGCTAAACACACACAAACAACACAAAAGCAAATGGAGACCCTTAACTTAAAAGCCCATCTCTTTTTGCTTTTGGTGTTCTATAGAATTTTCGGGGTGTGGCACAAAAATCAATGGTACTATATACCTCTGGCCTTTATGTTATATATAAAAATAACCAGTTTTAACCCACAATCTACTCATCTCCACAGATTTGATATTTCTGACATACATATACATTAATAATATTTTTGTTGTCCATAACCATAAATCAACAATTGTATATACTTGTTCCTCTTTTTTTCTTTGTTATGTCTAAAATGTTGGACTTTCTTTGTCAGTGACAGTAGTCATTAGAAAAAAGAGAGGGGTAATTCTGCCTAATTTTTATATTTAAATGTATTAATTAAAAAAAATAAGAATAAAATAATAGATATGATTTTGGAGCAGAGTCTTTGTCCATAGACAAGCAGGTTATTGGCAGAGAAAAGTAATTTAGGACCCGCTGATAAGTAGTGTACATATGGGCTTCTGACAACTTACCAGGTAGATATCCGCTTTGTTTTCATGCAATTAACTCACAAATCAACTAGTCAAAATTTCCCAACCATCTCTAGTTGTTATTATCTTGAGGGTAATGGTTGAATTACTGACCAGAGAACGCAGGATTAACTGTATATACCTTGGGTATAAGCTGACCCAAATATGGTGGAGGGGGGGCAGAAGCTAAGGCACAGAAACACACACCACATGCTTTTGTTTTTCACTCACAAAGTCCACCCACAAAATGCCTGAAATTAAATTTCTTGACCCGAATTGAATTTTTATTGAGCACATTTCAGGTGCTGAATAATTCGGCTTATATTCCAATATATGTAGTATTCAGGGTACGAGAAACTACTGCAGTTGATAATGACCTTTCTGCATTTATTCATTGTCATTGTCCACCTCCTATCATTTTTACCCTCTTGTAGAGCATCCAGGAATTATTCTTTGCGCTGCCAATTCCCTGAATAATAATCTAATGCGATAAAACAGACGTCAAGAACAAATCATGAGTCATGAAGCTTCATCTCATCTCACTCACACATCCTGATAGACTGGCAGCATTCTTGGAGCTCGGTGCCACATATCATGTCTGCGCCACCACTTCTCACCAGACACAAAGCCAAGGGTGGCACAGGGACACCATGACAGTAAATTCCTTTCCTAGAAAATTGTTATTGTCATAATTTAAGTTTATACAGGGCTAAGGAAAGTTCTTCACAAGTTTTTTCAGATTGCTTCCTCTGTGGCAGTGGTTCCCAAACTGGGGGGCGGGCTCCCCTTGGGGACCATGAAGGTATTCCAGGGGGGCCCTGGCTTTCATTCTGTGTTTGAATGGGGAGGGGGGCTTTATTATGTTCTAAAATAGAAAAGGGGGGCCCTGCAAGGAAAGTTTGGGAACCACTGCTCTATTGAATTACTTACATTTTTAGGGCCATGACTTCAAGACTAAGCCTTCAACAGCCATTCATTACGCCAATGACAGTCTTGTCTCCTTGTTTGTTAATAAAGTTAGCAATTAATTTATCTTAACTATTGATGCAATACATCTAGGCCTCCACCTATGGTCCAGCTCCAGTATTAATTATACATACAAAAGTTCTTTATAGTTTTTAAATATACAGGTTACATATTGCTGAAGGTATGTTTCACTCTCCTTGAATGTAAAGTAAAGTTGAGAAATGTGCACATGTATAATTCATGTTACATCTTACCACTATTGATAATTGGTGCCTTAAATGTCCCAGAAGTTCTAGGCTCCAGCTTTGGCTTGCTGTCATTCCTTTTCCTCCTCTCTGATTTTTGTTGTTAGATAAGTTTGGGTGGATTTGTATCTGTTGTTACTATGGAGTATGTGCACAGGACAAAAAGGAATCAATCGATTTTGCATTGATCACGCTGTATGGTGTTACGATTGATTGATGTTGGACTGATACTCGATACTTAAATTGCACATTTAAAATCTAAGATCGATCAAGCAAGTTTTTGTGTATTTTGCCACTACTTTCATCTCCCTACAAAAAGTTTTGGAGTTGCCAATGGTAGAGAAAAGGGCCATAGTAAGGTTTTATTTCGATAACAGCCTGCTGGACCTGCTAAAGAAATTGCCAAGATGGGGGCATCCATAATCTGCCTGTGGGCTTTTAGATATCTTCAACTGAAAAACCAAAATAAACCATTAAGGATGCCACATTTTCAGTATTTACATTGACATGTAAAATCATTAGAAAAATTAATAAATATAAGTACAAATGTTATTATAAGGGGACTATGGTGAAGAGCCATTTAGCACCAGATGTTTGAAGTGACAGGTTCTAATGGTCTGTAGATCATCTCTGGAAGGACAACGTACATCCCACTTGGTTTACACCAAGTTGGGCATACACTTAGTGTGCCATCCAAGCTTGTATATCTCACTAAAACAATAAGGTTTTAGCTCCATGCCGTTTACACAAAAATCTGCCTCTTTGTAATACTAAACATTCTTAAACCGCACCATATTGAGCTCAGAAGAGTGAGAGCAGCGGAGCCATAAACAGAGATGTGAAATGCAATCGTATATTTTAAAAAGTATTATAGTCTACTTGTGAAAAGGAAGTTTAAATAGTGATTCATTTTTATCAGCCTTTCGCTGGCCCAGTTAAGGTTGTTCTCAGCGAGGAAAGCCGTAAGCAGTTGCTTTCAGAGGAAACATTCTCCTTTAAGACAGTTATAGTCTCCGTCTAGAAGACTAGAATAAAACTGTCAGCTAGATTTTCCATTCTGTGGGTATTGGATTGTGATTTGTTCTCTTCCACCACATGCCAGTTAAAACGTTAAATGTTATGCACTTAGTTAATCATTGGCGTTGAGTCTTAGGCGTTCCAGAGTTATAGTTGACAAGGAGGTATCTAAGGTAATGCAATAAGTACTGTATAGGTCAGACATGGGCAAACTAAAGCCCACGGGCCATATCCAGAGGGTTTAGTCTTTTGATCCGGCCCTTTATCACCTTGGTGTCATGGTCTCCTTCTGAAGGCTGTGTGTTTAAGTTGACTATCCAAAGCCTCTTTTTTATATATTATTTTTTAAATATTTTTTCTTTATATCTTCTCCTTAGCAATATATTTTTTTATAAGTGACATTGAAAATTTATTAGTGTAATCTGTTTAAATTTCCCGCCCAGACTGGGAGGACTTGGGAGCAAGTGGCCCTTACAAGTTCTTTGTCCGGCCCTTATGTCAAATTTTAAAAACCCATTGTAGCCCACAAGTTAAAAGGTTTGCCAACCCTTGGTCTAGGTATTATGTTCCAGTTATATATATATATTTTTTTTCATAATTTTTTTTCAGTGGTAAAATCATAGGGTACTGTCACTGGTCCTGGGTTGGACAGTTTGTTGCTGATGCTAAAATCCAGCAATATATCAAAAGACCCATTCATAATGCTCTCATGGGCTGGGAGACCGATGCCTCTCCATTAATATGGATGGTCTATTGTAAATGTTAAGCTGGAAAAACATGTGTAGATATGGACCAGATCGATGGCCGCTTCGAGCGCCATGCGTGCTCATGGCCATCTATCTTACCCGTATTTATTGCGGCCATCCCTGTTTTCGAGCTGGTTCCAGCAATCCCACTCGAAAACAGGGATATCGGACATGACCGTAAACCACGGTCGATGTCCATTGCTTTGCATGGAGAGTGTGAGGTCTTCATGCAAAGCATTGGTTGATCTGGAGACACAATGCTGTGTCCCCAGCTCCTACGATATCTGACAGCAGTGTGATGACGTCATCGCACTGCTGCAGGGAACCTCGAACATCTACCATGCAATTAAAAAATCTATGTATGCATGACATTCAACATCAACAGCCACTCAATGATTATATCTGCAATACTGTTAAGCTAGACATACACAGTCGGATTCCATGGCCGATTGATCACTCATCCGATCGATTCCGGCGATCTCAGCGGGAATCGGAGGTCCGATCAATCGGCCAATTAAGAGTATCCGATCGCTGCATACCACCTTGTCCCACGGATTCCTGGACGATTCCGTGTCCAATCGCTTACTTCCCAAATGGCAACTCCCCCTGATGTGTGCTGAATCGGATCAGAAAGACCAACATGTTGGTTCTCTGTCGGATCCGATTCTGAGCCCCCGATCAATCGGACGCAAACTATCGGACAAGGTGGGCTTCACGCGATTCCGGCACGATCGTTTCACGTGCACGCGCCCGGAATCGATCGTCCCGGAATCCACTGGGAATGTGAATGGGGGCCTTTAGGCTGAATTCACATGGCCAACATGCTGCGTTGTCCTTGATTGTCCACAGTCTGCCCACAGTGTGGCTTGGTTACCATCACCATTCAGTTTAAACCTTTGATTTGAATTCCAGTTTTAAAATAGGTTATTATGGTTTCCATGATGTCATTCATAATATGATTGTAGCTATATGTTTGCACAGTTGTTGTTAGAAGAAGCAGCAGCACTCTGGTCATCACTCACAACATACTTTTGGAGGTCTTCCCTGACTTTTGGTCCAAGGAGGATTTATAGACCAAGATAAAGAATGTGGACTTCTAAAGCCCCCCATACACCTTACAATGTTAACATACAATTTCTGTACAATCCGCTTTGGTTCTACCAAAACCATGTAATATGAGGACCTTTCTAAACTTTCCAATCAGTATGTGTTCTATCAGGGAAAACCCGGCACTACATAGTTGTTGGACAATCTAATGGAAATTGTATGGAGAGATCTAAAGGTGTATGGGGGGCTTGTCCTGAAAAAAGAATTTTTGTGCAAATAAAAAAATAAATATTATGTTGAACTCTTAGCTAGGACCGCCCTATAAAATATTTACTGTTACGTTTCCACAACACAGGAAGATCTATCACCTGCATATATACATCATTTGCATTTAGAGTTCTGGTCCATCCATGGTGATGGTTGTCCTCCCTTAGTGTGCTCTCTAACCATTTAACTGTGGTTTTGCTAAGAAGTACATGTACAACAAACTTTACTCCATATGACTGATTCTCTCAGGGTAACGAAAGCCAAAAATTAATTACCTTCAAAAACTAACAGCTTTTTAATGCCGTCTAATCTTGATCTACATTAGTAATGTGGAATGTTATTTTTAGATGCCAGGGATGATAATGACAAATTACTGGTATAATTGTGCTGCCAGCTGCCGTTTTCAAATGACCCCGTAGTAAAGTTACAGTCTGCTAGTTTGCTATCGGTGCTAACAAGGAAAACATAGATGGAAAAAATAAAAGTTAAAATGGAAGGAATAAAATAGACATGTCCTGTATTAGTGACATATGACTTAGGAGACACGGCAATTCCTGGCGGTAGTTGCGGGAGATCGCCTGGCGTGTGGGCTCGCGCTGAACTCTTAGTGGTCGATTACCGGCAACTACAGAGGTGCCCTTCTTGCCGGATCGATCCAAAAAGCCCTGCAAGCTGTATCGCACGGCGATCAGTCCTGTTGTTATTTTTGATCACTGCTATGTAGTGTCGGGTCCTCCCTGATAGAATTCATAGTGATTGGAAGGTATATATCACTGCTATGTAGTGCCGGGTCCTCCCTGATAGAATACATAGTGATTGGAAGGTATATATTACTGCTATGTAGTGCCGGGTCCTCCCTGATAGAATACATAGTTATTGGAAGGTATATATCACTGCTATGTAGTGTCGGGTCCTCCCTGATAGAATACATAGTGATTGGAAGGTTTATATAACCATTATGTAGTGCCGGGTCCTCCCTGATAGAATACATAGTGATTGGAAGGTATATATCACTGCTATGTAGTGCTGGGTCCTCCATGATAGAATACATAGTGATTGGAAGGTATATATCACTGCTATGTAGTGCTGGGTCCTCCCTGGTAGAATACATAGTGATTGGAAGGTACATATCACTGCTATGTAGTGCCTGGTCCTCCCTGATAGAATACATAGTGATTGGAAGATATATATTACTGCTATGTAAGGTGTATGGGGGCCTTTAGTGAGTGTTTAGCATATTGTTTTTTTATATACTGTATTGCACACAAATTAGTTTGTGTCTTGTCTATGCTTTGGTATTGTGTTGATCAACATAGCCTAGTGCATCTGGTAAAAGTTGAAAATCATAGCGTTATTGGATTCCTAGATCATTAGTGCACAAGATCATAAATTTAAAATGGTTTTACCTTAAACATTTTCAGCTAAAGATTCTCTTTAATATTCCCTGGTCACTTTATGATATATGTCATTTGGGTACATTTGTTTAGTATATTTTTACTAATTGTAGTGTAACATGTTTTCGGGTCCTGTCTTCTGAAGAGATTTTACATCTGTATGGAATTCTAGACTGGTATTCCTGTACTCGTGTTCTCATCTCTAAGGCCACAGCATCTGTCATGTGTAAACATTCAGTGCTACACGTACTTGCCAAGTAAAATTGATAATGTGCAGATAGACAGATCCAAGCTCATATACGCAGCCCAGGCAGCCGACGTCTCATCAAGAACAATATTGAATACTTCTCTTCTAAGAGATAATCAAAGGATGCTAAACACTTTCGTTATTTGGAGATCACATTTTTATTATTACTACTGTGGAGCTTTTTAGGAGCATTTTTTCTTTAAATATGAGAAGGAAAAGATGCAATGTATATGTGGACAAGGTGGAGTGTCGCAATTCCCTGGAATTGATTTCGTGGTGATAAGTGGATTTTCTTGCTATGCGTCGTTGTATGCCAAAATGCATTATAATTCGCATTAGCATGCTTTGATATGCATCGTAATGTGTTTTCAGGTGTCATGATGCATCAACCAGATGCATGCCTAGATAATGGTTTTGTGGGAGTAATTAGCACTAGGTTAATCAATGATGCAGGGGTTATTATTCCAACAAACCCCCTTAACAGAGGGGGTCTGATTATTGATGGCTTCTTGCCCACTCTGGTTTCTTCGCAACTATAGGGGTGCCCACCTTGCAGTTTCGACCCAAAAAGCCGGCAGGTCAGATCACACCATCACATTCATCCTGCTGGTACTTTTTGTGGCCGATCCTGTTGTAGGCAGTTACTGTGGATGGGGAGCCCCCTCCCCCTCCAAGTTACTTAACTACAATCTGCCGGGAATCCCTGTGTTTTAGTGGAGCGCACAGGATTTCCGGCAGTTCTGTAGCCGACTCCTCGCAGTGTGGTGACGTCACTATGCTGTAATGAGTCTGCTTCAAGCTGGCCATGGATCGAGATCTCTATGGCCGGCTATATGGTAAAATCTGAAAGCCACCTTTTGATAGGGACCAGATATCCAACTTCTTCCAGAAGACTAAGTACAGGGTTAACAAATTGTTCATTGTCTTGGGACTTTGGAGAATCGTTGGCCAAATTTGTATTTTGTCCATTCTGCCATTATGGAAATATTACTCTTTGTTTTTATTTTTTAATCCAGCTAATTTATGATGAAGTCCAACAAGTATACTGTGTGCGTCTATTCTGCTGTCAAATGTATGAGTGCCATATAAGCTACATATCAAAGTCTGTATTCCCTGTGTGACCATATGCTAGTGGTTAAATTCTGTCACCTGACCTGACCCTATGCGTTAAGGTGTATCTAAAGCAAAGGCTTAAACGTTCTACCGTAGACAAGTTTTGAAAAATCTACAGCTTGCGGGTCATATCCAGTCAGTTTAGTTTTCTATTCCGTCCTGTGTTCTCCGCTCGTTCACTGTACGTAGTGATGTATGTACGTCACAATGGAGACAATGCAGAAGGGAGGAGCAGAGGGGAGCAGGTAAGCGATTGATCCTCTAGAGCACCATTGTATTCATTACTTTTCAAGGACTTAAGGAACATGATACTTATGTTAAGACTTCCCATACAAAGGTCTTAACTGGAAAGATCGAGGTGACGTCATCGTAACGTCACCACTCTGCGCTCAAGTTTTTCTTGATCGAAGGGCAAATCGATATGCACCACTTTGCACAATACATTGCTGTTCGATGGATGGGTCCCCATCCAAAATATTGACAATTGAACAGGGATTTACCAACATGTTGGTTCCTTGTTTGATTGAGCTTCCTTAGAGCAGGATCGATTGATCCCGCTGGGAGAAAGGGTGGTCATGTTCAATTCCTGAACAATAGATTGCCGTGAACGCTTTGTTCAATCATTCGGGAATCAAACGAAAAATCGACCCACGTATGGGGATCTTAAACCTCACATGTGTGAATCACAAATAGGTTTGACAATTCCTGCACTATTTAAATAGTTTTTATCAAACTTTAGTCAAACTTTAACCTCGACTTGGAAAAAGTTTGTACCGTATTTTTCGGACCATAAGACGCACCACCCCCAAAATTGGGGGGGGGGGGGGGGG
>CM070035.1:146315363-146341932 GCA_036250615.1 Ptychadena robeensis | reverse complement strand
TCGTCTGTCAAAGCGTCTTGGGTATTGAACCAGCCCCTGTCTGTTGCCAGATGTGTCGGACGGGCCATCCCTGTTGTAATCAGGTTCGCAAAGACAGGGTCTGAGCTGGATATGGGAAATGAGGGGTCCAGAAGAATCGGGGTTAGAGGTGAAGGGTGCGGGGAGACATGCGTGGTTGAAAAGATTTCGACATATGGCAATGGTGGCCCCAATGAGGGGGTGGTTGTACCGAGACCGAGTTGCTTAGAGGGAGGGGGATCCATGGCGAGTCAGAGAAAGTGTGGCGTGATCCATCTGAACCCAAAGTTTGTGAGTTTTATGTTTCCACCAGTCTATGAGTCTGGTTAGGTGGGCCACCTGGTGGTATAGCCGCACGTCCGGTAGGCCCAGGCCACCCAGGAATGGAGGACGTCTCAGGGTGGTATGCATGATGCGTGGTGATATGTGTGGGGAGCTCAGGAAGAAGAGTAAGTCGTCCGCGTAAGCGGATAGTTTGTGAACGTGAGCACCCACCTTGATACCCCTGATGTCAGGGTTGTCCCTGACGGTATGGAGGAAGGGCTCGAGGGTGAGGGCGAAGATGAGTGGGGATAGGGGGCATCCCTGTTGGGTGCCGTTGGTGATAGGGAAGGAGTCGGAGAAGATGCCATTGACCATGACTCTAGCGGAAGGTTTCGTGTATAGTGACGTGATCCATGAGACCATGTGGGGGCCCAGTCCTATAGTCACCAGTGTCTGACGCAGGAAGGCCCAATCGACACGGTCAAAGGCCTTCTCTGCGTCAGTGGAGAGAAGAAAGGCCGGAACTCTGTGCTGTTTTACTTGGTAAACGGTGTTGAGTGCTCTAATCATCCCATCTCTGGCTTCCCGGTGTGGCATGAAGTCCACTTGGTCTAGGTGAATAGTGTGCTGTAGGTGGGTATGCAGTCTCTGGGCAATGACCTTTGCGAAGAGCTTCATGTCCACATTCAGTAGACTAATGGGGCGGTAGCTACCGCATTGGAGCGGGTCTTTGCCCTCTTTCGGTATTACTGCTATATTGGCCGCCAGTGCTTCCGGGGGCGGGTGTGGGTTAGTGGACAGGGCATTACACGCCTTCGTCAGGTGGGGGGGGTCAGAATGTCCTGATATTGTTTGTAATAAAGGAGGGTGTAGCCATCCGGGCCTGGGGCCTAAGGTTGACAGTTATGCCAGAAGTGATACTCCGTACCAGCACTTACGGGTTCCAAATACAGGAAGTGACACTTTGCAACATCGCTTCCTGAGTTGCAGATCTAAAAAGGTTGAGTACCACTGACCTAAAGGATACTGCCTGTAGCACGCATGACAAGGGTACATTAAAAAGCCCCTGCATATATGTTCAGATACTTTTTGATCTGTAAAACTTTTGCTAACAATGACTTCAGCTTCAAAGTTGAATATTTTGCCCCTGCCTACTTTATTGTTGTGAATAATGTCGTCCCTGGGCAGTCACATTGTTTTTGGCTAAAATGGTTAATTTAACTTCGCTCATCATAAACTAAACTAAAGGGATGCAGAGGATACAAGGATGCAAGGTTCTGCAGGAATGGGCAGAATCCTCTGGACTCAGGACTGTACCATTCACAAAGGGCAGCTTTCACACTGATATTTCAGCTGAGGCTCCTCTGTTTAGAAAGTTTGGAGATTTGGTGTTACCCCTTCTCTCTTGGAGTAATATGGTGTTACCCAGTGCTAGCCGCACCCCCCAAATCTGGCCAATAACGGGAGTGGAATAGTTACGTAAATGCAGGCCCTACAAGGTTTCTGCACTACACATCGGTAACATGGCTTTGGAGATGCCACCATCCAGCTGGAGCCCTGAGTTTAGTTGTGGAAATAAAGTTATTTGTATCTCTGGCTATTTCACATTAATTTGTGCCTGATTACATTCTTCATTTCCTATAAAGGCCGAACATTGGTGTTTGTAGAAATGTCTAGAGTTGCCTGTTTTTCTTTTTAAGTGTCTGCTCTTTTCTTTAATGATGAACTTCGAAAACGGATGTAAAAACTGTTCGGTTTAATTCATCCAGCAATGCTATTATTAGCATAGGACATAATTAATTAAGCTACAATTTAAAGGTTATTACGTTTCCAGTGACAGTGATTGTAATAAGAGTCGACATAGAGCATTGTAGGTTAGCTTCCATGTAGAGGAATTCTTCCTCAGCTTATAACTCCAACACAGAAACTTATCAGCATCTTCCAACACTCTCTATGTCAGACTTCTCATTTAGGGTTCTGGCAATCCTAGAGTCTTCCAGAGGTTGGCCAAGGGGTACCCTGAGTAGTGAGCACTTCTCAGATGACTTATGATGAGGGTGGTCCTAGTCTCTTTGATGCCCTGGACAAGCCCCCACCCCTCCCTCGGATCACCCGGGGGCACCATCTTGCTCTTTCAAAAAGAGGAACCTCTGTTCCCAAGCTTCATCCACCTTCTGCCAGTACAATCCCACGTCCAACAAGAGAGCATGTCAGAGAACATCGTCTATACATCACAAACTAACAAAACCACTGCCCCAACTACCTTTCCACCCCGCATCAAATGGGGCTGCGACGTATGAGCAGAGCAAGAGCCTTTAACACCTGCACTTGTATGTTTTTTCCCCAAATAAGACACTCATTTTTGGCAGAGTTTTTGCAGTTGTTTGCAAAGTTTTGTCAGGGGTTTCCTTCATATTAACTGAGGCCTTGCAAGCATATAGGTTGGTCGGTGATATATATATATACATTATATATAGATATACAATAGATATATATAGAGAGAGGAGATAGAGGATACTTTATCCAAACATGTGAATATGTAAAAAAGTCACTTATGCTCTAGTCGCACCTCCTTTCCCCCCAGTGCCTTGAAGGGGGAAGCCCAACTCTCTGAGAGTGGACAGCAGTGGGACACATGCGGAATTGAGCTCCCCCCCCCCCCCCCCCGATACCTTGGCAGATAAATATAAAAGCCATTGTTTATATGTATATATACATATATTGTTAGGATTTTGAGTATATATCACCCAGGTGCCCAACCTGCGGCCCTTTTGTTGTTCTTTAGCGGCCTCTCTGCCTTCCACTTGCGGCCCCCTAAACCTAAATGCACAGGACATAGGAACCTGTCTGCTGATGCCCTACTGGGATGCATGCTGGGCGGGAAGAGGAGGAGAGACGAGGGACTCGCTTCACATACACTTTACATATGCTCAGCCGGAGCAGACAGATGAGTTGCTCCCACTTTTCCACCAACAAATGGAGAAGGATTGTACAATATATACTGTGGCACATAACCATTGAAAATGTGCATTACCATACTACAATGTTCCTAATTGCTTGAAGTATAATTTAATTTTGTTATTTAAAAATTTAAAAATGCTTATACAAGTCAGTATAGATTCACAGTCCGTATCAACTCCCACCACTGCCCACCACTGGTATATCTGCTTTAACATCTCCAATATGAAGAAAACATATGCTATCTTTTGTTTGTGCTGCAGCCTCAAGACAGTAGAGCATAAGTCTAATACATGGCTACCATTATAATAACTGTGTTGGGAACTTAAATTTTTTTTTTTCTTAATGCTTACAGAGACAGAGATGAGTGATTACATGTATTATGATCATTTCCCTTCTGGTTCACAATATGTTATAACATTATGGCAGATGATCTTATAACAGGTTCACTTTAACATGTGTGAGAGGTAGTGGCCTGGTTTATAAATCTGAAGCAGTGTTAGGCTATAAATCATCATATTTTTGTATCTAAAGAAATGTCACATTGTTTGCATTTCTCTGCATTTTAATCTTGGCAAATTCTATGTTTCTGTTATATGAGAATATAACAATCCTATATAAGCGGTTCCTGCACCATGAGTGGGGGAGGGGATCACACTGAAAAATTGAAGTCACTTTGTAGATTTAAAGTAAAGTCAATTTTAGCTTTCGCTTTTTCTCTAATATTAGAGCATTTGCCTGAATGTAACTTTCACAGTTTTGCAGTTACAATTTGAATGTGTTCTACTAATGGTCAGGGAATGGGATAAGCAATCTACAACATATATAAATAATAAATATAATATAACATATATCAATAAGATATTTATATATTTTGTAATGTTTTGATAAGCTGATTTGGGAGTTGATTTTGATTAGCCCCTTTACATGATATCATGAACCTGCTGGAGATGTAGGGGAGGGTTGTGGAAACTCTAATGGCTGCCATACATATGTCTATGCCTGTGAGACAGATCAGCCTTCGAGCTCGATATCGAAGGAGCTGAAGGCCCAGCACTGCTGTGTCCCCATCCAAAACAGTGGACATTGACCATCATTTACGGTCATGTCAGATAACCCTGTTTTCGAGCAGGATGAATTGATCACTCTCGAAAACAAGGATAGCCATATTACATATGCGCCAGATAGATGTCTGTAAGCGAGCACATCGCTCAAAGCGGCCATTGACCTAGCCCATATCTATGCGTGTATGGGCACCTTAAGAGTATCTAAAGCTTGCAAAGCTGGAGTAAACTCACTGCAAAGTGAGATTTAATCTGAACCTGGAATTTTACTGCTTGCTGATAAAATTTGCATACTCTGAAGAATACTGAAGCCCCCCATTCACCTTTAGATCACTTCAAACTATTTCCATTAGATCTACCAACAACTATGTGATTGGAAGGTTTAAAAAGCTCCTCATATCACATAGTTTTGGTAGAAGAAAAGTAGATTGTACAGAAATTGTATGGTAAGGTGTATGGGGGTTTAAATATCTTCAAAACAAAACTATGGACAATGAATGTTTTTGTAATATAAAATGTCCACAATCTGCAGTAGTAGGACTTATTTAATAGAAGATTTTAAACAAAAGTTGTCAGTGTTTCATACAGGAACCAGACGATCTTATTAGGAGTCTCTCTTTCCCATTGCTTTGAAGTGAAAAGTAACCGACCCTTTGCAATGAACAAATAGACCAGGGGTGATACATTGATCTACCAGTAGATCACAAAGGCATTGGTTTGATTGCGGAGCCGGGTCCTCCCTGATAGAAAACATAGTGATCGGAAGGGTTAGAAAGATCCTCATATTACATGGTTTTAATTAAAAAAAAGTAGATTGTACAGACATTGAATGTATGGGGGGGGGGGGGGTTTAAGCTTAGCTTGCAAACCAAAAAAATGTGTGGGCACTCCTGATCCAGTCGTTTATTTTTGCCGGGCTGCCAAATCTATGTATACCTGGTGTCCAGAAATTCTTTTTTCTTATTTGGTTTTTCTGACCATTGCTAATTGTGTTAATATCGGTATTATTACTTTTCTTGTCAACCTCTTGGAAACATAATTTGACCTACAGGCTATGCATTTCTTTATGATTATGACTTTCAGATAGATTTTTTTTGTTAGCTTGTATGCCTTTGGACATAACACAATGCGCTGATGGATTGCCTGCATTATTTATTCGGGTCATCCGGGGTGCCTGCCTTGACTTCCAGGCGTTGCTATGACTTTGCTTGAGATCCTACAGGAGTGACTCCTCCTCGCCAACTGCTGCTCTGGTATAGAGATGCTGTAATGAGCTTTTCCCGCTGTTTTCTGTCAACAAAAACTTTTTTTGAGTAGTTTGTCTTCAGGCATATGAGTTGGTTCTTGGATCTGTTGGATCTGTAGCTGCGCCTGTGCAGTGTCATGTTCTAGTAAGATTTGTTTGAAAATATAATTTTAATACCCTTATTATGTCACAAAATTGTAAGTAATCTGACTACCTGGAAATGTAAAGAGTTAAGCCCCCCATACACCTTTAGATCACTCTGTACAATTTTCTTTAGATCTACCAACAACTATGTAGTGCCGGGTCCTCCCTGATAGAATACATAGTGATTGGAAGATATATATCACTGCTATGTAGTGCCGAGTCCTCCCTGATAGAATACATAGTGATTGGAAGGTATATATCACTGCTATGTAGTGCCAGGTCCTCCCTGATAGAATACATAGTGATTGGAAGGTATATATCACTGCTATGTAGTGCCAGGTCCTCCCTGATAGAATACATAGTGATTGGAAGGTATATATCACTGCTATGTGTCAGGTCCTTCCTGATAGAATACATAGTGATTGGAAGCATCCAGTGATGTTATAACTAACAACATTGTTTGATTTATGTAAAATGTGAAGAAGAAGAAAAAGGTTGTCATATTACATAGTTTTGGTAGAAGAAAAGTACAGAAATTGTATGGTTAGGTGTATGGGGGCCTTAAGCCTGCCATACACACGCCGATGTGTGTAGGCAGACTAGTCCCGATATCTTCCGGGATGCTAACGTTGCATTATGGGGCCCCTTCAGTCGGCCAGGCACCCTTTGTGTGCCGGCCATAAGCTGCAATGAAGACGGCGTCTTCATTGCAGCTTATGGCATCGGCTTGCCTCGGCTTGCATCGGCCAGAGAAGATCGGACATGTCCGTTCTCTGGCCGGCCGAGCTGTTGGGGGACAGGGATCTGTCGCCCCATGTGGGCACAAGCCGATAAGCGGACGATTTTTAACCTGACCGACGGCGCGAGCGCGCACGTCCGTCGGCCAGGTTAAAAATCGGCCGCTTATCGGCATGTGTATGCCTAGCATTAACCTGCAGTCTCCTTGTGGGAAGGTACATAACTAGAGTCTACAGGGGAGCCCCAGGTAGTCATTTATAGCAATTGTTTAAGGTAAAATTATGTTTCACTCATCTCTGTATTTGCCAGGAGTTATTCATCCTCAAATATGCATAATGGTAAACTCTGAAGTCTGGTTATTGCTTGTTTGCTTATAAGTTTTTTTATGGAAAGCACAGCAAATTTGAAAACCCATTGTGGCCCACGAGTCAAAAAGTTAAAATTGAGAACTAATTTTTAAACAGTGCCTACAGATACTGAGCTTAGAGACGGCTTGCTTTAGAGCTATTTGTTTAAAATATGTGAATATTTGAAGGTCCATAGACTTTAGATAATGGGTAAAGTCTCTGGCCATATTGTTTGTCTGGAAGGTGTAGTTCACAAACTCAGCGAAACAGATGTAGGGCCATTTCACACTAGCCAGGTTTGCGTTGCATCCTAAGGACATCATCGCAATGTTTTTTTTTAGAACATAATGGAGCATTGACCTAAGGTTAATGTACAAGCCTGGCACTGAAGTCAATGGGCTCTCTACAGTCCTTTGTTGCCCTGATCAGTTCAAGCCTTCATCGCATTTATATATGTCAAACTGAGCTATAACCAACGTTCCTGTCAGTTATACATTAACCCATTGTTTTAAAAGGGCCGCGTTATTGTCTTCTCTATTTAGCACGGTTGATAATGTGGGAAGGCCCTAACAGGGGGTGATGGGGTGTGGGCGCTCAATGGATGGCCATCAAAGCTCATAGCGTAGTCCTAGCCTTACACTTGTTTTGTCAGTCAAAGTTGGAGGGAAGACTATGTGTTTTTCCCCCACGTTCGCTGTGTGGCGCAGTGCAGATGCCCACGGCTTTCTTTTCGACTTGTGGGCCGCAATAGGTTCTCAAATTTGACAGAGGGCCATACCGAGAGCCTGTATTGGCTGCACGGTATAAATGTTCTAATTCCTTGCGTCATTGGTGTCATCGATGATGTTTGGAGGGGACATTGTAATGTTTTGTGCCGCTTTCCATAAAAAATAGCCATACTGCTAAGGGGAGAAAAAATATTAGAAATATAAAAAATATTTTAAATTTTTTTAAAGTGAACCTGCCATATTTCAGTCAAATTAAGTAGACCTTAGTGACACCTTAGAGACTCTGGGTCCCCTCTCCTCGTACACTGCAATGATCAAAGATAAAGCGGACATACTGACTTCTCTAGGCATTATGTACTCTAATTGCAGGGAACAAACTGAGAGGACACAGAGAGACTTTTCACTAAGGTGACAACGGGCTGGATCAAAAGGCCAAATGGGACGGATTTTACCCCTGGGGGTGGTTTGCTCCATGTATTTGCTAGTCTATACTGGCACGCCATTAGACATGTCGCTGTTCATAGTGTCAAACATGACTCATCCACAACACCCTGCCGGGCTTTGGGGCCTTGGTGTCATGCAGATGCACAGGAGGCACGTAATGGGCCCATTGATAAACACAAACAAAACGTGCCCAATGTGTTTTCAGATGTGCTTTGTCCATTCAAATGAATAGGCTGCATTATTACCCACATAGCACTTTTCACACCCTATACTGACCCTTACGGTTGACCATGTGACTCCAACGTGTCTTCCTGCTTGTGTAGACCCAGCCTCACTATTAGAAACTCTGCTGTTTCTAAAGTGTAGGTGCCCAGAATAGCCAATCAGATTCCAACTGGGATTTAGAAACCTAAGCAATGCATATGATTGGTAGGTAATTATGGGCATTAAGGAAATTTTTCATCGTTCTTTCCTCCTGTACACATTGACATTATCTTTGCCCCAAAATCAAATCTTTTCCGGGAGCAATCAAGATGACCGTAGAAAATTGCCTTCTATTTTTATGCAGCATAAACTTTAATTTACTCGCTTCATATTGCTTTTAATGTGCTAGTGTTTTCCTTTTGGAATGCCAGCTGTGAACTCTAATTAAGTTTAGATTACAAAGTCGTCCATAACTATTTATGTGATTATCGGGAATTCCGCAATAATCTCCGGATTTTGCAGGTACCTGCAGATATTTGCTTGGATTTTATTTTTAATAAAACAAGATGAAACCAGAAGTTTATTGGCAGATTAGGGGGATGTTCTTTTTGCTTTTATTCCAAGAGCAGTAATGACTTCGGCACGGGACTCTGATACAGAGCTTTCATTTGCAGAGGGTCTGACAGTTTGATTCCCTTATATACTGACATTCTCCAGAGCCCAGCGTAAGGTATTCCTATTGTGTACATACATTTCTCTCCTTTTCTTTAAGCTGTCAGTTGTATGCGCTGTGTAGGGACTGTAACACTGGCTACAAACATTAGGTTCCTCTATTATTTCTTATCTTGTTTTCTATCTTCCCAGCCGAAACATCTAGTGTATGCTTTTAGTTGTTGGTCATAGAAACTAGCAACACCCAGCCCCCACTCATATTTTAGATCACTACAAACCAGATATACAGACAACAGAAAAACCACTTTATATTTAAGTGTATTTTACGGGCTCAGATTTAAGCTAATCCTTGAGCTGCTTTTTTTTACTGTGCAGTCAAAGACTAGGGTAGGTCACGTGACAATGTGGACCTAAGCCCACCATACACCTTTCAATCACTCTGTACAATTTCCTTAAGATGTGGCAACAATTTCCAATATAGTAGCCTCTCTGATATAATACATAGTGATTGGAAGGTTTAGAAAGGTCCTCATATTACATTGTTTCTGTAGAAGAAAAGTTCTCCATCGCTCACAGCATCGACGGGCACCCTTTTGTGCTGGCCGTTTGTTTGGACAGGGACGCTGGTGCCATTTAAACTAATGGCATCGGCTAGAGATTTACAGACATGTCCGTTCTCTGGGTGACTGAGCTCTGTGGGCACCCACGTTCTGCAAATGCTTATGCACATTGTACAGCTGCAAAATCGTCCGCGGATCGTTACATGTGTAGGGGCCCTAAGAGGGGGGGATTACCATTTTAGGAACCCCTTCTGATCCTCCTGTGTCCTGATTGCCCCCTCTGATCCCCCCTGTCCAGAGTCAGACAGTACCGTATCTTCAGGGGTGCATGAGGCAAAAATGTAAGGGTGCCTAATTTTCAGAGGATGCATTATTTTCGGGAGCTAGGGTATTTATAGTTATTAGAGGTGAAGCTTTCTCCGGCCTGTGAGGACGGTTTGCTAAAAAAAAGTTAGGAATACACCAATTAACAGGGTGTTTATTCACATCCATTATCCAATTATATTCACGATTGTTGAACTCAATATTCACAAAATGCATAGAGACCTTGAGAAATTGTTTGGTAAGCACACCATTAGCATGCTAAAATGTCTTTCCATTTCTGAGCTGATTGTTTGTTGCTACAAAATGCTTTTAACGTTCCCTCTTCCTGCCATAAACATCTTGCATACATTGATGTAATCTTTATGAATACATGACAAATAGCAGTTTTAAATGTAGACAATAAGTTTGGGTTTTTGTGCCTTTTTCATTGAGGGAAGGGGGGCAGGAGAAGGTCCCTCTTGCTGTGAGGCCAAGATCAAAAAATGATGACCTCAAAGTTCAAAACTGACGTCAGAAAGAATTATTTTAGTAGCGAATTTTTCCTTTCCCTCTGTAGATGCACTCAGTTAATTTGGGGTGAAGTTTTAGAAGCAGAGATACATTCTGTCATTGTGTCTCTGCACATCAGTACATAACTATAATAGATCAGCTGAAAATTTTCGACCACATTTAGTCATGATTATATACATCCTATATGATGCCTCCACTATTCTATAGGTTTGGCTTGTGGACCCCATGGGTCACCCTCTCCTCTATCCTCTTTGGCCAACAGCAAGTTTTATCAGTCCATATTATATATTAGCTGCCAATGTGAGTATTTAAGTGAAGATAAAATGATGATTATCTAATGTGTTAAATACCTGATGACATGATGATAATCTTTTTTTTATTTCATGCTTATATTACTGAAAAGGCCTCTTTGTCATGACACTCATGAAAAAAACAAGCACTCTCTTTGCTGTTACGATGCAATAGGGTAGATCAACATGTAACAAATTATATGTACTGTATATTCTGGCGTATAAGACTACTTTTAAACCCAGGAAAATCTTCTCAAAAGTCGGGGTCGTCTTATACGCTGAGTTCTGAAACTTCTGAGCCAGGGGAGTCTGCCTATCAGACATCGGAAGCACCCCCTTATCCCCCTCCCTCTCTCCCTCCTCGATGTTTGAAACGAAGCCGACTTCCTCACTAAAGGCTGTGGCTCCAGTTGCTGAAACTGGTATTTAAAATACCTTCACTGTATCATGTGACATGATATCAGTTACATTTTTGATTGCAAAAATTCTTTGAATTATATGTATACAAGGTAAACATTAATATGAGAGGTTGCAGTTAGGGGTGTGAAATTAGGAATGTAAATTACTGAAAAGAATAGCACTCTCAGGTTCTTGGAGATCTGGGGATTGAAAGTCAGAGTATACATATGTAAGGCCATGTGTCCACTGCTGTTCCTTGAGCTGGGCGAAAAAATGACACACGCCGGCACGTTGGAAGGGGTAGTCTTATACGGCGCGTATACCCCAAACTCTATATTTTAACTGGAAAAGTTGGGGGTCGTCTTATACACCCAGTCGTCTTATACGCCAGTAAATACGGTATATGTCAGCTACTATACTCATGTTTTTGTTGATATTATACTTTTATGCATTAAATATGCATGCTTTTTAAATATTTGATGTGTTTATGTATCAATAAAAGCTTTTTTATACTGACACTTTAAACCTCAAAGGTCCCACACCTATTGTCCAGGAGACTTCATTCTGGCTTTGCCTTTTTTATTTTAATACATACAGAAAATTGTACCCTAAGTAGCCTTACCCGTAGCTTTAATCTTACCAGGAGTTATCATTTTTCTGAATGTTTGCGGTAGCCCCTTTAATTTGCCTTTCTTAGTTCTAATGCAGTTGAATTGAATCAGAAGACATGTTACCGAATAGACCATACCATTCTCAAAACAAAAATGATGACATGGAGCAATTAGGTACTAAGGTAGAAAAATGTAAAGTGCCAAACCACCATCTCTTAACTCAAACTTAGACAACAAAGAACACCACATTTAGCATGGCTGGATGAGGAGAGGGGTGGCTAGCCCATGAGATTTTGGTGGTGGAGAAGGGCACAACCCAAAGGTATGTTAAGGTGCCCACACAGGTTAATTTCTGCCTGGCAGATCGACAGCTCCCAGCCGTTAGTGATGACATCATCACACATGGCCGGGAGTGCAGAGGAAAATCGACCGGGCACCCCTGTGCTGGCCATTACTTTGAATGGAGACGCTGCTCTCCATCCAAAGTAATGTGATCGGCCAGAAATTTACCCATGTCGGCTTCCTGGCCGATGGACAACTCGATAGTCCGCAAAATCAGCCATGGATCAGAGCATGTATGCGTTCACTCTAATTCAAACACTTAAAAATAATTCTAATTCCAGGCCCATAGAAAAGTCCCGGTATGTATCCTGTACAGTTTCTAACAATAAATAGGTAAAAAAAATTCACCACCATACCTGTCAATTTGAATGGCCCAGAAAGACAGGAAAAGGGGGAAATACAGGGAGCGACGTCTCTGATGTCACTTCCGATATCTGGGACGCGACTCTTCCATGTCCTAAATGCAGGAAGTGACGTCAGAAGGCTCCCTTACATTTAGTTGTGGGCTGATTTAGGATGGAGGGGGCGTTACTCTCCCTGCTAATGTCCTCCCCCCACACATCATCATTTCAAGCTTGGTGGGACCTTAGGAGGGAGAGTAACGCCCCCTCTCTCTCCTAAATTACCCCAGAAAATCCGGGATGTATTGAAAACAGGATTTGGCTGGTGTACAAAATTTGACTTTTCCAACCAATATGGGATACTTGAAGTATCGACTAGACAGTAACCCTTTCCCTGAGATGTATTAGGGAATATATTCACATCTCATTTATAACCACCCTGGTTATGATAACTGGAGATTACTCTCCCAGCTGACTGAGGTCTGCCCTCTTCAGATGTCCCATCTCTGGATAAAACAATCTCCTGCTTTAGACTTCTGCTTAAGGAGAGAGCAGTGAGCCCCATACCATAGATGGCCATGTAAAAAATCAATTTTTCTCTCTGTGCACCACGTGTTGGAGAAAGTTACTATTTTTGAGAAGGTTATATAATCAGATGATAGCAGCAGCATTCCAGCGTGTCTGCTGAAGGCGCTTACATTTCTCAGACATCTGAGATTCTGGAAACAATGAGACAAATTCATTAAAGATTCGCTCCGATGAACGCCGATCACTTAGTACTGCTTATGAAAGCTGCTGACAGTGGTTTGCTGATGTTTACCTCAAGATGCCGATCAGTGGCCGTTACTTTGTATTTCTCCTTGTTAATATACCATCTTCATTATTATATCATTAGTATATTATTATATTAATATTTGATTATATCTCACTAACCAGCTTCTACTAAATAACTGTTAAAGTTGATCTATGCACAATCGCAATCATCTTAGGGTCCCCATACACCTTTAGAATTCTCTGTCAGATTTCCTTTAGATCTCCTTTTGTTTTACCAAAACCATGTAATATGAGGGACTTTCTAAACCATCAAGTCTCCCTGTATTCAATCGTGGAGGACCCTATACTACATAGTTGTTGGTAGATCTAAAGGATATCTAACAGAGCGATCTAAAGGTGTATGGCCAGTTTTACTGTATATAAGACAAAATAAGTCAAAATCACTTTAAAAGTCATATATTAAAAAATCAGGAGCTTTCTTTGAAAGGGTAAACTTTGAAGCAGTCCCGCCATGAATATCCTTGTATAGGGGCCTTAACTTTTAGGGACATGGAGATCACTGGAGATTCAGAGGTTGCCACTGCAGTCCACTTCTCCATGATGACATTATGGAGCTGGTGGATGTTAGAGACCTTGCACTGCCCCACCTTCCATTTAAGGATGCCCCACAGATTCTGGAGAAATGCTTAGCCAGTTCAGCCGCTTTCCCTTAAGGCTATGTTCCCACATAGGTGATTAATCGCCTTGCACTCGCGATTTTAATGGCGAGCGTAATAGCAGGTGGGCGATGGGATTGCTCACGCGATCAGGCACGATTGACCAAGTGATCTTCACCCACAATTTATTTTAAAAATCAACTCCATTATAAAACGAATCGTGTCCATAGACTCTATGGACACATAGACATGAATGGAAGCGATGCCTATGCTCTATGGCATAGAGCATAGGCATCGCTTCCATTCATGTCTATGGACGCGATCAGAGAAAAAGATTGCAGCTGTCCACGATCAGAAAGCCAGGAGCAGCAATTCTGGTCGCAGGCCCAATCATGGCCACGCGCAATCACAGCCATCAGTTGAGTGGGGACAAGCCCATTCAACTGAATGGACACGATCAGCGCTAATTTCAGCACTCAATGAAAATTGTAAGTCGATTAATCGTCTATGTGGGAGCATATCTCTTTAGCAAAGCAGTGGTCATGTTGGGTGTACTCATTAGGTGCTGAGTGGGTGTACTCGGTTTTGTGAGATCTTTGTGATCACAGAATTCCTCTATGATATGGTCTTACTAGACAGTCTACAGCAGAAGGTACATTATTCCCACTATAACATTTCTTATAGCAGCAATCAGCAGTAAAGTATGTAAACACTTTTTAAGGTTAAAACAGAGCCGGGGAACTAGAGTAAACTATGTATCAAGATGACGTATTTCAGAGTCCTATTAGGCTATGACAAAAATGTTTGCAATTTCTGTATTTGTCGCCCAGCAATAAGTAAGCCTCACATGACCTAGATTACATTGTAAGTCATACCCATGGGACTTTGAACCTTAAATGGGAGTAATGTCACCTCTACAGATGTCATTGTTTAGTTTTTAAGGCTTGCCATGAGTTTGCCTACAGGTAGACATACTGACATACATATATAATTCTGAATGCGGATGAATGTATCCACCCATTCTGGAACATGTATGCTATGTATGACCTAGAATTTAAAACCTTCCCCGAAGATTGGAGCACCATTACCTCAACAGACATTGTTTAGCATTAGAGGTTGTATATGACTTTACCTGCAGGTAGACATCCTGAGAAAGAGGGACTTGGCAATGGAAAATCAGTTGAATTGGTTGTGTATTAAAGAAGTATTGTTAAATAAAGTGCAAGTCTACATATTGTATGTGCGCTGTGCGGTCCTTGGCAGTACTCAGTTGATCAGTTAGGTCTACGTGACCTGCTCCAAAACACATAATGCATAGTGGTCCACATAGTTCAATATACACCGTAGTGTATAGAGTAAGGCTGCGTCTACACTATTGGTAAACAATGGACGCGGTGTGTGACGCACGCAAACCTCACCCCATGGGCACGGTTTGCTAATAGATGTGTATAGGATGCAGTATTGCCCAAACAGCGGGCAGGAGCTATGGGAACGCACACGCCAAGGTGCCCATAACGCCCCCTAGTTGCTTGGGCGCTGTAGTGTTGACCCAGCCTTACCAAGTAAAGATCACATATGTGAACAGAAGGACTTCTTTTTCATTTATGTGTTATACCTGTGGTGATTAATTTAGCTTGTTCCTATTGGGTAATGTACTCTGTTCATCCAATATTTTTCTCTCCATAAGACACACCTTTTCTCTCCCAAAATTGGGGAAAAGTGTCTCTTTTATGGGACAAACACTCTGCTGAGAGAAGGGCAGAGTTTCTGCCTCCGCAGGCACATTGCATGCTGACACAGCTTTCCTCCCCCTCCCTCCCTACCTGCACTGACTGAGGATCTCCTGCCTGCCCCTGATCACCCCCAATATAGAGAGTGACCTAGCAGTACTGCTGTGTGTCTATGCTGGCAGGAAATCCCTGTCCTCTGTCTGCCAAATTCACAAACCCCATGCTTCCTTTTGCATACAGCCGAGCAGAGACGGGGGTGAGGGATGAGTTTAATCTGTAGTAGAATGTCTTTTTGCATGTTCGTGTCTTTCTACATGTGTCTGCATGTGTGTATATCTGTCTTTCTAAATGCGTCTCCCCAAAACCTAGGTATAGTTAGCTGCATTCTATGGTAATCTATATGGTAATTTAGTTTAGTTAGTGGTGAATACACCTTTCCACCTAATAATTTACCCTGAAACCAGTAGCTAAGCTGCCCTGCCCTGCCCCATGGATATTATACCCTGCCAGTAGGCAATCTACTTTGCATTTTGTGAATAATATACCATAAAACTAGTAATGAATCTACCCTACTGCAAATGGATGCTATGCCTTGCCTTTAGTAGCTTATCTACATTACCACTTATGGATAATCCACTATAGATTACAACTTGTTTAGGTAACACTACAATAATAATTCAAAAATACTAAATTAATGAAAACACACTAAAGAATAGTACAAAAAAGACAGAAAAAATTAAAAAAAAGATTGTCAACAATAGTCAGTGGATGATTCATCCCTCTGTCATCTTCCTATAACTAAAATATCAATTTCAGGTCAAGGTGACACTTTAAGAAAAGACAATGTATAGTGTATTATTGGGTGGCTATAAAACTGACATAGTTGTGAATTCTTTGCTGAACGATATCTCAGCTTGTGTCCTTTTGCTCTGGCTTCGGCTATTAAGCAACATGCACATGCATTGATTTTATATTGTTAAATCACAAGTGTTGTTTACATTGCAAGATATTGTGTTTCAGACCACACTGATGTGTCTAGCAGTTAAGAAGGGTTACTAACATTGTCTGTGTCACAGTGAGTCATATGATTAATGAGAAGCCACTGTCCAATATCAAGTGTCTTGATTAAACCTGTATCGTCAAACAGTGAGTCATCCCCAAAGACCGGACATATTTATAGCAGACATGTATTATTACCCTGTGATGTTGATTTTTTCTCTCTTCAGATGTCAGGTATTGTTTAATAATAAGTCACTGTCAGGGTCTAGGACTGGACCACTTGGAAATAGCGACTGTGTTTTCTATTATATTTTATAGTTGACACTTGCTGACGCCAAAACAATATCCACCGGGGTGGACAAGTTGAGACGAGCTGTTGATTACATGAGCTCTGCAGGGAACAAAATGTCTTCGTTTATATACCGAATTGCGTTTGTTGTTGCATAAGTGGAATTTGATGAGCTCCAACAATGGTAGCCAATACATAGACTTCCATAATAGCATGACATGTACAGGTAGCTCAAGAGAATTGGGTAAAATCATGATGACATTTTTTTGGGTAAGCAATGTTGCGTGTGGTGAGATTCAACTCTCCTTTACGCTATACTAAAATGTTGGCCAACACATTTTGTTATGTGTAAAAGCTATTAGATTGTAAGCCCGACCGGGCAGGGTCCTCTACTCCTCCTGTGTCATAACCTTTACCTGTGTGTACTATCCTGTGTTGTATCTCCACTCTAATGTTTTGTATGGCGCTGCATAATAAGCTGGCGCTATATAAATAAATGATGATAATAATAATAAAAAAAGCTGTTACAGCTTTCTTTAAGGTCAACTGGTGAGATGAAAGAGGCTGAAGTGAGTATACTCAGGTCACAATCAGATACATAAATTTCCCTATGTTCTCCTGGTAGACTGCTTGGAGTATGATATGTATGGGAAAAGACCCATACTCACCATTGTGTCTTTCTAGTTTTTCCCCAACTTTTATCTTCAATAAATAGCCGCTCCATTCAGATCAGTTGCCGTTTTTGATACATAGTAGCCACATGAAAGTTTTCTTTTTAAATAACATATGCAGCCTTCTGTGATTCTGGTTCTCTCATTGCCCATGTGTTCACACCAACATTAAAAGGAGTTCCAGGAGTTTGGTTTTAAATTTAATCAAATGTAATTATATTCAGAAGTGTAAAACAGAAGTGTAAAAATCCCAAGTGGGCACATCTGCTGGATATTCAAGGCACCATCTGGTGATCCAAGTCAACTATGAGTAAAACATCAGTTTTGGGGACCCTATGCCCATAGATTTGTTAGAGTAGTTGTAATACTTAAGCCGGTCATAGACACTTATTTTTTTTTTTATTCTCCTGCAGATCGACTTTGCGCAATGATGTCATCACGCTTGTCTCCATCCAAAGTAATGCAATTGATCTAAAATTTATAGACATGTCAGTAAATTCTTAGATCGATTTCACAGACGATTTTTGGCCAAATTAAGAATTCGATTTTAGGTCGATTGCACGACTATCTATGGCCAGCTTCTATGGCCAGCTTAAATAATAAACTAGGATTAAAATTTTTATTTTTGTGTTTGCAGTGGAGAAGGATCCTTGCTTTTTTGAGGCCACCAATATAACTGTTCCCAGTGCTCTCACCACTGTCCACACCTGTCAACCCTCCCATTTTGGCTGGGAAAGTCCTGTTTGTTATGTGGCTTTCCCAGCCAAATCCCGGTTTCACAAAATCTTGGATTTTTGGCGGGATTTTCAAATCGGGCTGATTTAGCAGGGAGAGGGCGTTACCCACCCACACATTATCAGCACAAGCGGGGTGGGACATTTCCCTGCTAGATCAGCCCTGTACTGGAAATTATGTCAGTGATGTAGAAGAACCAGGATACCTGTTGTGGGTTTTTTTCTCCCACTACAAAGCTATCCAATCTCAGGGATGATGTCACTGCCTCTGACTCCCAATGAGAAGTCTTAATTGCAGAGGGTCTAGTAGAGGAGTGACCAATAGAACGTATGTTCCGGTAAGAAAAGCTCTGTCCTGCAGCCCTACTTTCTATCCATTGCAGGGATAGTGGGGGAGTGGTACCAACTAGAGGGACATAAACCCCATTACCTGCATCTCTGAATTTACTACTTATGTGTATTGTTTTGATAGTGAAATAAAAGGTTCTTCATTTAAAAAAAAACAGGCTGTACTACAGCCTTGTGATTCTCTATGTGAAGGCCAACACAGATCATAAATGGGGGATTCCTACGCTACGGGAGCCAAACCACTTCCCCTTGTAAATCCACCACCAGCTATAAATAACGTTTATTTAAAGTAACTAGCATTTCGTTTCACTGGCTGTTGTGTTCACAAATTCATATCTGATTTAAACATTGCCAATATTTTAAGAAAATTGTGTAAAACATTCAAGGGGATTCCAGCACATTATAATGTTATCTTGGTAAATGATAGTTTTAGTTTCACTCAGGTTTATTTTCACCCAAAAACACAAATCAAATCTTGCAGTACAGGAATTGGTGCTTTTGTATGTAGCATACCAAACAAACTGGTTTTAGGTCTTTCAGGTCACCAATGATGCTCAGTCAAAAAGCCCTCCTAGGCTTTCCATATGAAACCTTTTTCCAGACAGGCTTCACACCTGACCACAGCTCCTCTAGTCCACACTCTGTCCCACAGCAGAACCTTTTCAGCCAGAGTTCCTGTCTGGCTAAAAGTCATAACTATATCCTGGAGTGTACCCCAGGTGGAGCCGGAAAGCACACCCAGTTTCTTCCCTCCCACTCCAGAGTCCGGGACCCTGAAAAAAAATAAACAAATGGCCCTGTCTATTTCCGGACCCATCACCCAGAATACACTGGGAACCATAGCTTATAAACTGGGAAGACATATTTGCCTTCCAGAACCCATCTCTGTGATCCTTTACAATATATATTACTCAGTGCTGTGCATTAAAGCGGTTTTAAACACAGAGTATAAAAAAAACACATATATTAAACCATTATACCATATTTAGAAAAAAATCTGGAAAAACTGAATGACCCGAGTATAAGTTTAGAGGGGAAATGCAGCAGCTAAGGCTCAGAAACCCACAGCAAATGTGCTTTTGTTAGCAAATACTATTGTTTAATTCAGCAGATTTGTGAATTAATGACAAAACCCCTGAACATGATGTCATCATTAAAATAGCTGGAGATGAAGTGAAGGGATGTGGGAACATTATATAGAAAAAAGTATTAAATCAACAAATTAAATCAACCTTTAACACTTTGACTTGACTTTGAACCTAATTTATCAAAAAATTAGAACAGAAACAGAACAATAATAATAATAACCCTTTTCTACATCTCCAATTTGGTAATGATAGGATGTTCAGGGGCTTTGCAATTCACTCACAAACTCCACCTACAAAGTGCTGCGATTTTCATTTCTTGACCCGAATGTGATTGTTTGAGCACATTTCATGTGCTGAAAAATTTGGCTTATATTCGAGTATATACGGTAAATTCAATGGCATTTGTGAGCCTACAGTACCCACAGTGTGCCATAGTAGTAATTCAGTAATACACTTATTAGATTCTAGTAAAGCAGAATTTCATCACTTAAATGGTTTTGTACAGTACAGCTTCCGTAGATGTGACTTTGTTTGCTGTAAACTTGGGTGTCATTTCAGGCTACGGAGATTACATAATGGCTGTACTGCTGGAGGAAAGCCTGGCTTGCACCTATTCCAAGGGAGTACATTCCAGACTAGATAAGGTCACACAATTAGGTCAAGCACACAGAAACTTCATTAGTGCCATAAATAACGTTTGTGAAAGTCTGATTGAGACTGATTAACACTATGTGACTATCACTGCATTAAGCTACAGTGATAGAAATCCTGCACAAGCCTCTGCAGTCAAAAATCATCTTAGCTTTTTATTTGTAGGACGATAATTTCAGTCACTTCAACCTTCAAGCTTGGCTTTGTTGCAATGCATTTGGTCAGTCTAACACTGTCTATACATGGAACCATAAAGAGTCATTCGCAGAACTATTTGTGAGGACCTTTCACTTGAAAATATTACATTTTATATTAAAATAGGTATAATGGTATTGAGACATTACATATTACCAAAATCATAGTTGAAATCTATCATACCAATTATCATTTTCTTTGTAGCACCATCTTACAGGGCAGTTGTTCCCAAAATGGGGAGTGAGCCCCCTAGGGGGGGGGGGGCGTGCAGGTATTCCAGGGGGGGGGGGGGGCGCTGGTCCTCATTCTTACCCAGTGTTTGAATGGGGAGTGGGGGGCTGGATAATGTTCCCAAATAGAAAAGGGGGGCCCTGCAAGGAAAGTTTGGGAACCACTGTCATAGGGGATAGCACACATCTATTTAGCACCATGTTTGGGTCATAAGCCATCATCCCAGTGGAGGCCTGAAGCCAAGATCCTGTTGCACATAATAGGCCTTAAATATGTCAGATGGAAATAAAACCACAAGAGCTAATGTTTAGCTCTGTTCAAAAATTTATTATTGACCATTCTGCAAAAAGAAGTTTTAAATTGGGTCCTATTATTATTATTTTCGTTTACTTAAAATATTTAATAATATTTATTTTATTAATAATTAATATGTATTGAGTAATACATATTTACTTTAAATATTTTAATTGTGGTTGTATGTGTTTCCATATTATGTGGTAAATTTAACCAGCAAGAAGCTGGTATATTTACACAAGTATGATCTGAAATATATCCCCTAGTATTCTGAATATTGAATGGATCCTATTTATTGTATGGCATTCACTGGGTGAATCTGTATACCCTCTAAAATAATTTCATTGGGTGAACAACTACACATGGGGTCAAATATAAGCCATCGTATTTCACCCTCTCCTGATCACTGGATGAAAAAAAAATCCAAATCTTGTGTGGATCAATTTTGAGTTGGGGTTCATTGTGGTGGGGGACTCCCTTTATATACACCTAAATGCTCAAGGGCATGCAAACTGGTGTCAGCAGATTATGGGGTTTACATATTTATTGTGTTCTATTAAGGTGCTTACATTAAACATTAACTACCCTGTTTCCCCGAAAATGAGGCATCCTCTGAAAAAAGGCACCCTTTTTTTTTTTGCATCATGCTGAAATGTAAGACATCCCTCCAAAAATAAGGCACCCGAACATATGGTACTGTAACTGGGATGTCTTATTTTTCCATGAAGAAGAATACAGCACTGGGTATCAGGGTGTGGGGGTAATAAATCAGCCATCGTTAAGAACATACATGTGTTTATATAGGTTGATTTTATCATCCTGCTTTTAGGGCTTGTTCACACAAATGCGGAATCGTGCGAATGGCTGCGGTTGTATCCGTGCGGCTGCAGCCCCTCCGACCGCATCCATAGGCAAAGCATCGGCCAGGCTCTACTTGTGTGGCCGAGTGGGGATGTGCGCGGATGTGGTGCGGTTCTGAACCCATTTTTCAGCGTTTTCATGCGGATGCCGCAACCGACCGCGTCCCTGGACATGGGGGCTGCCCAGAGTCTGCATCCGACCGCACGGAGGTCCGTGTGCATCCGCATGCTAAACAGCTTGGGGTGCTGTCTGGAGAGGCTGCAGCCCCGCGGATAGCACAGCAGCCATCCGCATCAGTGGAAACAAGCCATAATGAGGATTAGGAAATCAGAAAATGATATTCATTCTTACCATAGTTGCCTGTTGCTGGCATGCAGAAAGAACTATTGGCATTGTTGACAACTTGAGATTCAATCAAATCAAATCAAAGTCAATGCTATATCAGAGTTGCACCATTATCTTGCAAATAAGGGGTATCACTTGAACTCCAAACTCTCTATAATTATCGATGGCTAACACAGTACAACAATCTACTATAACATTATCTTGCAAATAGTAAGCCCACTAAGAATGAGTCAATCTATTTCAGCAGCTGCTGTACTTGATTGGCTCAGTTTGGATCTGCATACAGTTTTGCATGCAAATGTTAAAATTACGTTCTTTGTTCTGAACAGGTATTGATCTGGTTTTGTATTCCCTGGTTACACAATATAATCATACACTCCCAAAAAGTTGCTGTTCATTAATTTGGCTGTTAGATAATGTGTCAGAGCCAGTGTGGTCTTGAACTGGATATGTATTACTCACTCTGTCTTTACAAACAGATCCAGATAAACTTGTATCTCATAAAAAAGGCTTTAATATACCTTGTCAACCAGAAACATTTTGACATCTGCACTGTGTTTGCCATTGTTTCACTACCAACTATGGTTTACTGTATTTTGTACTGTATATTCTATTTGTAATGATCAAATCTTCAATACAATTTAAATTTGGAAAAATAAAAATCAGGATCTCATTGACCGTCTCTTTTGACCGCCTTCCAAACAATCTGTCTGTCTCCTAAACAAATATGTGAATGAAAAATGCATGATAGTTTACAATTCCTCATCTTTAGAGTTGTCCCAGATAAATTGGACAGCCAAAGGAATTCATCAGTACGATGATCACATGAAATAAAAACATATTTGACAGTTAAAGGAAATCATGTTTTATGGTTACATAAGTCACTGTGTTGGGCTTTGCCGTTGCTCCTCTAGGTATGGTAAGGCAAAACATAAAAGCTAGCGTTTGTGTCATGGCAGAACCATCAGTCATTGCTTAGAATCATGGTAGTGAGGATTCTTTGAAAGGCTTGAACAGCTGCCATATTCCACTGCATCACTTGACTGGTGGGATTACCACCCCCCACACTGGTTTGTTTATAACTGTGTTTTACACTATTGATCTATGAGAGCCATCATTTCAGTATCGCTTATTGAAGTGTACCCTGTAGAAGGAAATGTTTATTGTAATGTTAGGATTAATTAACAGAATATTTTTTATATATTTACAAAATGAGAAATGCAAGGGAAATAGTGGCTGTACACATATATTATTGACCACTTTCCATTTCTATCTATTCCCAGAGGAAGGCATATTGAACGTAGGATGGACAGAGGAGCTCATAAGGATCTTGAGTATTGAACTCTCTGAGCTGCTTTGGTTAACCTCCACTTAGCATCAATTATGTTAAATTTACAGCGCATCTACTCACAACCCAAATCAGTGCTACATCAGTACCTAGAATGTTTTTCCCTGTATGTGAACATATATAAATGTTTATATTCATCCAAAAAGTTATTCATTGATAGACATAACCATATAAGCCGGGGGTTTTAAAAAACAAAATTGAAAATTGGATTGGTAACAAAGTTACAGGCCAACCTTGATATTTGTTAGTGGTTAGTTATTAGTTTTTCAATCTCATCAGATATATATATATATATATATATATATATATATATATATATATATATATATAAAAATACAACTTTTCATATGGAAACAAATGTAAGTTTTGCTTAAACATTGAATCTGGAACAAGTAAAGTGTAATACTATAACACATGTGACATCAAATGTCAAATAAATGACACATATGTGCCATTCATTTCATATATAACATTTAAAAACATTCTGGCAGACCAAATTTAATTAAACGGGGTCAGATTTGGCCCCTGGGACGGAGACCCTCATAATGGGCTGTGTCCAGAGTTTAGTTCTCAGATAATTTCTAAAAATGTTTGTTTTAGTTACAATGGGTTTACTATAATGTGGAAGGGTTACAACCAGGTCAGTGGGCCTTATTGGGAGACATATTCCCTCTACTTCTTTTCCAGAAGACAGTAGTACCCAGGTGCCCAACCTGCGGCCCTTTGGGTGTTCTTTAGCGGCCCCCCTCAGTCTTCCACTTGAGGCCCCCCAAACCTAACTATTAATGAAAAGGGCATAGGAACTCACCTGTCTGCCAAATCAAAGGTTATGTGCCCCATACATATAATCAATGGCTTTATATATGACACAAAGTTTGCATTACCATACAACAGTGTTCCCTAATGCAGTGGTTCCCAAACTTTCCTTGAAGGGCCCCCCTTTTCTATTTAGGAACATTATCTACCCCCCCCCCTCCCTAATCAAACACAGGTTAAGAATAAGGGCCTGGGCCCTCCCTGTAATACCTTTGTGTCCCCCAGTTTAGGAACCACTGACCTAATGCTTAAAGTATAATTTAAAACAGCTCTAATTGTACAGCTCTGCCTGCTGTAATTTTTAAAAAAATGCTTATACAAGTCTGTATAGATTGAAAATGTTATGTGCGGCCCTTTAGTGATGTGGACACTTGTGGCCCTCCATATCAACTCCGTTGCCCACCATTGCAGTAGTCACTTAGCTTATTTTTACCAAGGAGAGCATCTTGTTTTTATATAGTGCTGACATATTACACAGCTCTTTACAGAATACATAGTCATATCACTTAAGCAGGCCATCACAGCTTGATTCCCCGGCAATTGAAAGCAACGGGGTGACGCATCAATGTGATCCTTCTGAGAATCAGTGCACACCACTTTGGGTGCTCAATCCCTGGCCGATACTTTACATCCATACCCAAAGTATTGGCGATCAAACAGGGATTTAACAGCATGTCGGATCCCTGTTCGATGGGCATTTCATTTGAGAAGGATCGAACTCTCTAGGTAACATCTAATGTCATAGTCAAATATATGTAACCAACACAGTCTCAGTCATATGTAACTATAAAGCCCCCCATACACCTTCAGATTCCTCCATACAACTTTCATGAGACCTACCAACAACTATGTAGTATAGTGACCTCCCTGATAGAATACATAGTGATTGGAAGGTGTAGAAAGGTCCTCATATTACATGGTTTTGGTAGAAGAAAAGTTGGTTGTACAGAAGTTGCATGGTAATTGTATGTGGTGTATGGGGGGCTTTATAGGACATTTTATTATTATTATTTATTTATATAGCTCCAAATTTTAGGGGGGGGGGAGCCAATTAACCTACCAATATATCTTTGTGTAAGAGGAAACCCAGGCAAACACTGAAAGAACAGAAACTAGATAGTGGGGAGGCCGGGATTTGAACCGGACCCCACCATGCGGCAATAAAAAACTATCACCAACTCTTAACTGCTTAGTATGTTGGTGCTATATAAATAAACTATGATGATAATAATAATAATAACCTAGAAAAATTTTGGAAAAAAATTGGCCTTGGCTCTGCTTTGAGATAATAACGCTACAGTAATTAAATTTGATTTACAAAAGTCTACCCAATTTTTTTTTTCTTTCTGTGAATATTTGATTGAATAACAACAAAACATTGAGACAGCAGTCACCATTTGAAAATAAAGAATCTTAGACCTGGTAAAACATTTATATAAATTAAATATAAAAGTGACAATTAGTGTGGCTAGCGAAATGAATCAACTGCTTTCAACAAAGGAGCTGAAGAAATTTACATGAATTCGAATGTGTAAATGTAATTCTGTCAACAAGAATAATAATTGTAAAGTAAATGAATTCTCGAAATCATTAACTGTTTTGCACATTAAGGGCAAATTGAAAAGCGCGTTCTTACTTTAGCTTACGCCGGGAGGTCATGCAAGGAAGCTGTTTAAAGGGAACTTTTCTGTAATGCATCTCTCCATCCGCCCACGGACGTAAACTAATTAAGGCTGGATTTATGATCAGAAAGGCTTTACTTTGATTTATGAGAGAGGCAGTTTTCAAGAAAGCCGGGTTAGTTGGCAGGATGTGTCCAAACATACATATTAAAGCATTGAGTGTTAACTACTTCACTGCCTTGAGGACAATCTAACGCACGTAATAGGTACATTGTAATTACTAGAAAGGAAATGCTTTTGAATTCTAATTGATGACGTAATCAAATGTAAATTACGGACTGGATAGGATGGCGTGTGTTGGTTTCTTAAAGCTTGCTTGTGTTTGGAATCAAAATTTTAAACGTGGACAGTTTAATTGACAACATTTATTTTTGTGTAGCTCCTGATGAGAGGCAGTAGGTTTATTTTGCATCGGTATCTAGGCACTCATTACTTTTCAGTCTTTTCATCTAGGATTGGAATCATGATTTCATCAGATCTAGGATGGAATCATGTCTACCTATAGACAGATAGATCTTTTCCTTATGCCTGCCATACACACCCCGATGGGTGCGTATCCATCGTTTGCATCCTGATGCATTATGGGGCTGCAATAGTCGGCCGGCACCCTTTGTGTGCCAGCCATTAGCTTCAATGAAGACGCCGGTCTTCAT
>CM070035.1:146280841-146303352 GCA_036250615.1 Ptychadena robeensis | reverse complement strand
GGTGGAAGAGCTAAGGGGTTAGGGAAGGAAAAACCGGATGCCAAGCATGGAAGAACTAGCTGCAGACAGTAAGTAGAGTGCATGTTTTGTGTGTGTCTGTGTGCAATTGTCTCTGTGAATGATTTATATCTCTGCATGTGTGTAGTGTGTGTGTCTCTATGTGAATGATTAATGTCTCTGCATGAGTGCAGTGTGTGTGTCTCTATGTGAATGATGAATGTCTCTGCATGAGTGTAGTGTGTGTGTCTCTATGTGAATGATTTATATCTCTGCATGAGTGTAGTGTGTGTGTGTCTCTATGTGAATGATGAACGTTTTTGTATATTTGGTGTGTCGAGATATGATACATGTCTCTGCATGAAAAAACTTGTTGTATTTTAAATAAAGTTTGTGGGCCATCTCACATGAGTACTAGTACTGTACACGATACTGCAACGCAAATACGGCTTGTGTGAAATGGTTCTTATTATGAAACTGTAGAGTTTGAATGGGGGGTGGAAGGCTCGATAATGTTCCTATCTATAAAAGGGGGCCCTGCAAGGAAAGTTTGGTAACCACTAGTTTAGTCTATGTAGCAGACAGGTTTAGTGTTCCTTAAAAGAGCAATAGTTGCGAGGTAAGTGCAGCTACCAATAGGAACCGGTCAGAATTTAATAGATTGACACACACTGGGTCCTTATTGGCTGCTTTTCACATTGGCATTTATTGTTAGTTCATTGCACATCAGTCTATATTATTAACTAACCCAAACAAACTTTTTCTCCCCCCCCCCCTCCTCTATCATTCTGATTAACAGCAAAGCTTTTATATTGCAAAGTATGAAAAGTTTACATTTACATGTTAATAGAGCATTTCCCAGGTTAAACGGAGGATTGTTCATGAATAAGAAAGAAATGTAAGTCTGGAGCGGGCAAAAGTCATAAATGGAGGATTGGTGACAATTAGGAACGGAAACTTAAATCTTTCCACATAACTGAATACAATTTTTTTTTTTTACAGAAAATTATTTAAAAAATTGTAGCTAATTGTTTAATGTAATTTTAAGAGACAAATAATTGATGTATGTTGTTATTTGTTTACAGCCTCTTAGGGGAGATATCCTTATTTAATATATAACATCATTTGTTTTCATACTTGTATTGTATTTCTTGTATTGTATTTCAGTGTAGCTTGTGGAAATGATGGGAAATCTATAGCTGTGTATTGGATGTACGTGGATGCATCATCAAGCAGACGGACTATTACTTTTCTGTATTAGAAGGGAGTTTAATGTTACTACTATACACCAAGCAGCACCTATATTATTTCTGTACTCCTGTCTGCTTCTGTCTGTGACATTATTTTGTTCTGTTGTGTTGATATAGCATGTGTCACTTGCCATTGCACGTGTTCTGTAATTGCTTTCAAACTTTGTTATTTATTTTCTGAAAGGCCCGCGACATTAATTGCAGCTTTCTCTTCTGGTTCAGGATCCAAAAATCCTGTCTGCGCTTGAGTCCGCGGGGAAAACCGAAAGCGATCTGGAAGGGCGGATAGTGTGCGTCTGCTCCGGGACAGACCTGGTGAACATCAACTTCATTTACATGGTAGCAGAGAGCGTGGACGTAGCCAAGGTATCACTCAATTAAACAACTCTTGTGTCACTACAGTGTTCCTGTGGCTACCCTCATAAGCCGCTGTCATTTGTCGGATGACTTAGACAGTGAGAAGTGATTACAGCAAGAACAACAAACCACAAAGGCACAACAATGACGGGCGCATAAATGAATCATAGATGGAGTGACATCTACTTTGTGGGAAATTTCCTTTGAAATCTGCTAGCAATTAGATTACAGGCAGGAGAATGCTTTGACCAATTATTAGACCTGTTATGTAGCAGGGATTGCACGTTAGGTCAGCTACATAAAGGGTTCATTTATACTGGCAAATGTGATTCAGTGTAAACCCCAGTGTAAGTAGCCAACTAAAAAGTTAACTAAAACAAGCTGTTACTGCAGTATTCACCTTCAATCCAGGGCAAGGGCTTGTGTCAACGTCTGATTCCCTGCGCTGGACCGTACAATCATCAGAGGGAGCGCCCCCTATTCATGCAGCAGGGGAAAGACGTGGAAAATCCCATGTCTTGGAGATACCTCTATTGATCTTCAATGGAGGTTTCTCTGGCTGCAATGCTGCTTTGAATATGTGGCACCCCGCATCTTCAAAACAGCACTGCACTAATGCAGCTAAGAATACGCATGGACACTGTCCTATTCAGCACAATGGGAAGTGTCCTCTCTGTGTTTTTTTCCACGCTGCCGATGCATGTCCTCAGCGGGAAGAAAGACGTAGCGGACACAAGCCCTAACTTTTTCATTTGATATATTTTTCCAGCTTTACTCAACCTGCTTCCTCTCCAACATTGTCATGCTGGTCACTGGACAGTCATAGGAGAAGCAGCATAGAGGCCAACCCATTATCTTGTCACTGTGTTTTCTCCTGCTATCAGCATGCTCTTTGTTATTTTTTAAAACGATTGGCTATTTAAAGTGGATGCACATAAGCACAACTTGTGCTCAAAAAAACCACATTCTAAAATTAATTGTAGATTTTATTCGCTCTTGCTGGTGATGGACTTTGGAGGATGCGTAGTTCATCTGATTATGCACTACAAGCATGGTTGACACAGTCAGGAGTAGGCGGGCGATCGGGCACTCCTACGCCATTTAGTGTAGGTAGAAGTCCCCAACTGAGTGGGCATGCTGACCATTGCAGAGGCACTGACTGCAAGCTCAGTGCTCTCCCTGCTGTAGTCCGTGGGCAGGTTCCTTTCATCCCCTGTGTACAGTACAGATCCATATGCTCTGCATTGTGGGGAATAATGTCCCAGCCTCAGAACATAACTCAAAGCCCGTTGTGTTGCCTTTACCACAATGCAGCACATGTACTAGCAGTATCACTAGTGTTACCGCATAGTACACAGGTTTCCATAGTAAACACATTGTACCGCTCACACCTGTATGGGTTTCGTTGCATTGAGGCGCAATGCAGTGCATTAACTATAAACTCACTCCAGCATGCAAATGTCCCCCATACACAGTATACAGTATGGGAGGTATAACGCATCAGATTTCGGTACTGCTGTGTTTTGTTACTGGCAATGTGCACATAAGAGTGTCTGAAAGTGGCGGGACACCTAGGGAACACTGGATCAGGTAAGTAAATCTCTTTACCCCTCCCTGGACTCCAATGATCATCCCCTAGTCCCCATCAAGCATTGAACCCTTGCAGGTACACAGTCACAAATACAAAAACATTTACTCTGAAGTTGAGCTTTACAACTTTAATTTTGGACAGCACACCAGATACCTATAAAGCTTGAAATTCTGCAGGCATGTTATTAGAGGGCAACTTATCAATTCAAAATTAATATTCTGCTTCAGCTCACCATAAAGCCCCCCCATACACCTTACAATCTTACCATACAATTTCTGTACAATCAACTTTTTTTCTACCAAAACTATGTAATATGAGGACCTTTCTAAACTTTCTAATCACTATGTATTTTATCAGGGAAGACCCGGCACTACATAGTTGTTGGTAGATCTAAAGGAAATTGTATGGAGTGATCTAAAGGTGTATAGGGGGCTTAACTCATTTGTAGATGGGTAGAAGTTAGATGGGTATTTAGAGGGTGCAGTCATTTTATTAAACAGCAAATGAACAGACTGACAATAGTAAGACCCTGGATGTACTGTTTAATAGATGTGCAGGGACAATGCAGAATGACATGTACACAGAGCGATTCCCCCCTGTGTCCTGACAAGCAGCTTTAATGGGTAGTAAGTAGTCCTCTCCAAGAACTGATTATGGAGTTAAAGCAGTGTTGTCCACTTCTAATCTTGGATGGCCACATACAGGTCATGTTTACATATCAATACATTTTTTTGTAAGCTGTTGCTTGTAAGATAAATACTAAAGAGGTGTGCCGATCCTGCCCCCCGAGGACTGCAGCTGGACATCCATATCTTCAATCCTTCATCAGGATATGGAGAATGAGAAGAAAGCATGACAACAATTGATCCACCCTAGACTCTATGTAAAGTAAATTACAATTAGAGAGGATCTGTCAATAAGCTATAGCTATAGCAGTGAATATTACTTGTCAGCATATAATAAATATTGCTAATCTTCCAGCAGCTTCTGGTCATTTTCATTTACAGATATAAATGTATTTAGTAGAAAACAAAATCACAAATCCTATATATTGAATACAATTAAAAAAATTGTGGTTGGATTGCCCTACTCCAAGAGAAAACTAATTTAAGACACTGGGTAAACCAAAATGATATTGATGAAAAGGTCTTTATTTAGTATATTGGCCTATACAATATACGTATCATCTTAAAAAAGTCAATACACATATATACATATCATCAATTCAATACATCCTAGTATATAGTATCTACAAGTATTGTAATGGATCCAGATGAGCTCCGGCGCGTTTTGCCCCCAACTGGGGCTTCATCAGGGAGAGTGGATCACTATAAATAAACGCAGATGTACATATAGCGTTCAGGTGATATGAGAATAGAGTCATCAGAGTGATGACGCGTCCCCAGCATGGCCAGGACCACCCCTCTCTGCTAGTACCCCAGGCTGCCTAATACCAGAGGCCAATGGATGACCAATGTGTGGGGATATACAGCTGGAACTGTTCCAAACCCGGTGGGTTTAGGTGGAATCACCTAATGGTAACCAACAATCAGCCTGAACTATTAAATATGGGTGCACATCACAGTGGTGGTCCACAATAAAACAAAATAGCTGTGCTGTCCTATGCTGTCAAGATGGAAATGTTGTGGGAAATCTCTTGAATTAGAACTGTTGCTGCCCATGCCTGTCCTTTTCATGTCCTCTCCCATGAATCGTTCTATTACAGGCATAGGAAGTAAGGTTAATCTTCCATCACCCTGACAGTCAAATACTAAAAACTTAAATGTGTCTAGAGTTTTTATTTGTTACTTGCCTGTATATTATATTTCACAAACAGTAACAATGTGGTGTAAATGCCTAGCTGTAATATTTGGACTCTTGAGTATTGCTGAGCGCATTTCTTCATGTGTTTCTGAATATCTATCTCTTTCATTTGCAGAGGTCTACCAGTCTGTATGTGTAGTGACCTGATTTTTCTCTATTGTGTTCACGTAATACTTATAGGTCTTGTCCCATCTCCAAACTACGAATGGGCTCATCTCCATGCTTGTCCCTAGGTCAGTGATGGCGAACCGAGTGCCCAAACTGAAACCCAAAGCCCATGGCAATTTAACCAGATTTACACAACTGATATACATACACGAAACATGTAAACACACACTCTACTTTCTTATATGACAGAATAGAGAAAGGGTATGAGGCACTGAATGCAATCAGAAGAGAGGGGAAGAGGACCGAGCATTTAAAGCCAATAGGCTGTCGTTCTTTCCTCTGTGCTGGCTGACAGCTCACATGCCCACACAGAGGGCTCCGAGTGCCACCTCTGGCACACGTGCCATAGGTCCGCCATCACTGCCCTAGGGTATGAATCCAGGATGACATTAATAGTCTTTAAGGAGGGCATACACAGGTCAATTTTTCTTCAAGCCCTGAGCAATCGATCAACTTACGGGTTTGTGGTGATCTATTGTCCAGGAATTGATTGCGGCCACCCTTTCTTTCGATTGATCCAGCTGAAGGAGAACATGTTGATAAATCCCTGTTCGATTGCCATTAATTTGAATGGGGATCATCTCCATCCAAAGTATCAAACATGATTGATTGTGCAAAGTAGTGCGCATTGATTCTAAGTTCAATCGGTCAATTGAATCAATTCTGATTCAATTGACCGATTCAATCAATTCTGGAGCGCAGCGTGGGGATGTAATCACACTCTGCATGAGGGTTTATTGATTGAATGAACATCAGCCCATGTATGCCCACCTTTAGAGCCCTTTATATATATATATATATATATATATATATATCTGACTTCTCAGCTTCCTTCATTTGTCATATATATATCTGTATGGCAGGGATGGTCTAGCAAGCTGCTTGTTATGTATGTTTATGGGAAGAACATATAGCTTGCCTTATCTGGCGTATTTGTTGTTTCTTGTTTCTGTAGCATTCATTTTTAGCTCTATATCATCACCTAGTGGGCTCCATAGATCCACCAATGATGGCTCGTTGCTAGTCTGGATTTGTGTAAGACAGATTTTAAATGAAAAGTAGGTCTGTGGGATAGACAGAGTTGTCTTTAATAAAATGTGTACATTTAATATGGAAAAATGATTTATTTATTGGCTAAATCATTTGTTTTGGTTTTTTAATTTTTAGTTTTTTTGTGGAAAGGGAGAAACCAGACTTAAATAATTATATCGCAGCATCTGGGGTCTGCCGGCAGGTCGGGTCGCACATGGATCCATCCTGCTGGTTATTTTTCTGCCCGATCCTGCTGCAGGCTGTTAACTCGGAGGGGAAGTCTCCTCCCCCTCCGAGTTAATTTGCTACAGTCTGACAGGAATCGCGCGTGTTAGTGGAACACACAGGATTCCTGTCCTCTCTGTAGCCGACTGCTCACAGCGTGGTGACGTGAGCGTGGTGAAGTCAGTCATAGATCAGGATGTCTATGGCCGGCTTTAAAGAAGCTGATACAATTTCTGTTAGATCTACCAACAACTATGTAGTGCCGAGTTCTCCCTGATGGAATACTTATTGATTGGAAGGTTTGGAAAGGTCCTCATATAACATGGTTTTGGTAGAACAAAAGTGGATTTTACCAAAATTGTATGGTAACATTGTAAGGTGTATGGGGGGGGGGGGCTTAATAGCATATATATACACATATCTATATATATATGTTTAATACTGATTGTTCTTATCAGACATGTAAAATCATCCTGTGTCTTGTGCCCCCCACACACCTTACAATGTTGCCATACAATTTCTGTACAACTTTTGTTGTATCAAAACCATGTAATATGAGGGCCTTTCTAAACCTTCCAATCACTATGTATTCTATCAGGGAGGACCCGGCACTACATAGCAGTGATATATACCTTCCAATCACTATGTATTCTACCAGGGAGGACCAGGCACTACATAGTTGGTAGATCTAATGGAAATTGTTTCTGTAGGCCTCCCAATAATTTTTTAAGAATACAAATAATTGGTGCCTATGGTTTGGATATGAACACAGTGGAAGTTTTGAGTTGTTTGGCAAACAAAAGGTAGACAGAGGCAACAACAAATAAGTCAGAACGATGGAATAATGAATTCTTATTTTTGCATTTATAATAGAAATAAAATATACATTAAAGCCGGCCATGGACGTGCCGATTCCCGGCCATAGTTGCGGGCGTTGGATGTCACCACGCTGTGAGGAGTTTGCATGGATCGAGGTGTCTATGGCCGGCTTAACAACCAAACAGCACAGATCGGTATAACTGGGCTCTGCAAGTACGTCAGTCATTAATTGCGTTGTGTGCATTGAGAGCAGGGAGATTTTCAGTTCAGTTGATTTATGTTATGTCTTAATACTAAACGCTGCTGTATTTTATCAAACTCTTCATGTAAATGAGTTTAGTACATAATAAAAACGCGGCCTGCTATTTTTGGAAAAGAACAGGAATTCCCTACTAGGCCTAGGGGACGAATGCCTGAAATAGCAACTTCTCCGATTCTGGCTTTCCTCGTTTCTCTAGAAGACTGGGATCTGCAGATTTGCCAAGAAAACAAGTACATCTAGTTCTCGGAGCACATTTACATGTATTGTGCTATTAGTATCCACTTATCTAGATGACTGGCCGCTTTCAACTTCCATTTGGAAAATGAAATTGCTGAGATCTGTCAGGGCGCAGACTCTCTGGTTTTGGTCTGCAGAAAAACACATTAATAGCTGCTTTGCAAAAGCCACAAATGAGCTTTGGCACACCAGAGAGCAAAACAAAACAGGTTGGATGATGGTTTACAGGAAGATGCAGATAAAAGGACACTTTTTGTGTTTTTCAGTAATTTGATTTATTTCATTAAAGAAATTTGAAAATTATCTTTACCTCCTAAAACAATTAGTCATTGGTGTTTGCGCTGTCTTCCGCAATTAGAATCGCGGCTGTGAGATTGCAGCCAGGAAGTGGGAGGGTGGGGCACGACATCTTGCCCCACCACACCTGATCGCACCCATAGAGAGTGAATGGGCGGGGTTAAATGACACACACTTTTTTTACCACACCCATTCAGGTCTATGGTCGTGGCCCTTAGTTGTGGGAACATATCCTAAGGGCTTCAGTGGGGTTAAGATTAGGGGGAATGGTGCTTGACTGTAGGGGTGGGTTTAGGAGGTTGGGGGGTTATGGTTAGTAGGTTAAAACTAAACTAACCTCCCAATCCCCTAACCTTAACCCTCTAAACTTACCCACCCCCAAACCACTAATATTAACACCCGAAGTCCGTAAGATTAACCCTGTAAAGCCCCCCCATACACCTTTAGATCACTCCATACACTTTCCTTTAGATCTACCAACAACTATGTAGTGCCAGGTCCACCCTGATAGAATACATAGTGATTAGAGGATAAGAGGTTACATGGTTTTGGTAAAACAAAAGTTGATTGTACAGAAATTGCATGGTAAGATTGTAAGGTGTATGGGGGGCTTTACTCTGTAAAACTAGGGCTATCTGCAAATGCGCAGTTGTAAGGGTAGGAAAGTATCGCAGAACACCAGTGCTGCATGTTTGTACCTTCTCTTGTAACCCCTGTACCTCCGCTTCTGTTTGCAAACTTATCTTGTGTTCTGACCCCTGAACCTGTCTGCTTTGACCTTTGTTAGATTATTGGCATCCTTTCTTCATTCTCTCACCACAACATATTTTCTGATCACTGCACCTTTCTGCTTGTCCTGACCTCAGCATCAGTACTGCCTTCCCTTCTATAGCGTCTAACGTGCTAGCTTTCTAACAAGAACAACAGTGCAGCTGTTATTCACTTTGCCTATTCTTCCTTCTATGATATCCCGTTGTCTATGGTATCCCCTGACAGTTTTTGCCAGGAGGGCATTTCTTTCTACCATCGGCCTTGTTCTAACTGCTATATCCCTGGTCCCCATGCAAATTAATAGGATCGGTCTAAGAAATTAGCACGCACGGCGGTCGATCGGCGGAACAATCGACTGCAAATCTAAACGTCTAGGCCAGCTTAAGAATTATGCTTTAAAACCTAGACCATTTCACAGTAGTGCAGGTGTGTCAAACTCAAATACACAAATTAAAAACTTGGCCAAAGTCGTGGGCCAACCTTGATATTTAAACAACATGTCAACAGTTGTGAAATTTTTTCAGGTATACTGATGATATATAATCTTTTCATATAGAAACAAATTTACATTTTTCTTAAACATTGAAACAGAAATAAGTTAAGCGTAACACATGTAACATCAAATTTATTTCTGAAATACAATGTAAATAAACAATCTTGGGGCAGAATACAACTATGAGCCAGTTGTCCATTCAGGTATGGCAGAATTTATAAGGAACTTTTTCAGTCTTGGAGTAGACACCTCTTTATAGTTTGGGTGCAATTACACAGGCTTCTGGAAACGTCTGGAAAAGTGCAAGACGCGCAGTTAGGTGTCCCCTGGTCAGTTTACAGGCGCACGCTGCATAGAGGTAGAATTAAATAATGTTTAAATGACCTGTGAACCTGAGGGGAGGCGAGGAGAGGCGGGCACTTTCCGGGCTGCAGCTTGGAGTGAATGAATGCTGCTTAAGCTAGATACTCTTAACTTCCCTAGCGCACTGCTGAGATTCAAATTTCTGTACCAAAAGCGCACCATAGACTTTAATAGAAAAAAGTTTTTTACATTGTAGACCTGTTACTTCCCGAAGTATGTCCATATAGGAGTCTGGTAGACATCCTGAATATAATAACATGTTCATATGCTTTGTGAATAACTTAAAAAATCAGTTAATGAATATTTCAAAAGAAACTGTATCAGGTAAATTAGCACTGCAACCACTAGATGGCAGTGTACATGTGCCAGGTATAGGACAGCATTGAGCCAATGTATTACATACAGTTCTGTACACTCGGTGTTCCTGCCCCCAGAACAGAAGTCTGTCACACCGGGAGAGAGAAGCAGAAAGAAGACAGCTGTAGAGGACATGGAGACACAGGATCATTTATTTTATTCAGGTGAGTATTTGACATTGGGAATCATATTGAATAGTGCTTTCAATGCAGAAAACACTACAACACTATTCAATATGATTTTTATTCAAAAATCCCGCCTGCGCCCCAATGTCATCACATGGGGGGGGGGAGGGGTGTCCGTTCTTCTGCAGGAGCCTCTTCATTAGATGAGAGCCACACGGATCGGTGCGCTCCTGAAGCTCCGATCTCCACTTTACGAACCCAGCTCGTGCAGTGCAGTTCGAGCTGGGAACGCCAGGGGGGTTAAGATGTCCTCCTGCTTCAATAATTGAAAGTTAAATTAAAAGTTAAGTGAAAGTTGGCCACCAGCTTCCATTTCTCCATAATTTTCCAGTGTTTTGCCTTTCTTCCAACTAAATGACAATGGTAAAGGTTTTCCATGAAATTAGTAGAAGGAATTTCCAGGCGCTGGGTGTTTTGGGGATGATTATATGGATTATTATTATTAAATGCTTAATAGAATGTGCAGAATGTGTTTTATTTAAGCAGACAGACACCAATCCTACATTAGTTTATCCAGCCTGAAAAATAAAAGCAGATGCCATTGATTGTTTGTGGTTACTTCACATTACAGCTCTTTGCTTTTATTATAAGATCAGTCTACTGCTCTGTCTAAAGCCAGTGGAAGGATCTAACACTTTCTCATTTTAGTCACAGTATAGTATGATTCCAAATAAAAATATATAACGCTTTTTCTTTGGGGCCTTATCCACACCAGTTCTTCTATACTTTATTATTTATACTATATTATGTCCATAGAAATACATAGAGGGGAATGCCTCTCATTTGTTGCGGTTGGGACTTCACTTGTGTTTATTGTGACGAACAATTGGCGTTGCGTCTGAAATAGAATGTTGTTGTGTCTGCATATTGCTTTCACGTCTTCAGAATTTGGTTATTTTGGGAACGGGGAATATTGAGCAGCTAAATGTAAAGCAGCATTTTATATGTAATGATCTGTAATTACGTTGCTTATGTTGCTTAGTATGTCTTTTATGGAGTGATTTCCTTATCTGTATTGTGTGTTTGTCTGTCTTCCAGCAATGGGTAGAAGGGCTAAGATCTATGACGCATAACTTTAGAGCCAACAACGTCAGTCCAATGACTTGTCTCAAAAAACAGTAAGTGTCTTTCATGTGTTTTTTTGTTTTTTATATATGTATGTGAATCGCATTGTATGCTAACTGATCAGGAAATGGTGTAACTATATCACAACTCCAATGACAAAGGGAACATTTTGCATCCAGTATAAAGCAGGGCACAGACGTGGAGATATGGGTCAAATCGATGGCCATTTCGAGTGCTGTGCGCTCTCACGGCCATTGACCAATATAAACTGTCCCCATCTCTGTTTTCGAGCGGGATTTAAAAATCCTTATTGGACGTGACCGCAAATACGGCCTATGTCCAATGCTTTGCCTAGAGACTGCTGGTCTCCAGGCAAAGCTCGGCTAAGCAGGGGAAAGCAGAATTGTCTCTCCCCGGCTCCACCGATATCTGACAGCAGGGGTTATTATGCAAACTCTTGTAAAATCATGGAGAGTCTTCCATTGCTATGTATTATGTCTAAAAATGATTCAGTGAAAAAAGGGTGTTTTAATGGAGCTTTGAAGGAAACATAATAACATAATTCCTTAAAGTTGGTCATGTTTTTTAACTAAAAACAAAGGAATTAGGACATGTTTAAACAGCGTTCTGTGATCTGTCGGGACCCCTACATTCAGCACAGTGCTTGGTGGGGGGTCCCAACAGATCACATACATTTAACCTGCCTGGCGGATGCTCTGTTCTCACAGCGCTGAGCCGGTCCACCAATGCAGGGGTTAACATAGTGCTCTTTTCAGACATCCACCGATGCAGGGGTTCTGCACTACGTTAAGTTCTAGCGCTGTGAGAACAGTGTATCCGCCGGGCAGGTTAAGTGTATGTGAACCTTTGGTACCCCCCGCCAAGCACTGCGATTAACGTAGGGGTTCCACAATGGATCACACAATGCTGTGTAAACATACCCTAACTCTCTTCTCTTCCAACCAGACACTTGAAGCAGATCCGTACTACAAAAAAAACATAACATATACATATTACTTATGTGTAAGCAGTCTGCATCTGGGAATACCGCTCCACAATCATACTGTTTTTTAGCACTTTAACCCCCCCCCCCCCCCCCCCCCCCCCCCCCTAAATTGGAGGGAAAAAACACGTAGTTGGTCGCTGTCCGTGTCTGCTGTCTTCCCTCTGCTACTGTTTTGTGTATATCAGCCATGCAGCTTGAGCCCCTCTGACATACACACTGCAGAGGAAAGATCTGCACCATGGGCCGCTCAAGCTGCCTCGCTGACATACAAACAGCAGAGGCAGAGGAAAACCTGATGCACAGTCGTGGGGACCAGGAAGGGAGGAAGTTGTCAGAGCCAGCCTCTGACAGCTTCCTCTCTTACCTTAACTCCTACTTCGCTGGTTGGAACTCCATGGAGAACGACCAGTTTACCTATATTTTTGTGAATCAAGAGCTCCGATGTATAAGGTGTCTCTTGTAAAACAAAGCGTCTAATGGTCTAAAAGTATTCAGACCCCCTAAAATTTTTCACTCTCTGCACAGCACCCCATACTGACAGAAAACACAGAATTGTAGACATTTTTGCAGATTTATTAAAAAAGAAAAACTGAAATATCACATGGTCCTAAGTATTTAGACCCTAGGCGCCCAACATGCGGCCCTTTGGGTGTTGTTCGGCGGCCCCCCTTGGTCTTCCACATGCGGCATAGTGACTCACCTGGGAAGTGGTCACATGCTGACCCAGCTTTCCTAATCACCCTTGGTGGTCCTACATCAGTAAAAATGGTCTACATATGACAGGGGCAGGGGTGGTTGCTCTCTGGTTTTGACTGCCTGTCGGGATCTTGTCCACCGCCTGCTAAGATATGTTGATGGTGGTCTAGATCGATGTTATGTGCGGCCCTTTAGTGATGCCAAGGGCCGCACTTGTGGCCCTCCTTATCAACTCAGTTGCCCACCACTGCCCTAGGCTGTGACACTGATATATTTAACTCAGGTGCGGTCCATGTATTCAGATAATCCTTGAGATGGTTGTACACCTTCATTTGAGTCCAGCTGTGTTTGATTATACTGTTTGGATTAGGAAAGCCACACACCTGTCTTTAAAGGACCATGCAGCTCACAGTGCATGTCAGAGCAAAGGAGAATCATGAGGTCAAAGGAACTGCCTGAAGAGCTCAGAGACAGAATTGTAGCAAGGCACAAGGGTGGTCTGAATACTTTCCTTACCCACTAGGTACATTCTTTTGGTTTTTTTACCAATTCCCCAAAAAGTTGCCTATGGTGCCGCAAGTGCCGTCCTAAGCAATTGGAGATGATAGGTCTGCTTTCGATGACAAATCCCTTCCACTATGCTAATACTGATGTAATTGACCAAACTGGATTTGTTCATCATAACACATATTAATGCCATTGTATCATGTGTTGACATGCATTGTGATTTGTTTCCAATAATTTCCATGGAAACCCCACCAGGTGTGAAACTTCACAGATGTAATTTCATTTAAAATGGATTTCAGCTAAATGATGATTTTGTTATTCCCCGCAGAATCAATTCTGCAGAAATTCCTCTCTTCTCACTAATGAACCATTCCATGTAAATGATGTCCCGGGTTCCCCTTTCTAATGCTATTGTGAACACTTGAATAAATGATATTAGATTGGAAAAATAAAGTTAAAATGTGTTTTGTGGGAAAGGGAGGAGGGTACATGTGTAGTGTAATGTGCTGACCCTCCCTCTCTACATCCAAATGCTGCTGTACACGAGGCAGATTTTAAGACAACATCATGTATTTTTTCTAGTTTTATGTAAATCTGTTAATGAATTAAATATGGAATTACATTTTATTCATTTTTAAGTCCACTGGGACTTCAGTTCTAAGATTGCGAAAGTAATTCATCTTTAAAGTCAAGTAATTTGTCATCCCAGCTTGGGAAAGACGGCTTTCAGCAAACTCTTCTAAATCCTTGTTCAAATAATGGGATAAAAACTGCATCAGTTGTTATGTAACAAACCAAACGTTCTCTATTTATGAAGCACATCCTAAAAATAACAGCTTAGAGTAAGAGCAGGCAAGGAAAGACAAATAACTGACAAGTACAACCAACAAGTCTTTGGAACCAATATAACAGATTTTTTGTGTTACCTCTGTGACAGACTGGTCATCTGTCACGGTGTAAATGGAACCATCAGGTGGTGTATCCTGGAAGGAATCCAGGATAGTGTAGGGCAACAACAATAGGTTGTTGTGCTGTATTTGTTTTGGGATCTTGGATTCTGGGATGGGAGGGAAGGAACTGGGTGGGCCTTCCCATTCCATCCAGAAATTACACCTGATGGACATCAGGGAGGTGGCTGGGTGTGTCTCAAAGGAGACTGAAGCCACTTAGTCAGGGCTTGGACACAGTGCTGCTGGGTGCAGCAAATACAGGGCACACAGAGTGTGTGTGGGCCCACTCTGATGGCTGCCAGGAGGCTGGCCATTAAGGTATCCTAAAGGGAGGAAACTTTATTTGATCTGTGTTTTCAGGACTTTCGTTTGGTTGATATTAACCCCTGTGAGAGTCACTTTGTGTTTGGACTCGTGCTGGCATTAAATACGGGCAGGAGCCCTAAAAAGAATCCTGTTCTGGTGAATTAACTTTATTTACAGACGCCATTTGAGCTAGACCACCATACCTCTCATAACAATGTAACAATGTAGCATGTGTGCCCCCACCCATGGGTCAATACCCACGCGATCGACCCGCAATTTATTGCAGCGGGTGACATCAAAGATTACTGAACGATCGTTTGTTGAATTGATTTGCACCACTTTGCACAATGGATTCCCAGCCGTCCCCATCCAAAGTAATGGTGATCGAACAGAGATTTACCAACATGTTGGTTTCCTGCTCGATTGACATTTCTTCAAGTAGTGATAAAGGGGAAATATAGCTTATTACTATTTCAGTCTTATGTCCACAGCAATATCTTTCTTTATTGGTGTATCAAGGCCGGATATCACCACGTATCATAAGACAGTGGTCAATATTCAGCCTTTTCCCTCCCAGGAAGTGATATGTGACCCTCAGTTATATCTCAGCTACAATATGTAATAGGCATTACCAAGAATCACTATGCAGAACTATGCAGATATAACATAAAAGACACCTTTGCTTTGTTACAATAACAATTAACACATCATATATTTCATAGTCATGTAAGTACACACACAATGTAACTGGCCTATAGATTAACAATATAGACAAAAGGATACTTAGCCAAGATTGGAAGATCATTCCACATTGTCCTCAGCTCACATCCTCTCAGCCCGGTTCCAAGTTTCTGACTGCCCTGTCTGCCCAACACTCACTCCTGAACAGGAAGGGGCGGGGTCTGTGATATGGGAAGTGATGTAATGCCCATGTGCTGGCTTTTACTTGAGGAAGTTGCTTGCCCCCACTTCCTGTGATGTCCATGTGGTCTGCATTATAATATAAACACAGGGCTGAAACTCCTGCCCTGTAACAAGTGGGATCGATGGAACAATTTCCGCCTTGATCGATTGCCTCAAATGCACACAGCGATAAATTTCCTAAGAGCAGGAAAAAACGAAAAAAGATAAATGTTCTCAGTTGTAAAAAAAATTTCCTGCAGTACCCAATTTCAGCCACAACCATGGTGTTACTAGAGAGCACACTTCAGGCAGAAGGGGAGGGGGGCTCGGTGGATTTTGCCCTTCTCTCCCTTCTTGTCAGCTGTGAGCTGCATGGAGATCGTAGCGGACAGACAGACATGGAAGCAGCCAGTTGGCCGCTTCCATGTGTGTCCCTCTGCTGTCCTGCTTCTGTCAGCAGCGCTCTGATGGTAGAAGCAGAACAGTGCAGATGAGGGATCTGGCTGTGGCCGCATCTCATCTGACAGCTCGGGAGAGCTGGTGGGAAGCCAAGGCACACATTCGGACCATAAGACGTAGGCACTATTTCCCTCAGATTTTGGGGGTGAAAAAGTGTGTCTTATGGTCCGAAAAATATGGTACATCAAATGTATTTGTTGCAGTCACAATCCTTGGGTCCCATACCTCCTCTGGAAATGGAAAAGCTTGGGGCAGATTTGTGACTGTCTCCCATTTCCTCCTTTTTTGTGTATTTAACCTCCTTGGAGTTTCCACATGGCACGCTTTTTAAAAAAGCGCATCATGGGCAATCCTAGCTGATCAAAATAAAATCTATTCCATTCAATAAGTTTGGTTCCCTGTTTGATCAAACTTGATTGATCCCACTCGTAGAAAGGCTGGACTCAACCAATTCCCCAACAATCGATCAGTGTGAATTTGCATGTTGATTGATTGCTGGGGAATCAATTGAAAAATCGACCCTTGCATCCCCACCTTTACTTACACAAAAACCCTACTGTGCACCAAAACGCAGCTCAAAGCTAGTGTATGAATGTTGGACTAGGATCAATGGGTGGCTCCTGCAAGACCTTTTGGACAGCCACCAGTAAGGGAAATACGTTGTTTGCTTGTTATGTGCTTTCTGTTGTTGTTTATACCTCTCTAATAAATACATGATCACTTACTGTACAATGTTTATCATTTTATTCATTCAAATGTCATCTTGAAAACTAGAGTCTCTGTTCTGTTGCACATTATCTGTAGTTAAATATGTTAGCTCAGTGAGAAAGCAGATGTTTTTCTGTTGCCAATATTGGGCGGTTTTGTTCGGCCGTAGTGACGGTGTTACATATTTTCCCAGCCCTCCCATGGCCCAGTTCTCTCAGAACATTTCCAGATTTCCCCAACTATTTCACAGCATGTTTCTTAGTGGGAATTCTATCAGATTTTCTTCGGAAAAACATATGAATGCATTGTCTGAACTTTTGTTTACTCCAATGTAAGCATGGAAAAGTAGTTTTTCTTAGGGCATGTTTCCACAGCGTTGTGTGATCCGTCGGGACCCCTACATCAAGGGCAGTGTTTGGCGGGGGACCCGACGGATCACATTCACATTACCTGCTCAGCGGATGCTCTGTTCTCATGGTGCTGAGCTGATCCACCGATGCAGGGGTTAACGTAGTGCAGTACTTCCGGGTAAAGTGTATGTGATCCATCTGGACCCCCTGCCAAGCACTGCCCTTAACATAGGGGTCCCGACGGATCACTCAGCGCTGTGGAGACATAGCCTTACATATTTATATGCCACAAATATGTTGACTTTGTTAGAAATAAGGAAATCAGTCACTAATAATAAAGACCCTATTTTAATGGGAATTGGAATAATTGTAGATTTGTAGTGTACCGTTAAAGCCCCACCCCTCTTTATTCCACCCTTTTTTCTGAGTTTTTTTGGTTCCAAATATATTGAAAGGGGTGTTGGCACACATATGCAGATGGTTAGATATGTGTAGCTTAGGGAGTCCCGCCTTTGTATGTAATGTGTTGGAGCATTTCATCAATGCCACCTGTCCATTTGGAGTTCACTCTACTCTAAGTCCACACCTTCTCATGTCCCTGACAGGAATTTGATCAAGTCATCACAGTTTTGAGAGTCGGCCAGACTCTTCCTCGTTCCAGATACCGGAAGTTACGTCACTTCCCGTATTGAGAGATTAAAGTACCCTCCCTCCTATTCAGTTCCTGCCTAACTTAGGAGGGAGAGGGTATTACTCTCCTTAATAATGTCCCTCTCTGCACAAGAGGTGGGAACTTAGGAGGGAGAGTAACGCCCCCTCCCACCTAAATCTGCCCGATTTCAAGTGTGACTTTCCCGTCCAAATCGAGAGGGTTGACAGGTATGCTCCAACAGTGGAACATATACAATAGGGTGAATTAATGTTAATATTGTGGGTCCAGGGGGGATTGAAAACATCTCCAAGCTGATATCACTGTATTGTATGCACTTTATTTTTTTTTATAGCCGGTAAGACTGAGGCAGGAAGGAGACAGGAAACATGTTAAGCTAGGCACACACAGGAAGATCTGCAAAAGATTACAATCGAGCAACATGCGCAGTATCGGGGCTTGATTGCGCTCTAATCCATGTGTGCCTTCCTTCGAGCGTGATCAATAAATCCCACTCGTAGAAACTCGATTGAAAGGGGTTCCAACATGTTGGAAAACCCCGTTCAAACTCCATTACTTTGAATAGAGACACGAGTCTACATTCAAAGTATTGGAATTGCTGCTGCTCCTGGACTCTGCTGTCAGTGTGAAGGGGGTGGAGCCAGCACATCTCTCTGAGGCTGGTTGTCTTTCTTCCCAGTTGGCAAGCCCGTGTGTAATAGATTCACTCACAGCACAGGGCTGCAAGCTGGGGAAAACGGGTCCCCATTGAACGGAAATCGATGTGCCCAAGCTAGGCACACACAGGTAGATTTCCGTTCAATTGACGTCACCACGCTGTGATTGATTGGGAGTCGATTGCACAGGAATCTACCCGTGTGTGTCTAGCTTTTGAGATTCAGATTTCAGACGGAAGTTTTACTTTGTTCTCTATTTTAGCTCTATTTAAAATTTAAACTTGTAAAATTGTATTGAAACTTTCTATTAATTTTTGTTATGTTATGAAAATGTAGTATAGAGAAGAGCATTCTTATAACCAAATTCTAACATCATTTTTTATTTCCTTTCAGCTGGATGAAACTTACCTTCCTCACAAACATCAGTGGAAAAATCCCAGTTCGAAGGTAAGTAATGTTAAGGTTTTGTTTTTTTTGAGTTTATGGAAGAAAAGTTGTACTTTAAATAACAGTGAGCAAAAGCATCAATTTACTAGAATGAGACCGGTGTATGATTAATTGTCATGGGTGTATGGCTTTTTGGGCTTACTAGATTCATAAACTTTAACAAACAGCCATATGCATAGATGAAACATGTGTAAGACAGTTTCCTGCCATGTAGTCATGTATGTATCTCGGTGATCCCCCCAGCTGTCTGTGCTATAGGCTTAGCTAGCATGACGGAGGGAATTTACGTTCCGTAGACTCCATACAATGCTTTACCTCCTTTTTGGATTACATATTTGCTCACGATTAGACACACTGAACCATAAGACCCACCCATCGTTTTGGGAAGGAAAAAAATGACTTTCTTAGGCCAAATATACACTGTCGTTTGCAAGGTCTTTTCTGGTCTTTCATGTGACCAGAAAATGACCTTGCTTTCAGTTTAAAATGGAAGTCAATGAGGTTGTTTAAAGAACAGAAAATTGACTGTTTTCTGTTCGTTTTTGAGAGCCTTCTGTTGCGTTCAGAGGGTCGTTGGTCCTTAATTGACCCCATTGACTTCAATGGTGAAGCTCTGAAAGGGACTTCAGCAGTTTGCAAAAGCTTTTTTCACTCGTTTTTTAGGGTATGTCTCCACTGCGTTCTCGGCTCTGTGGCCCCCCCCAGCGCTAAGGGCATTCCTTGGCAGGGGTCCCGACACACAAACTTACCTACCATGACACGACTTCCTACCAGACTGGCTGTTCTCATGGCGTTCTGACGGCCAGAGGTTGACTTCACTATGTTGACCTTCCAGCTGGCAGAGCCAAGAACTCAGTGTAGACATACCCTTAGTCTTTAAAAAAAACAACAACCTGGGAGTGGCTATTCCACCTTTCCAGGCACCCTGCAGGGTCAGGTGACCTTTGTAACCCCTCTGTGGCTTCTTGAACACTACCCCTTTTGTGGGCTGAAAAGGCCTCCTTGGCTTATACTTGGGTCAGGGTGCCACTTATCTGTCCGGGTGTTCGCTGGTCTCTTTGCGGGCACTGTCCTACTTGTTGGTGGTCCAATGACTGATCTTCTCCTCCGTGGCCGTAGTCTCCTTCTTCTTCTGCTGCAGCTGCCAGTCTCCAGTGTTGGCAATGAATGTGCCCAGTGGCATAAGAACTACCACAGCCACCATATCGGCCAGTATGGGGTCCGTAGCTACAAAGGGGCCCACCCCTGTTCCTGGCTGACTCTTCTTTCTTCTACATGCAGTATGGGATCTGCAATATTCCAGAGCTTGACATCCCTGGTGGAATGTAAGCGTGGAATTCTATTGTGAAAACTCCACTATCTGATACTCCAGTATCTGCTGCATTGCCCCCCCCCCCCACCTCAGTTTATACTCAAGTCAGTTTTCACAGTTTTTGTAGACAAAAAAATATATAACATTCGAGTATATATGGTTGTTGTTATTGATTAAAGTAGCATTGTCTGTCAATGTGCAATAATATAAAAGCAAGAGGAACAGTTGAAAGGACAGGCTTCAAGGGGGTTCTGAGAAAATAGGGTTCAAAGTCACCTGTTAAGGAGCTGACAATTAATATTGACTCATTATTGACTTCAACCTCCTTCATCTTTTATGTGATTTAGTTTTCACTTATTTTTCTGTATTTCATATGAAATGCCAAGAACATCTTGAAGCTGTTACATCTCTTATCTTTTTATTTCCGCCAGTATTACAAGAACATTTGCATCAGGAAGAACGGAAAAAGTCATCTTTCAAGCGCTTAAAGAATTAGGTCTTCCAAGTGGAAAGGTACTTATTTCATTGCAGCAGGCTTATGTCCTCTTGGATTTGCCAAGCACGGTATTTCTGCAGGAGATAAAAAGAAGATTTCAGAAAAAGATTTAAGAAGCTGGTTGGCCATTTAATCCGTCAGCATCCATTCAGGAGAAAATAAAATACAAAATTCCCTGGCCCTCGCCCCAACCCGCCAGCGAAGAGGAACAATTTCTGTTTACGATTTAGAGAATCATTCTGCTCTGACATCTCTGTTTATGGCGAAGTTACTTGTCTTCTGTAATTGTTGTTGTTATTTTGCAGAATGATGAAATCGAGAACGCAGCATTCACATTCGATAAATTTTATGAACTTACGCAGAAGATTTGTCCCCGAACAGACATAGAAGAGCTCTTTAAAAAGATGTAAGTTCACTTGATTTCTTTTATATCGGTTTCTTGTTATGTTTGGTAGCAAAAAATATTTCCTCCTTTGCATTCTCATGTGACACTATTATAAAGAGATCAACAAACGCTAACTACTATGTACATGAAAGGCGTCAGTTAAGGTGGGAACACACACTTCGAGCGTGGTGCGCGCTCACAGCCATCTTTCTGGACCATATCATATGCAACCATCCCTGTTTTCGAGCGGGACCAATCAATCCATAGATATTGGATATGACCATAAATTACGGCCGATGTCTGTTGCTTTGCATGGAGACTGTGGGGTCTGCATGCAAAACATCGGTTGAGTTGAAGAGACAGCAGTGCTGCACCCCCAGCTCCTCTGATATCTGACACGCTGCTGCAAGGAACCTTGAATAGCTCCAATATCAAGCCGCATGTTCCCTGCTTTTGGGGACAATCACACATAAATTTTGTGGCAGCAGCGTGGAAAGTGACCACCGCCCCCACTACTTACACAGTGTGCAGGCCCTCAGGGAGCGCTCCCATATTCAGACGCCTGAAATATTAAGATGGCCATTACACAAGACGATTTTTTTTATCAATTCCTAAATTTCGCTGTGCGCGTTCGCAGGGATCATTTCGAGATAGATTGTTCAGGTATCAAACGCAGAATCAGCCGACCCCGCTTGAAGAAAACTCAATCAGGGAACCGACATGTTGATAAATCCCTGTTAGATTGCCATTACTTTGGATGGGGACCAGGGATGATTTGATTGCCTGAGCGCAGCATGGTGACGTCACAATGAACAATGGAGCGGGTATTGAGCCGTGTATGGGCAGCCTTACTTGGAGACGCCTAATGTCACGTCTTCCCGGCTTTAGTGCTTTTCGGGTGTCCTGGTGCTGGAAACTCAGTGTTTAGAGACTCCCAGGTGAATGCCCCCTTATAGGTTCAGGTTGTTGATAACACTCTTATTAATTGAACTCCACATAATGAAGTACTGGGTATTAGTTAAGTGTTTTAATGAAGTATGGGGGTGGGTAGGAGCATAAAGAAAGTGATTGTATTGGTAGTCTTACAATAAGGACACCCAGATCCTTGACTTCTTCAATCAGGTCATGGATCCCGTTCCATACTGTAATGGCAATCGAACAGGGTTTACCAACATGTTGGTTCCATGCTCAACCAAGCTTTCTTCGAGCAGAATCGATCGAAAGGCTGGATGCAATCAATTCGAGCACATTGGATCACCAAGAACGGGCATGGCGATACATTGTGCTTAAATCTATTCAAAAATCGACTCATGTACAGGGAGTGCAGAATTATTAGGCAAATGAGTATTTTGACCACATCATCCTCT
>CM070035.1:146211803-146271040 GCA_036250615.1 Ptychadena robeensis | reverse complement strand
ACTTTGCAGTTATTTATTTGTAAAAAATGTTTGGACTCATGTATGATTTTCCTTCCACTTATCATATGTACACCACTTTGTATTGGTCTTTCACGTGGAATTCCAATAACATTGATTCATGTTTTGATTGACTATGAATTGGATTAACAAAGGTGGGAGGGGGCATTACTCTCTCTTCTAAGTTCCCACTAGGCACATTATCTCCACAAGCGGGGTGGAACTTAGGAGGTCAAGTAATGCCCCCTCCCTACTAAGTCAGCCTGCTGCTAAATAGGAGGGAGGGGGGGTTTAACCTTGGATTTGGAATGCAGAAGTATCACTCCACCTTAGTACTTCCTAAATACCAGAAGGGACCTCACTTTCTGTCATTTATCCCTTAATCAGTAAGGGAAAACTGTATAGAATATGTTGTACTTCATACATAATGGGAAGCGTTAAACCCTACACAGGTTTATATTACTTGTCATAGATTTAAGGCCCCCACTCACATACCGAGTGGCGGCCGACAGATGAGCTGTAGAGGGACATCATCACCCTGCTCTCCATCGCTCACAGCATCGGCGGGCAACCTTTGTGTGCCAGCCATTAGTTTTAATGGAGACGCCGGTCCCCATTCAAACTGATGGCATCGGCCAGAGATTTACAGACATGTCCGTTCTCTGGCCGACCAAGCTTTTGGGGTGACAGGGACATGTCACTTCATGTAGGCACATGCGATTGTTGCTTGTATGGGGGCCTTTACAGTATGCAGGGAAACAATTTATCATTGCGTATGGTGACTTGTGGTCCTTATGATACCATTGCAGAACACAATGTAAACCAGGTCATGTATTTAAAGCTTTTATTAACTTAATATATGTCTGTGTTCTGTGTAGGTGTGTAGAGCTGGATTGCTGGGATGGAAAAGGTGAAGACCAGGAGCCCATAATTACTCATGGGAAGGCCATGTGCACAGATATCCTCTTTAAGGTATTTCATTTCCTCGACAGTAAAATAAAAACTAGATATGTATAAGGAAAGATATCAGAGTGATAAGGCTCAGCCAGCCTCTGCAGTCGCTGCAACCCTGCACCCAATTTTCTTATTTCTGAAAGTCATCTCTCTGCCTTGTGAGTGCTTTCTTCTTCCCTTCAGCAACATATTACTTGCAGTATCTAATAAAATTACTCTTTAACCTCCCTAGCGTTCAGTGTTTGGGTTCATCCCAAACACTAGGTAACAGGCTATCGAGTGAACGCGATATATATATCCGGAAAGCTGCAGCGATTTGCTAAATCAGAGTGGCGTGGACGGGGGGCGCCATAGACCTCCATTAATGGAGGAACATTGGTCTCCCAGCCCACGTGGCTAGCGACATGATGATAGGTGCGTGGGGGGAGGGTGAGAAAAGTACTTGGTGGAAAAGCTAGATGCGAGGAACTTAATTTCTTTGAAATTATATTTTTGGGATGTTGGCCTACACATTACATGGAAGATTAGTACCTTTTATATTGATCATTACATGCAGCAGCATCCTCCTTGTACAGTTTCTTGGTGAGGTCTCCGAGCCTACTAACCCACTTTGCTCATCATGGTTACCAAAATACTAAATGCCACGATAGGTGATACCATAACTTTTGTTGTAATGTGCTAGATATTTTTATTGATTAATATGATGAATTAATGAAATCATCATGGGGAAAATGAATGACCATGGTTTTAGCGATCATTTTGTGGAGCCTTTTTCAGATAGTTTCTCATAATGTTCCTTTTGTACTCGTCTGTATGACCCATTCAGTGATGAAAGACTCATTAACAATTTGTGTTCTCTGCTTACTTTTACAGGATGTAATACAAGCCATCAAGGAGTATGCATTTGTTACTTCGGACTATCCTGTCATCCTTTCATTTGAGAACCATTGCAGGTATAATTTTTCTCTTTTCCTAAATGAGTGTTCATTTATGAGTTTAAGCTCTTCTTGTAAATCTATTCCTTTTAGTCATTTTATTGAAATATACAGTTCTGTGCAAATGTTAAGGACACTTAAAGCGGACCTTCCACCTAGGAGGTCACTCAGTAGTATCAGCTGCAGCTCACCCGATACTGCTAAGCACCTTAATTGTAAAATTAAATATTTTTCTGACAGCAGGAGGGGAGCTTGTTACGAGTTCTTCCCTCCCACTGCCACTCCCACTCCCACTGTAGCGCCTAGGCAGCCGAAGTGGTGTCTGGGACATCTCTCCCAGGCAGGAACTCGTGAGCAGCTGATTCCCCTCCCTTCACCCCCCCCCCTCTGGAGCTCTGCCAAGAGACAGGAGGAGAAGGTGAAGTGAATGGGGGGAGGAGAGGGGAGTCAGTGAGGGCAGAAGTAGCTGCACATCTTCAGGATCTAAGATGCCAGCATTAGAACTGCAAGCAAGTAAAGTGAGTATAGTGTGGGGGGGGGGGGGGGGGGGGGGGGGGGGGGGGTTTGTGTAGCAGTTTTCCAGCATCTGAACTGCTGACAGGTGAGTATTTTGTCTGTTTAATGTATGTGTGTTTTTTACATTTGAGTTTAAAACCGCTTTAATATAATATCCCAAAGAAAAAAATTTGAAAAATAATTAAAACATTTTGTTCCATATATACTTGAGTATTAGCTGACCCAAATATAAGCAGAGGTATCTAATTTTAACTACAAAAACTGGAAAACCGTATTGACCCAAGTATAAGGCTGGGGTGAGAAAGCACCATTTCCCCTAGGAATGAATCAAACATGAATCTTAAGCTAGCCATACACGGCACGGATTCCCTGGCTGATCGATTCACCATCCGATCGATTCCGGCGATTCCGCCGGGATCCTCAGGTGTGATCGATCGGCCAATTAAGGAATCCGATCGCTGCATACCACCTTGTCCTGCCGGATCCGTGTCCGATTGATCACCTCCCGGAATGCAACTCCCGCTGATCTGGGCAGAATCGGACCCGAAAGACCAACATGTTGGTTCTCTGGCGGATCCGATTCTGAGCCCCCGATCGGTCGGACCCGATCGGACGGTCAAGGTGGGCAGCACGGGATTCCGGCCCGATCGTTTCGCGTGCACGCGCCCGGAATCGATCGGGCCGGAATCCGGTGCAAATCCGACCCGTGTATGGCAGCCTTTAATCATAAAAAGTGAAGTTTTCTAATTGCAATTCTACCTTCTCCAGTAGAAATTACAAATAGTAAAATCAAAATAACAAATAGTCCACTAGATGCCGCTGCTTCCCTTGTTTGTTAAAATTTCACCAACTGATCTCGGAACACATCTGACCATTTACAGAGGCTATAGGCGCCTGCAAACCAGCGATAAGCAACCTTTTCCTCTCTTCTTACCCTGATGTGCCCCGTCACTCGAGAATAGGACTTCTTTGGCCATGCAGTGTATACAGAAGAAATAAGATCCCACACCTTTCTATATCTTCTTATTATTTATATGTAATAGGTACTGGCATTTGTCTACAACATTGGATAGGCCAGCTCAAACCATCTAAGTATATAGCTATTATTGAATAATAAAAATTAAAGTTTGATCAGCAATTTTTGTACAAGTGACTAGAGATGGTCACATTTTTCGACTAGCTGACTTTCTGAGTTGATTGCACAGCCCCAGAACATGATATCATCACCAAATTTGCTGGATATGTAGTGAAGGGCCATGGGCATGGTGTTGCTCTAGGATGTGTAGTTTTTGCATAAATGAAGTTCAAAGTCCAAATTTCTACTTGAACTTAATGTATGGAAAAACTATTTGTGTTGGAGCAATACTTTCATTTTTGTAGTATACCCCCAACCTTTCTCTACATCTCCACCATGTTTAGGGACTTTGCAATCAACTCAAGTCAAACTATCTCTACAAGAGACCCCAGGCTGTAAAGTAAGGTGATTTGTGCATTTTTGAATGTTAAGTGAACATTACATTCGTTTGTTGTCCAGGTAAATGTTCAACTTATTCAAAATGTTCAAAAATATTCAAAATATTCAAAATGTATTATATTATTATTTTGCAGCAAATATCAACAGTACAAGATGTCCAAATACTGTGAGGAAATCTTTGGGGATCTCCTCCTGAAGCAGCCCATTGATTCCCATCCGGTATGTGAAAAGGATTTCTCTGCTTCCATCTTGTCGATTGCAGTTCTCTATTTTTTTGTTTCTCTGTCGTTCACATCACAGAAGGACTTGTAGAATATGACGTTAAGGAATATTATTCATCTCCGCAGGCAAATGCCACTGAACTCAACAAACAAGGCAAAGAAAAGCATGCACTGGCCAATTGTAAAGTAAAAACCTTCAGCTTTCCTGCCACCTAGAGACACGATATGAGATGATCATTCAAATAGGAATGAAGTGGCTTTGCTGGGTCACGCTGAGCAGAATTCGCAGTTTATTTCTGCTGCTGCATGCAGTTTAAACATGTAACGTGTTCTCAAACTTGCAGTGCGGGTTTGCTTCTTTGAAATATTGGTGTCATGTATGTAAAGGCTAAAGGCATGATTCCTTCTTCACTAGAAATATAGATACAATGATGGATGAATAAAGTATTATGCAGTGTAGATCAATGTTAAAGGGTTGTAAATTGGGCAGATATAAAAGGCGTAGTGCCCTGATGCTGCACTTTGCATGTAGTTTACAATCTTACATTTTATTGGTTATCAGCCTACTGTAAAGCAGGGCTCAGAGGGGGGGGGGGGGGGGGGGGGGGGGGGGGGGGGGGGCTAATAGCATCTGCTTTAGTGCAAGGAGAATAGTAATAGAAGGATAATTTGCTGGGTGGAGATGGGAAAGTAAAGGTCACCATACACATTACAATCTGTCAAGATTTAAGTTGCCCGTACACCTCACCATAGCCGCTCGATAGATGGCCCTTTTGAGCGCTACTGAAGACAGGGTTATTGGACATGACCATAAACCATGGTCGATGTCCATCAGCTGAGCTAGATGACACAGCAGTGCTGCGCCCCGAGCTCCTTTGATATCGGGCTCAGAGCAATGACATCATCGTGCTGAGCTTGAAGGATGATCCATCTCACAGGGATCAACCCGTGTATGGCAGCCCTTAGTTTTATCAAAACTTTGTAATATAAGAGGCTTTCTGCACTTCCAATTACTCTGGGCATATGGAAGGAGGTCCTTATACTACATAGTTGTTGGTGTCAACATTTTCTTAGAGGGTCAATTGCTCCTGGTGGGCACTGTTCGATTCCAGAACAATCGATCACCACAAATGCACAGGACGATCAATCATTCGGGTATCGAATGAAAAAATGATCTGTGTATGGCTAATTTTAGGATGAATTTTATTTGTAACTTTTTAAAGCGGAATTCCATGGAAAACATACAGACTTCCTAGCAGTGCTAGGCTTGAACAGCAAGGGTTAAATCCTCATCTTTATTAGAGATGGTTGTAGTTTGATGGTTGAAATGTGAAAATTCTGATAGCTGACTTTGTTAGTTAATGGCAAAGCCCCTGAACATGATATATAACCAAAATTGCTGGAGATTTAGGGAAGGGTTGTGGGAACATTACAAAAAAGATAGTATTACTCTAGTCACATGTACTTTTTTCATAAAGGTTAAAGTCAAGTAAAATTTTTTTAACGTTTTAGCCTAATTTATGCCAAAACTACATGTGCTACTACAATAGTTTTTTAACATTCCCTGCATACTTCAATCATGGCAGGGACAGCTGGGAAAAAGTCCATAATCTCGTGTGAATTGGAATGCAGCTTCACATCTGCAGAATCTATCGTGATGTAATCAAAGCTCCATCTAGTGTCCGTTTTATAGAATTACATCCCCATAGTCAGAATGTAGTATTCCTGAGGTGTGGGCGGAATTGCTTCTCTCTGTCCTTAATAAACATGATTTCTCTAGGAGTGAGGAAGGTAAGTACTTTGTTTTTTTTATTCTGTAGCCGTTTTCAAAGATGTAAACTTGTGACAGGTGAGTATTATTTCAATGTAATGTATGTGGGGGGGGGGGGGGTTATTTTGAGTATAGAAACGCTTGAATTTTGGTGATGATACCTTGTTCGTGGGATTTGCAATGAACTCACAAAGTCAGCTTTTCAAAAACATTCCACCATCTCTAATGTTTATCTAGGAGCAGGTGGTTGATTCACCTTATGCCTTGGTTTCCCGAATCCAAGTTCTACTCTCTGCTAAGCTTTGGGCCCTGCGAGGTCCTCATTTACAGTGTAGGGCCATGGATCATAGGGGAAAACTCCTGCATCCAGGCTCCTGCACTGAACAAGGAGACAAAGTCAGGGGTAAATAATCTAGTGGAGGAGGACGCCTCTTGTAGGAAATGCATCACAAACTTGATATGACTTTGATGTCCTAATCTTGCCCTTAGTCTTCAGCGTGTGTGTGTGAAATGTTTTGCACTGTGTCCTGTTGTTGTGTCAGACACCTCGTGTGGAAATTATCAGGCTTTGGTACATGCATGATGCACATAGCTTTATTCCTGAAGTTCATTATTAAGTCAGTAGACATAAACAAATATGTGTCCTGGATTGGTGATTTACTTTCCACCAGTGAAAACACAGGCCATATACATTCTTCTGGGATAATGAAGGGAGGTTTTTATATATAAAACTTGGTATTTATTTGGAATGTTGGGAGATATGCATTATAGTATCACTGTTGAAGGCCACATCTACCCTGTTTCCCCGAAATTAGACCTATCCCAAAACACACTCTAGCTGGATTTTTGGAGGATGATCCAACTATAAGCCCTTGTTACATTTTTTAACTCAATTGGCCATAGAATGCAGCAGCAAAGATAGAGCCTTTACAATTCCGGGTTTTCAAGAGTTATGATGATCCAGAATGTGGTCATGTGACTAGATTTAAATGAATGTAGATAGTCACAAAGAATAGATGGAAATGGACATATCCTTTTATTGAATACATAAAAAAATATAGCCATACAGACAAATAAAGTCATTATATAGCCCCACAGATTATTGTCATGATATGGGATAAAGGGTTAATATACCCCTTATCATGACAATATTGCGTGGGGCTATATAATGATGAATACTTATTTAATGTATTAAATAAAAGGAATATACCATCAGAAATGTTTTCATGAATGGCACAAGAAGTGCCGATAATAGAGAGGAATGCAATAAAAAAAACGTACCTGAAATTGGCAATTACGCAGCTCTCCCTCAATTCTGTTCTGGTCTCAGCTGAGCAAGGCAACACGTCACAAGAGAGCTTTGTTTTCTGGGTGAATAATGTAATTATATTGAGGAAATTCCCATAGAAGATCATTGGCCACCCGCGATTTTGCACCCCCAGTTTAATGATTATTTTCCTCAATAAATTTATGTGAATCACAGGATTACCCAGAAAACAAAGCTCTCCTGTGACATGTTGCCTTTCCTTGCTGAGACCAGAACCCGGAATTGAGGAAGAGCTGCAGGATTATCTTCTTAAATTGCTCATTTCAGGTATGTTTTTTTTCTTATTACATTCCTCTCTATTATTGTCACTTATAGTGCCATTCATGAAAATATAGATTTCTGGTGGTAGGTCCACTTTAGGTTAAACATTGTACTTATCATGTGCCTAAAAAAACCCTTTCTTCCAAACTGGCCTGCTCATTTCCACCCTCCGTTGGCTCCAGTGGGTGGATGTGTCCATTTCAGTTTGAATTTGTTCTTTGTATCTATCTTTGGGGTTTGGCCCATTCACACCAACTCTCTTTTTCGGTGGTCATCACCTTCTATTTTTTATTATGAGTGTAGATAACTGATCATGGGAAAAATAAGACATCCCCTGAAATTAATCCCTAACGCATCCTTTGGAGCAAAAATGAAAACATGGTATGTAGTACAGTAATTCCTTTTTTATGGTAAGTGGTAAGGCAGCAACTGGAAAAGCAATTTTACCTGCAGGTATGCTGCAGTGCCATGTATAAGGAACGACACTTAAGCCCCCCATACACCTTTAGATCACTCTATACAGTTTCCATTAGATCTACCAACAACTATGTAGTCCTGGGTCCTCCCTGATTGTACAGAAATTGTATGGTAAGATTGTAAGGTGTATGGGGGCCTTTAAAAGGCACCTTGTCAGCAGAAGGGCAGTGCACCCCACTACAATGCCCACCCTAAACTTATGATGATTAATTATGGTGTTGTGTTGGATATTAATATGTGTTGTATGACAGCACGTGTGCATTGCTGCACCACATAGGTATGAGCCCGTTGAAAGTGAATTTCTTCAATGACAACTGTCACACTTGGTGCTGTTGGCTCTAAAATAATGGATTGTTTCTATCCCAATGAAAGTTGTCAAGAGGACCAAAACAGAGCATAAAACTCAGGGGGGGGGGGGGCATAAAATTCTATTATCTGCAAATCAAAGTTTACATGAATACAGGAGTTTTGGCAGCTAAACAGTTTCAGTGTCATTGTGGAGAAAGCAGCAGCCCTGCTCAACGTAGCACAGATAAAGCATCATATTTTGTGCCTGTTAAAGAAAGAATGTGTCTATTTTATATACCAATTTGTTAACAAAGGATGGCAATTTGCATCATGTGACTCACATAGCCTTGATAATTTCGGCAACTGAGCACTGCACCCTAACTGAGGTTTTCTGTCAGCTGCGCATACCTCCCAACATTCCTAGATGGGGAAATCGCTTTCCAGCCATTCCTCCAGGTAAATGTCATGTATTCACCACTGCCTTGATCTGAGCGCAGATTATTGATTTCATTGTACATGTGGACGTGTTGGGGAGTATGCCTGTGGAATGATATCACTCGCTTTCTTCCTAACTGTAAGTGTGCCTTCTGTCTTCTGTTTTTGTCCTCGGCAAGGCAAGTCTTACAAGATAACATTTCTAACCATAGATAATAATATGACATAATAGTGTCCTGCTTTGTAAACCATTCTTATTTATCACTCACCTCCATGTCTGATATACTATCCAAATGTCTAGTAGGCCTTGCCCTAGAGGAGCATTAACTATAATGTCAGTCATGTAAGCACACATACACAATATTTAGGCTCTTTCATGGAGAACTTTGTATACATCCTTGCTTTTCTAAAGAGGCCCCAATATTCACACAGGTGAAATATGAAGATGCCAGAATAAGGCCCCATCCCGTCATTCAGCTGTCAAGTACTAGATCCTCAAAGTTCCAACTTTTTTGACTTGAGAGTTACCTTTAACATGATAAAGGCAGTTATATAAACATAAACTAAAAAGGCTTTTAATTATGTTTATAATGGTTTGTGTAAATAAAGCTTTATCTAAATAAAGATGACACTGCAATCTACTCCCAGTAAATCTCTTGCTCGAAGTCAATGGTTTGCTGTTCATTTCAGTCACATTAGCTATTTAAGGGACTGTAGATGCAAGATGTTGTCTGTGGACACCTGAGTTCAGCACACTTTGTCAGTACAAACCTAAAAAAAATTATGTTCATAAAACCTTATTTTTTCTGTTCTTTATGTGGTCTAACTATGAGCCAATATAGATTGCTGAAAATATTTGCCTAGTTCCCTAGATTTCCCGAGTTCTAGGAAAGGATGAGTTTTCAGCCGGCCATCTGAATGAACCCTATTTGTTAGATGATATATACCCCAAAGATTCCAACCAGAAGCCACCATAGTAGAATGGGACAACGTGGTAACAATTGTATAATATCAAGGATTTCCAAGTAGACATCACATTCGTAGATTGGGTTCTACTTTCTATAGTTTTTAAAAGAGCCTCTGTATTTTAAGGTAGTAGTCATAGATTTGCAGTCCATAGTAGATTTAAAGTCTGAAACCACAGCTACCCAATACCAGTAAAATCCAAGATTTGAGTGTCTAATTTAGCTTTTGTTTTTCTTGGAAATTTAATTCAAAAAAGTTCAGACACACTTACAATGCATGGTCATTTTTGAAAAAGTTGTGGTTTGGCTGAGGTCAAAAAGATCCTAAAATTCCATAATACCAGTTCTTTCATTGATTAGTCCTGATCTACCTATTATTCAGCAAATGTAAACGTGAGTAGTCCTAGATATACTATAAACAACCTGACACTCACTCCTTTAAAACTTCTTAGTCCTTCCATATATGAGCACATCACTTCTATTTCTCTAACCTGGTCTTTGAAATATGTTTGGCGTTCCCTGAACTAGGAGCTTGAAAAACATGTAGAGAAGAAGCTATCAGGATCCTAAATTTGGATCTAGTAGCTTCAACAGACACAACTGCATCATCCTTCAGGAAAGGGTCATATGAATGATCACTTATTCTTCTATAGAATATAAAAAGCTATAAACAAACAGGTAAGTCATTGGAATGAATAACTATATTTTAATTAACCTCTTTCCTGTTCCTATATTTCAGCTTGATCCAGGAAGACCATTGCCTTCTCCAATCGACTTAAAGGGAAAGATACTCATTAAAAACAAGCGCTTAAAACCTGAAGTGGAGAAAAGTATGTCATCATTTTATCAAAAACTAATATCCTGGCTGTACCTTAATCCTTAATGCATGTTAAAAGTTGACAAAAAAGTGTGTACTGTATGTATGTAGAATATTGGGAGCAACAACACCATGAAGTCCAAAGAACACACCAGACAGGTCAGGGATAAAGTTATTGAGAAATGTAAAGCAGGCTTAGGCTACAAAAAGATTTCCAAAGCCTTGAACATCCCACGGAGCACTGTTCAAGCGATCATTCAGAAATGGAAGGAGTATGGCACAACTGTAAACCTACCAAGACAAGGCTGTCCACCTAAACTCCCAGGCCGAACAAGGAGAGCGCTGGTCAGAAATGCAGTCAAGAGTCCCATGGTGACTCTGGACGAGTTGCAGAGATCTACAGCTCAGGTGGGGGAATCTGTCCATAGGACAACTATTAGTCGTGCACTGCACAAAGTTGGCCTTTATGGAAGAGTGGCAAGAGGAAAGCCATTGTTAATAGAAAAGCATAAGAAGCCCCGTTTGCAGTTTGCCACAAGCCATGTGGGGGACACAGCAAACATGTGGAAGAAGGTGCTCTGGTCAGATGAGACCAAAATGGAACTCTTTGGCCAAAATGCAAAACGCTATGTGTGGCGAAAAACTAACACTGCACATCACTCTGAACACACCATCCCCACTGTGAAATATGGTGGTGGCAGCATCATGCTGCAATGACATGCATCATATATACACACACCAATCCTGCAAAGACATGCATCATATATACACACACCAATCATGCAAAGACATGCATCGTATATACACACACCAATCATGCAAAGACATGCATCATATATACACACACCAATCATGCAAAGACATGCATCATATATACACACACCAATCATGCAAAGACATGCATCATTTGTTTATCATGGTTACAAACCATCCTAGAAGGAGTTTAGTAACTGCAATGTATAATATTGTTCAGTAACCTGCTTGTACTGTTGTGAATCAGCCAAATGTTTCATCCTATATTGTCATCGTCATTCTGCATGCTTCAGTGCAAGACGTTGAAGTGTTCGTGCTTCATATCAATCTTTATCTATCAACAGAGCAACTTGAAGCTTTAAAAAGTATGATGGAGTCTGGAGAGACTGTGGCCCCAGTCAGCATCCTAGAAGATGAGATGGAGGAAGAGACAGAAAATGGTACACACATACTTATACTTCATTCTGTCCTAACATGCCGCGTACCACCTTGGTACTTCCCTGTTTGTCCATAGGAACCTATTTTTTAGGACCATATGTCACATTAGGTTCTGCCTAAATATAAAGAGAAAGGGTGGTCACGATTTCAATGTTGGCAGCTGTGCGAAGTCCCATTTGTTTCTAACTGCTGTGTTCCTGTGTTCTTTCATATTAGCTGACCAAGAGGAAGAAGCCCACCCTGAGTATAAGTTTGGAAGTGAGCTTTCGGCAGATGACCTCAGCCAAAAAGAAGCTGCGGCAATTATCGCCAAAAAGGTAACGTTGATGTTTGTCTGTATCTTGTCTATACATTTTCAGATACACATTAGTGCCAAAAGTATCAGTATATGATCAGCCCTCCAAATGATGTGTGTAGGTGTTTCCAGTGAAGAGAACTGCGCATTTCGGGCTTTAAACCCTGCAGTAATAGTTCAGAGAATAACTTTTCTATGTTTCAACATGACTCTGCCCAGGGCACAAAGAGAGCTTTACAATGGCATAGTTTAATCATAATGACATGGTTTATTTAATTTAGTAGTGTCAAGGAACTTAAAGCGGTTTAAAACTAAAAATGAAAAAAACACACATGCATTAAACAGACATTAAACAGACACATTACTTGCCTGTCAGCAGTCCAAATCCTGGAGTACTGCTACACAAAAAAAAAGAAAAACATACTTACCTTTCTCACGTTTTCTTTCTTGGTGGCAGCAATCTTAACTACTGGAAAGCTGACTTCCGGATACACAGCCGACACCAACCCCACCCCCCAGGGCGGGTGAGATGCAGAGATGACAAGTGTCATCCATGCAGCTGCTGGGTGATGAGAGGATAGGAGCATCTCTCTTTCCACTCATGGGACAGAAATCCCACATACCCTTGCAGCTGTGTTACATCTACTGTGTTACGTCTACATTTACTGTGAAACGTCAGAGAATGGGAGGGGAGGTTTCCAAAAAAACACCCCTCCTTCCTTTGCGGATCTCTGCAGTATCAGCTGTGCTTCAGCCAATACTGCAAAGTGGTCTACGAGGTGGTAGGTCCACTTTAAATGGCCTTCACTGAGGTTAACTTTAACCCTGCTGAAAACCTTTGGTATATAGTATAATACTGACTACAAAACTAGGCTTCTCATCCAACATCAGTACCTAACTTTACAAAATCTTGTTTTGCTCAGTGGTTACCAATAAAAAGTGTGGAGGTTCTCAAATCCACAGAGATCATCATTGTATTAAAACATATTAACCTCCTTGGTGTTATGCCGGAAGCCAGTCCGGGCGCAATTTGATCGTGGCGGCGCCATAGACCCCCATGTTAATGGAGAGGCAATGCTTTTCTCCCCACACACCCACCGCTGGCGTCTATGTGACACTGGCGGTGTGTAGAGGGCCAGGGGGAGAGCCGGCAATTTTTTGGGGCTTTTTCGTGCCATAGAAGATGGCGTGAAAAGCCCGTAACACCCAGGGGGTTAATGAAGAACAATGTTGCACCATAGGTTTTTCTCATTGCCATCAAACAGATGGAGCGGGAAAAGGGATTTCAAGACACAACAGTAAAGATAAAATAAAAAGCAGTAGATACATTTATTGTAAATGACAAGATACAGATAAGTAAAAAAATTGAGTCGGACAGTAGTTTTTCACAACATTATTGTCACCTCATCAGGACATAGAGGCATGAAAGGTGTCGATAGTCACTGATCCTCAACATGGGGAGCTGTATCGGATAAAATCTTATTCCCGCCAGATTGTATGGATAATATAGACAGGATCTTACTTCAATAGATAAGGGGAAAGTACAGTGAAATACTGGTAATACGTGGTATGAGTACCGTCTGGCTGTCAGACCTTAGTTAAACATCTCACAGTAAGCATCTGCTGCTTGTGTGGATGGTCCAGAAGGGGTTGGGTCCTACTTATTGTTTATTGTATTAACATCAAGGAAGTTCATAAAGATATGATAGACAAAGGTCCACAAATGTTTGGCCATAAACTAGTTCCTGTGGATTAACTGAAAATAGCTCTAGTTTGAAATGTATTAAAGGTTACACACATTAGACATGCCTATGTATTCATGGATATTACTGTAATGGTGGTTGTAAAGTTTATATACAGAACTGATGGATCCAATAATGATACCTTTTCCTGTTGATAGAAACAAAATCCTTCAAAGTTTAGCACAACCTATGAATTAAACATTTCGTATATGTGAAATTAAATCTCTTTCTTTTTTTAGGCTCTGGAAGACTCTGAACAAGAAAACAATAATAAGAAGGTGACAATTCATAAGCTATTTTGCATGTATACCATATTATTAAAGTGTATACTTTATAACGAATCCCCATTAAGGGGGTGAAACGCATCATGGTCGGCCCTACGTCTCTAATGGAGAGGTGGTGGAACCTGAAGCCTTTTCTTGACCTCACTGCAAAAGGGGAGACAGCAGAGCTGCTTAGAGGTTCTTATACCTAACAGAATAGGTAACATGTCCATACATAGGAGTGGGGGCTCTAGTGTTCATCTGTCTCTGGGCAACAATGTATTTAGGTCCGACTCCTAATTTTTCTTTTCTCAATGATAGCCAAAAACTTTGGCTGACCTCCATTATTATGTGTGATGACTGTGCATACCCTCCTCTAGCACTTAAGTCAAGTATCTCAGAACTATAAGTATTTCAAAATAAGTATAAGGTGGCAAAAAACCTATTGGCACATGTTTTATATAAAATAACTTAGTAATAGTAAGTGCTGTACTGTGTAAGCCCCAGGTGCCCAACCTGCAGCTCTTTGGTCCTTCTTCAGCCACCCCCCCAGTCTTCCACTTGCGGCCCCTGAAACCTAACTGATTAATGCATAGGAACCTGTCCTGTCCACCGATCCCCCACGGACAAGTCCTCACCTGGGATCTTAGAGTGGGAAGAGGAGGAGAGGTGAGTCTCGCTCAGGCTCTGGCTGAGAACGCTGATTGGTGTAGGTAAAAGACAATCAGCGACCCAGACAGCGCCCGAGCAAGTCCTTCTCCTCCTCTTCCTGCACCTAGAAGATCCAGGGCAAAGACATGTTGTGGGGATCTGCGACAGGTGCCTATGCTCCCACTATACCACCAACACATGGGGGATGATTATATTTTATATATTGTGGCACATCACCTCAGAATAGGGACACATAACCTTTGATTCAAAGGCTTTGATCATATCATAACCTTTGAGGATATATATCATACAAAATGTGCATTACCATATTACAGTGTCCCCTAATTCTTGAAGTATTATTTTAAATACATTTTATTATTTAAAAATGAAATAAATTGTCTTCTAGCTATGCCTGATGTAATTTTTTAACATTATTAAATGCTTATACAAGTCAGTATAAATTGAAAATGTTATGCGCGGCCCTTTAGTGATGCAGAGTGATTTTGAAACTTGTGGCCCTCCGTATCAACTCAGTTGCCCACCACTGGTGTTACCCATAGAGGAATACCAAAAGTTTGAAGTCCAAGTGATTCCCTTCATTGGCTAACTGATATAATTAATTAATCATGATTTTAGGATTTCTTAGGGCTTGTGTCCACTGCTTCTTTTTCCCCACGGTAGATGCACATCGGCAGAGCGGAAAAAGACGCAGAGAGGACAATTTCCATTCTAGCACGCGGTGCTGTAATGAAGATGTGGCATTCCACAGCTTCAAATCAGATAGATAGCACTGAAGACATTTTGAAGACTCCCAAGACATGGAAAAGCAGCACCTGATGCTGTTGGGGCGATGTTTTTCCACTCCTTTGGTATGCCAAATTAATAGGGTGTGCCCTAAACTGTGGGCAAACTTATGAATAGTGTTGAGAAACATATGGTGTATTCACGCAATTTCGCGAATATATCAAGGAACATTTGAAATTCATAAAATTAGATTCAACTGTATTCTATTGGGATCTTAGCCAGTACAAGCATTCTGCGTATTGGGCAAATTAATGCGCACAAATATGCGCGATGTATGCCGGTAAACAATGTGAATATCCACCATTGCAAATATCCGAGCGCACATGCGCAAAATATTGTGAATTCTCAAATGTCGGATATTCGTTGAATGTATTAGAATTTTGAATATTCTCGCTCAACACTACTTATAAATTCCTTATTAAGGTGTTAGGCCTGACGAAGGAACCTTAAGGTAGCCATACACGGGTCGATTTGTCAGCGATCTATTGCCGAACCGATCTTTCCAGGCGATCAGGAATCGGCAATTGATCTGATCGGGAATCGATGCAACACCACCTTGTGAATCCGATTTGTGGTCGATTTGGACATGAGCCATTCTCCAAAATGGCCGATTTCACAAAATCCATCGATCGGAAAGGCTGCTGCATAGGGCTCTGATTCCACCAACGTACTCCGATTGCCAAACGATCGAACTAAAAAAACCAACATGTTGGTTCAATGTCCAATCCGACTTTTAGGCGGTTTTGTTTCGTGATCGTTTAGGGTGGGCAGAACGCGATTGATCGCCGATCGATCTCGTGAACACGAGCAGTGATCGATCGGTCAAAAATTCTGTGGAAAATCGGCCTGTGTATGGCTAACTTTAGACATCCTGAAAGATAACATCAGTTAGCCAATAAAGGATATCACTTGAACTTCGACTTTATGTAGAAAAAACAAGTAACTATCCTTTCTGTGGATTAGATATGTTTGGCTCATGACATTGGGTGGCTGCACTAGTTTTATATTGATCATTATTTTATTTAATAAAAAAAATGAATATCAATAATGTATGTACCATTATCATTTTAGGGCCAAGCAACTGTGGATGATGAACAAGCATGGATGGCCAATTATAAATATGTGGGAGCCACAACAAATATTCATCCATTTCTGTCAGCGATGATCAACTACGTTCAACCAGTAAAATTCCAGAGCTTTAAAGTTGCAGAAGGTAAATAACTCAAATTATTAAAGTAATATAAACATATTTAGGTTATTTAGAATAAACTGTGCGAATGTTCTCTTTAACTTTAAAATCACGTGCAGGTGAAACTGAAACAGAGGAGTAATGGCAAAACATGACCAGGTTGTCCACCATGCTTACCTTGTCCAAGCAATAACTACTCTTTCAATAAAATAACGCATTTTATGGTTAACTTTTAACCTTCTTCCTGCTAGTAGGAGAAGCAATGTCCTCGAGTTCCTGATCTTAGATTCAAACAAAGATGCTCATCAACTCCTCAAGTACACATATAAGGTTCCTGAAGTCTGCGTATATTTTGCTCTAGCGTAAGGATGGGCAAACTAAGGCCCGGGGGCCGGATCTGGCCCATTTAGTTTGCACTTTGTCACTTTGTTCAAAAGATGCTCCCCTCCATTTGTTCTCTGCAATGAATGCACATTATGCCTAGAGGTGTCCAAAAGTTGCCTTAGGTACAATGCAGTGACGTGATCATGACACTGACGTGATCATGACACCATCCTTATAGTGTCAACAGGCAGTCTCTTGGAATTATCTCTGCTCTTTGCAATGAGTGAGTGCAGAAAATGTTTAAAGATAACAATGTCCCTGTCACATGTCGCCTGTTACACATGACCGCCATCATAAGTGATGCTGGCATTGACACACATTTGGGGAGTCGGCCCTTACAGGCTCTTGGTCCGGCCCCTCTATCAAATGAAGGAAGCCAATGTGGCCCACGAGTCAAAAAGTTTGCCCACCCCTGGTCTAGCGTATGCTTTAACTTTTAACTAATATCAGCATGCATTCCTACCAGTGTACATGCATTCCTACCAATGTGAAAATTAAAAAGCAGAGCCTTAAAATAATTTTAAATTGATACTTGTTCCTTCTGCTTATCTCTTGGTATGGAATGTTATATATTATGTTGGTAATTTTGGGATTTATGCTATAAAGGAAGTATATAATGATATACAAATACTGGGCTGCTGTTAGTCATATCCCCACAAGAGGGCGCTATGGTCCTGCATAATAAAAGATAACATGCACTATCCTAAAACTTGGATCAATTACACGGATTTACTAAAAGAGTGGAGCACATTCACTTTGCAGAAGAATGTATATGTGTAAATGTGAGGTCGCTACACTGACTTTAAAAATCTAACAATAAAAAAGCAAAATTAACTTTTTGAAAACAGTTCATTAAAGTTCTTAAAACTTTTTGTAATAAACATAGTTATATCTTTATTACGAAGTCATTTTTTACAACATGAACTTTTTATATATAAAAAAGGAGTACATGAGTCTATGATGATATCATGGTGCTCTTGAAATAGTATTTGGGTCTTTTTTCTATGCATTTATTGTATGTATGTGTGTAAATGTTGTATATCATGAACTTTATGTGTATAATCATTTGTTTTGTTTACTGTCTGTATGAATTGAAAACTTGATGTAATTTTATATAACTAAATATTATTTAACCGCCTTAGCGGTCAGGACGGCATCATCTCGTCCAGCGCTGCAGCTGCTAGTATAGCACTGGACAAGATGATGCCGTCCAGCACAAATCGGGGCTCCGGGAGAGCATACTCACAGTGTCCCCGATGCCTCTTCGGATGCTTGTGTCTCCCCCCCCCCCCCCCCCCCCCCTCCGAGTGACGTGATGACGTCACTCGGGGAGGTGGTGGGAGATTTGAACAGTAAATATCATGAAAGCAGTTTTCTATGTAGAAAACTGCTTTCAAACTGCACCTATGTACTAAACATCACTACAATAAAGTCACTTGTGCCCCAGATGTGCCCGTTTGCAGTAACCCTCTCTTCCCTGGTTTGTTTCAAACATTATCATATTCAGGATGTCTATTAGACCCTTGTACTGACTGTAGTACTGACTGTAAGTTACAGGCCTACAACATAAAGAAAAATTTGCCATTGAAGTCTATGGTGCACTTTTGGTACAGAAATCTGGACCTCAGCAGTGCGCTAGGGAGGTTAATAAAAATCTACTTTTCAAGAAACATCTAAAAGGCAGTTCTAGTATTGTGCCCGCAAAAGCCCTATGTTCTTAAATAGTGTGCTATTCTACCCTGTAACCCACCACCCACCAATACATGTAATAAATCCACTGCAATATGAGTATATTCCATAACGTATACGTTTTTTCAAAGTAAAGTGTATACTCTTAACCCCCCTGGCATTCCTAATGGCACCATCTCCTGTCAGTACTGAAGTGGACAGATGGGGCAGTCTGGCGTAGATCGGAGCCCCGGCAGTGCAAACTCACCAATCTGCGCTGTCCCAGTGGCTCCAATCTTCTGAACTGGCTTCTGCATGGATGCAGATCCCTCCTATCCCCCTGGAGTGACATGTTGACATCACATCGGGCGGCGACGGGAGATTCAAATGCAGAAAACTTTTTTCAGTGTGTGATACCCAAGATGTGCCCCTTTGAAGTTAACCCTCTCTCCCCTGGTCTGATGTCACCAGGTTCATCATACCAAAGGAGAGGGGGTGTCAAAGGGAATTTTACTGGATACAGTGATAACTGTATCCAATACAATTTAAAGTAAAAAAAAACACAAAATACATTTCTTAATGAATAAAATGTTTAATTATAAACAAAATATAAATACATACTGTTTTTAAATCTATCACACAAAATAAGTATTTTAGAGTTTATCATTCAAATAATACCTTTTATAAATTTTTAGTTTTTTTTACATAATTGTATGTTTCAAACATTATTATAGTCAGGATGTCTATTAGACCCTTGTACGGACAGATTTTGGGAAATTACAGGCCTACAACATAAAAACAAAAGCCATTTCTATCTATGGTGCGCTTTTGGTACAGAAATATGGATCTCAGCAGAGCGCTAGGGAGGTTAAGATTGTATTTTTTGCACTTACTGCATTCATTCTAGTTTAACAAGCAGCCGTAATATGTGCACCAGGCACATACTGTGTTGCGGTGACAACCTTGGCTATACAGCCTACATGTAGCCACCATGGTGTTCTACCTCAAATTACTGTTTCCCTCATTCATGTGCAGCAAGTTACTCACACAAGTGCTTCAGGCGCATGTAGTCCAGGGATGGAGCCCATGTATACACAGGAGGACTGTCCTATAAACAGGGATTGTGGAGCACTAACAATAAGAAGAACCAAGTATTATCCATTTCAGTACAGTATGTGTCTATTCATTATATATGTAGTTACTGTCAGTGGTACTAATGTGCATTCCATTTTCTCTTCCAGATAAGAATATTCATTATAACATGTCCTCATTTAATGAATCGGTTGGCTTGGGGTATTTGAAGACACATGCTATTGAGTTTGTAAAGTATCCTTTGTAATGTTTTGTATACAGTTACACCTCTTCTGGTGATATCTGGGTTCTGAATGTGAGTATGTGAGTAGTGTGAAAAGTAAGTAATCGCCTGTGTAATCCCTGTGTTCTCATATCAAGAGCGGCCCTACAAAAGGGACTAGGGGCTTGTTTCCATTTACGTTGGGACCCCTCCGCTAAGAGTATTGCTTGGCAGGAGGTCCCGACGGAGCACATAGATAAATTTTGAGGAGGCAATCCGAGTCTATAATTAGTAAAATTAGTAAAATATGTAAAACCATATATACTCATGTTGAGTCAGGGCCCCACTTACCAGTCCAGGTGTTCGCTGGTCTCCCTGCAGACACAGGCAGCCTCTGTGAATGGTTCGTGTATTCAATATTCTGAAATGTAAACAAACGGTATGGCAGCGCCATCTGGTGGACTATTTGTTCATTTTTATCGGAGAATACGTTTCAATTAGAAAACTTCACTACTCAAACATCAAAATAAGTTTACATTCCATGTATTGGTCCCAATAATAATAATAATTAAAAGACTTTTTACATGGAAACTTATAAGAAGTGCAGTGAAAACCCATCGTGTCATAACAATAAACCTGTGTTCTCGCAACTTTATTGAGGATGTGGCACTAAAGCCCCCCATAGATGGGCCGATTCCTGGCCATAGCTGCATAGTTGCGCAACTACAGGGGAGCCCACCTTGAGGATCCAACCAAAAAAGCCGGCAGGTTGCATCGCACACGGATCCGTAATGCTGGTTCTTTTTGTGTCCGATCCTGCTACAGGCATTTAACTTCGAGGGGGAGTCTCCTCTCCCTCCAAGTTAATTGGCTACAATCTGACAGGAATCGCGTGTGTTAGTGGAGCACACGGGATTCCTGTCAGTTCTCTAGCCAACTCCTCACAGCGTGGAGTCTGCTAAAAGCCGGCCATAGATCGGTACGTCTATAGCCGGCTTAAGATCCCCGTTTGATTCATTCCTGGGGCAATGGTGCTTTCTCTATATTCTTCTCATTAAGAAAACTCCACTATCTGAGTTTGCTTTTCCCACCCTTGGCCTATACTCAATGAGTTTTCCCAGTTTTATTTGAGGTAAAATTAGGTACTTCGGCTTATAATCGGGTCGGCTCATGCTCGACTATATATATGGTATACAGGTACGTCATACCTATGAAGTCCCCATTGTCTCATAACTGGGAGGTGCATTTTGGAGGTGAATTTGGCCCCTTAGTCTAAGTCTTAGTTAAATGACAAAGAACATGATCCCTCATAGTCAATGTTGGCCCGGTGTCTAGAAAGTAGTTGTTGGTCAAGTTGATACACCCAAGAGTATTCCATTTGACCATGTGAGGGGCTCTCTGGCAGCTTACGGCAGGATGCTGTTGTATAGCACTTGTGGCTCACTAATTCCGTTCACTTGTTGCCTAAATCTGCTCTTTAATTAAACCCAAATGGCTTTAATCTGTTATTCCAGCAGCAGGAAAAGTAAAACAGTTCACAGCGGCCAGCCAAAGACTGATCTGTGTCCATCGTTGCCAAACAAATGGCTCTGAATGACTGTAGAACAGACTATAGTATGTTTTTATCTGTGTGTGTATGTTTCTGTTTACGTTCCTGAACAATGAACACAGTTATAACAAACGTCAGATGAGTCGGATCTACCCCAAGGGGGGGCGAGTGGATTCCAGTAATTATATGCCTCAGATTTTCTGGAACGCCGGATGCCAGATGGTCTCTCTGAACTATCAGACCCCAGGTAGGCTCCAACATCCAGTCAAGCTGAATGCCAAGAAAGTCTGCGCTCCATAACTTGCTGAACAGATGCTGCAGAGCCGCCTCTGGCATTTTATACAAAAACTGGAACACGGCTAAATGATATTAAGATGTTGACTGACAAATGAGAGTGAGTCAATGAGCAGTCCAGTTTATATATAGAAACGCTGTGTGTGCTGCATTTTAATTGGTAACTTTACAAATGACCTGGCATTAACACAACGCACTCTGATTCATGGCAATGGAAGAGGAAATAAATGTTATGATAATGTGCTGCTTTTGAGCTCGGAGGTATGATGAATAAAGATAAAAGGACTTTATAGTAGGACTTCCATAAATAACTACAAAATGGTAACGCAGGTTTAAGTGGCCACTGAGGTAAAGCCCCCCATAGACAGGCAGACTCCTCCATGCAACTTCTGTACAACCAACTTTTCTACTACCAAAACCATGTAATAGGAGGACCTTTCTACACCTTCCAATCACTATGTATTCTATCAGGGAGGTCACTATACTACATAGTTGTTGGTAAGTCTCATGAAAGTTGTATGGAGGAGTCTGCCTGTCTATGGGGGGCTTTAGAGCCACAATGAAGTCTAAGTTTGAACTTACATTTATATTCATTCTGTGCACTGGATTAACCCTAGATAAGCTTTGTATTGGGTGGTTACTGTTCAATTGAACGATACTCAACATGAGACTCAGCAGTAAGTGCCTACTACAGGTTTTAGCTAGGGTTGGAGTTCCCATCCTCTTGGGTAGTGATGACCGCCTTGCGGACAGTTCGGCCACAAACATAGATGTTCGCCCTCCTTCTAGCTGGTGAGCAGTACATGTGTTCGGCCCGCCCTTTCGCCGGCGAGAAGTAGCTGACTATTCTTCCTCCGGTAGGATCAGGAGCAGTAAGATCCTGCTGGAGGAAGAATCTTTTCACTAGAAGACAGAGTAGAGAACCCGGTCTTCTAGGTAAAAGACGGCTCTGGAAACCAGGAGTGACGTCAGTGATGTCACATCCGGCAATCAGAACCAGGAACTCTGTGTTCGGCCATCACTACTCTTGGGACTAGCTATGGCTTGGCTTCCTTTTATAATAATAGTTCCAGCTATTGTTAAGTTTAATTCATTTAGGGATAGCTAGCGTCAGGTATTCCCTTCTCTTAGGGGTAGCTAGGGTTGATTTTCTTGTTCTTTTAAATCTAGCTGGAGTAACTCCAGTATTCTCATCACCCTTAAGCTAGCCATACATGGGCAGATTCTCCTTCGATAGATGAGGGACGGACTGCAGCAGGATGACGTCATCATGCTGAGAGGATTGGTGGGATTCCTTTGTGTGTCGGATATTACTTTGGATGGGGATGCCAGTCCCCATTCAAAGTAATGGAATCGGCCGGCAATTTACCGACATGTTTAATCACCGTGAAATCCGACATGCAGAAGGCTTCTGGTCCAGGTGGGCTCACCCGATTTGCGGCCTAGCGGGAATGTGCATGGCGGTCAATCAGATGAAAAATCGGATGGGAATCGGCCTGTGTATGTCTACCTTTAGGAGTAGCTAGGTTTAAGTTGCCCATTCTTTAATGAATAAATGTAACTGTATAAAATAAGTTCAAATCTGTAAATCGTTTCAATTCCATTGTTTCCATAGATTTAGCTATGCAGCTGAACCAAGGGAAGTTTGAATACAACGGCTCTTGTGGGTAAGCAGTATATTAGTGTTCTCAGTCACATGTCTGACTTTTGTTGGTGCAGGACACCCAGGTTACACCCAGGTTACTTAATCCATGTTGAACATAATTTTATTATTTCATTATATAAATATAATACATATTTGTGATGCATAACTAAAATTCAAAAATTTTTCATAATTGTTTCTTATTACTACCTAGTTACCTCCTCAAACCAGACTTCATGCGGCGTCCTGATAGAACGTTTGACCCATTCTCTGAAACCCCTGTGGATGGAGTGATTGCAGCAACCTGCTCTGTTCAGGTATTGTATAGATGTGTATAATGCAGCAAATGGGGACAAATTTAGCCCACACTTGAGTTTTCTCTTCTACCTTCAATCTGGCATAGAGATAGGTTATAGTAACGGGGTGTATTTACAGTAGTTTATGGTAAAGTGTATAAGCTCATCCCAAGGATGGAGATCCATTGAAGTTTGTCAGTTGCTCTCTTCACCATCTAGATTGACTATGTATTGCACTGAGTAGCTGGAAAACAGTGTCTAGCCCTGACTCAAGCTGAAGAGTCAATCTCATACTGAGCACAAGTGTTACTAGTTCTTGATCAGTGATAGATTTATGCAGACTGGAGCCATAGGCATAGTAACTTTGGAAATCTGTTTAAAGTCATGGCCAACTCATCAGACATACAGCTGGTTACCTCTTGTAAAATGACAGACAAATGCAAAGCTTTTCAAATTATTCGGTTCCCTATGTATATTACAGAAGCATGAACATTGTTATAGCGGTAATATATGTTACATTCTTTCACCAAAGTCAATATTTTCCTTTAAGAAGGAAAACTTCTGTTTGAATGTGGTTTACATGATGCTATACTTTGAATTAGGGGGGAATTATTTACTAAGGCACAACTTTTACCTGAAATAATTAATGGAAACAGCACCTATTTAATTGCCTTGACTATGTTTTTGTAGGTTATATCTGGACAGTTCCTGTCAGACAGAAAAATTGGGACATACGTTGAGGTGGATATGTATGGACTGCCAACAGACACCATACGGAAGGAGTTCCGGACACGGATGGTCATAAACAACGGTTTGAACCCAGTTTACAACGAAGAGCCATTTGTATTTAGAAAGGTGGGGTGTGATTTTCCTAAAGAATTTTGCGTTTATCAAATAAATAAAATTAATAAACGGTGATAATAAGATAATAGCAACAGAACCTATTGTACAACAGGCAGTGAAATAAACACTTAGGCTGGGCATAGAGGTGTCGTTTTCTGCCCGATGATGTCATCACGCACGGCCGGTCGTTCAGAGGATCGATGGGCACCCTTTGTGTGCATGTCATCACCATACAAAGTAATGGGATTGGCTGGGAAATTACCGGCACAATTCCTAGTCGATTTTCGTTGATCGGTCGAAAAAGTTGCCTCCTCTACTGTAGCCCTCATGTCAAACTTCTATAAGATCACACAAATAACTTGGTAAAGGTGTTGGTAAAATAATGATGCCATATATTTGCTGTTTGTTCTTTCTAAATCTTCAATCCTTGATCAATGTGTGTCCCCTTTGTGTAGGTTATCCTACCTGATCTGGCTGTGCTGAGGATCGCAGTGTATGATGACAACAATAAATTGATAGGCCAAAGGATATTACCTTTGGATGGTCTTCAAGCTGGTTATCGGCACATCTCTCTCCGGAACGAAGGCAACAAGCCGCTGTCTCTGCCGACCATCTTCTGCAACATTGTCCTGAAGACATATGTTCCTGATGGGTTTGGAGGTATGAAAGACAGTGTAGGCTGGGACTGGACAAAATGCTGCCATTACTGCAGGAATTACACAGTCCCAAGGCTTCTAAATGGCTTGGCAGACATCTTTTACTTAACTCTGTATTCATATGGTGTCGTCTTTGTCTACTTACTTTTAGATATCGTTGATGCTTTATCAGATCCAAAGAAGTTTCTTTCCATAACTGAGAAAAGAGCTGACCAGATGAGGGCTATGGGCATTGAAACTGTAAGTACAGATGGAAGACCCAAAAGCCAAGGCGGATGTATATGGATATAACATTTGCTTAATTTTCTTATTTCCTGATATTTTAATTATTCTATAAATTTGGGAGTATTGCACCATCACTGCACCATTATCTTGTTTTTATTGGCATCATATTAAACAAACATTATAAGAAGCCCACCATGAGCATAAGTAAAACAAAATGTTATTTTTTTAAAACAAGTTTTTATATATTGGACACGACCGCTGGGATGGGTCCTGCTAGAAAGGCAAATTTCCCCTTCTTTCAGGCTGTGATCCCATTGAGTGGTGTATTCTGTGGGAAGTCCGGGATATTATTGCCCAGAAACTTTAGGTTGCTGAGTGTTTTTGTTACGGGCCCCGGAGGGATAGGAGGGATGGAACTGGGTGGGCCTTCCTATTGCCCCAGGTACACTTAATGGGTCAACATCTGTTTGCAGGTGAGTGGAGCTGTGTGTGTCTCCACAAAAGGATCAGAAACCACAATGTCAATTCTTCTAACCAAGTAGGAGACAGGGGGCACACAGGGAGCGTGGGGCCCAAGCCTGTGGCTGCTTGTGCAGGGGATACAGGGGGCTCACAGAGAGTGTGGGGCCCAGGCGTGTGGCTGCTGGAGCAGGGAATAAAGGGGGGCCCAAAGGGAGTGTGGGGCCCAGACCTGTGGCTGTTAGAGCAGGGAATACAGGGGGGCTCATAGGGAGTGTGGGGCCCAGGCCTGTGGCTGCTGTAGCAGGGAATACAGGGGGCTCATAGGGAGTGTGGGGCCCAGACCTGTTGCTGCCAACAGCGTGCCATACTGATGCAGCAGGTTAAAGACACAGAAAATCAGCTCTTGAATAGCTTCGGGCTCTGTTTTTTCTGCGTGATTGGCGTGCTGCTAAGAATATGCAGAGTGGACACTGTTCCATTCATCAGAATAGGAAGTGTCCTCTCTGCATCTTTTTCCATGCTGCGGACCCAGAAAAAGAAGCAGTGGACACAAGCTCTAAGTTCTGCCCTTTCAATCGACCCATGCAGGCCTGAACCCACTTCCATCATTTCCTTTTGCATTTTTTTGTGTAGCCAATCTTTAATTACATCACTGATCATCCGTGTGCATGAATCGCATCCTGAAAATGGTGCACTTTTCGATCGATGTATGACTTATAATCTAAATCTTAAACGCATGTCACAATCATTTAACAAATCGATCTCTGGGAAATCTAAGCATCTATGGCCAACTTTACAAATACTTCAATGTACTGTGAAAACTTGTCTGGTAAACCAGGTGGTTTAGTGACTTAAGAGTGATAGCTATAGGTTTTAGCACCTTCTGTGGCTGAATTTTGGTTAATTTTTTATTTTTTTGGGGTTGAATCATTCTTGTAGACTCTTGATAAGACCAGTGCAGGGGATGTCAGAATGTCACAGCAATCACCATTTGTTTTACATAATAATTGGCGGGTTTACATCCCCATCATGTGGTCCCAACGCTGACACAACCATCTCTCCCTTTAGAGTGATATCGCAGATGTGTCGGACAACACGAAGAATGATAAGAAAGGGAAGGCCAATAATGCCAAAACAAATGTGACCCCCCAAACAAGCTCAGAACTGCGGCAAATCACACCATCTACTTCGGGCACAAATAATGAAGTGAAGAAAGGTACAGGTATTTAAAAAGTTCAACTACCAGTGATAAACATACACAGTCCAAAAAAGAGAGAGAAGAAGAGCACTTCTTCAATTGTCCCTACTCATGGTGTGGGTAGGCAAAGGGGATTTTTAAAGGCATCCTAAGTCATGGTGTACACAGAAACTTGTGATAAATCCAACAAAAGAGTAATAAAAGGTCCATATTTAATAAAGGTCGCAAGAAATGTTGACCATCGTACGTGTTATCGTTCTTGATATATCTCTACTCTACGCTGTTTCGCGATTGTATTCGCTTCATCAGGAGAGTTTTTTTTACAGAACAATATGATATGTTGATATTCGCTTAGGATGAGAGAAGAGGAAGGAACTTTAGTGTATTGGAGGTCATGGTATATGTCAATGTAATAGGGGGTGAGGGAAATCACACTCACCTCGTCAAAGCATGATGGATACATAGTCACCACAGTGGACGGAGGGTCGAGGAACACTTGCCTCAATGGGATGAAAGGGGGGTTGATGCGCTATTTATGGCACGGGGGAACAAAGTCCAAAGTACTAGTAAGAGTAGTGGAGTTATTGGGGGTAGTTAGATTATAAGTGATCACCGGTGGTGGAAGCGTTGTGATTGCTCGCAGAGGAAGGGAAAATGAGGGGGGTGTGGGAGAAAAAAAGAAGAGTGCAGGAAAAAGAGTGATCTGAAGGGGGTAGGTGGACATCATGTGAGTGTGATATGTAGTTCTAGGTGTTTGATGTGTGTGATAAGTGTGGGGGAGGGAAAGAATAATGTGATATGACGTCAGTGAAGTTGTGTGGCTGTATCGTGGTAAGTGCTGTAATGTGAGTGACTGTTGTGTGTGTTGACTAATAATGTGAGTGTGGTGATCTGAGTTTTTAAGGTTTTTATGTGAGGTATCAGTGTGTATTGTGAATCTGGGGAGGCCATATGTGTGTAGAGAGTTGAGGGACATGAGGTGTGATAGATAGGGTCCAGTGAGGGTGAGAGAGAGGGAGTTGAAGTATGAAAATACTCAGATCAAAATGTGCACCACTTGAAAAAACACTGCTAAAAAACCCTTGAGGTGATATGGGGGGAAAGAATATAGTCCCTCCCATGTACTATACAGCCAAGGAAAATATCCCACGAGTGAAAAAGCTCCAGAGAAGAGATTTAGGAGGGAGGGTGCACTAAACAGCTACCCAGGGTGGTGTATCAGATACCTTACCTGTGTGACAGTGTGTTATCCCTCTAGCGTCACACTGGTACGTTCTAGGAGGGGTATAAGCAGTTGATTCGTGGTCAGGGTGGGTAGGCAGTATCATCCCGTATGGGGTAAAGCATGGTAAGGACTTACCCCGTCTAGGAGGCGCATCGGCCACCCACTGGGTTCGACTGTAGAGGTCTTGTGGAAAACGTCCACGGATTTCTGGTTCCCCCGCCGTGATGGCGGACTAGTCGCACCCTCGGCGTCATATGCAGGCGCCAGAGGGCACGTGATGACCCGCGTCATCACGCACTGCAGGGCGCAGCTTTGCCCACTTGAGGCTAGACGGGGTGGACATCCCGCCCTGAGTAGGGTGGTTCCTCCTATCTCTCATATAGGAGATAGAGGAAGGGTATATCCTATGCGTCGAATACCCACGGTCCGTCTCCTCCCCTAAGGGGGAGGCGCACTAGGTTAGGTTATTGTGTCAGTTCGCTGGATTAGCTGCTGCCAACTTCCTAGACTGCGGCGTAAAGGGGCGATTGAATGAGCCCGATGTGATAGGGATAGGACGGAGGTTAACATATATTCCGCCAGCAACGGGTTGTGATACCCCTGCAGTCAAATCCTCTCGTCATCCTCATGTATGTATGTCACCAGGTGGAGTTTGTTGGTCTTCCATTGTGGTGGAAAGTGCCAAAGAAATGGCGAGGGTACCTATGATGAGGTGGGTACCAACCTGTGCGCCTGCGGCCACACTAAGAGCCAGAACTGGTCCCCCTATTTCCTCCTAGGAGGTATTGTTCCTATTTTAAAGACCCTTGTTGAAGGTGAGATAGAGGGTTGAAAGGGGCAATTGACCCCAGTTCCATTTTCCTCGTCCCTACTATCCCCTTTACATTCTATTGTGAAGTCATTCAAAGCAATAACAGAAAGTCAATACATACAGTTAGTGAATATATCGTTTGACACTCCACAAGAAAGGGGGAGGGGGGGAAAGACATGGGCATTATCATATAGTATCTTCGATCTCGGATCTTTTATCTGTTTTTAAGAAAAAGGAGTGGCCAACTGAGAATGGGAAACAGTAGGGGGGGGCATGTACAGATCCGTAATCTGTCCTGTTTTAGCCAGGAAGCATTTTAAAGTATCAGTGCGTCCATTAAGGCCCGGCGGGCTCAGGTAGCTTTTATTTGACAATCCACCGCACTTTCTCACTTTGGCACAGTAATTTTCTTGTCACGGTGTCCACCTCTTGTTATGATGGGTGGAGATCCTAGCTCCAATTCGCTACAAACGTGAACGGTGTCACGCAGTTGTAAGTTGTGAGATTTTCGCTATGTGGTTAGTCCAATAGACGCTAGCTAAGGTGTACCATTTTTAATGCTCGCTCTCAGATAGCTCCCCCAATTCACGCATAAAGAACGGGGGCGTGGTAGTTTGTCCCTACAATGAAAAACCTGCCGCATCTACAATTGTCATGGAGATATACAATGCCTGTAGTACGGCAGTTTTACGTAATGTCGTTGGGGTCGGCGTTGAAAGAGTTCCCCACGGTGTGGGAGAGTTATCTCTGTTTCCGGTCACCAGTACATGGGCAAATATACAAACAGTTTGTTACCCACACCACATGTGATATTGTTCCCAGTGGTTTTGCATTTGTCACCTCTTGCGCTTTCTTCCCATAAGTACATGACTGGAGGTTAGTCCCTGTCCTCCAATGGATTTTGGCTCCTTTTCGGAATGTTAGTTTCCGGGAAGCCTCCTAACGTGTATCTTTAGTGAGAGGGTCTTCATCTCAGGATGTGCCAAATGTCTTTGTAGACATGTTTCCGTAATGTTTTTAAATTATGCTGGGCTGAGAAAAAAATCCCCCCCCCTTTTTTTTTTTCGTGACTGAGTCTGACATGTTGGTTATAGGCTCCCTTGTTTCTTCTTGTTCCAAAGATTTAAATTGCTTGGCGTTTCTCTTCAGGTTTTGCCTTGTAGCATAGCACTTTTTTTAAAGATTTTTTTTAACTCCTAACCGTCTCTCATAAACGATTCCTGTTCCTCAGTTGTAGCTAGTGCTTCCGTGTCCTCATAGTAGTCCCGCTCTGTTTGCTACATTGTTCCTCTCTGATCCTGGAAGGATATTGGGGTCTGTACGGGAATGCTGCGCAACCAGTGGTAGGGGTGGTGCACTGGTGCGCAGCGCAATGATGTGTTTCCCAGTCCCGTTGTCCTTAACCGATATACAGGAATGTATTAAGGTGTTGTCAGGTGTTCTTAGGTAAGTGAGGGACGTCCAAAAAGTAATCTTTTATTGGGGTCCCATTTGTAATGTAAACACTTAAGATTGAAAATCATTTCATTGTGTAGTTTATCGATGAATTTTGCATGAGGTCCATTAGATGTTTCCTTCCCAAATAAAAACATATATCGTCGATATACTCGTAGCCAGAGAGGTATGGCGAGCCATGTCGGGTTCCCAGGCCTGGGGGAGTCTCTGTTAATAGTAGGTTAGCGTAGCTTAGGTGCAACCGTGGTGGTCCCATGAGCTACGGCCTTGCGGTGTTGTAGGTATACAGGTACTTTGGAAGATGCAAGTCAATTCCTACGTTAATATGAACTCTAAGAGTTTTTCCAGAATAAGTTGTTAAGAGGGGCCAATAGTGTCACTACTGCGTTCCGACAGGATGACTTCTGCTGTATGTTGCTAGTCCTTCTGGTAGTGGGTATGCAACGTGTAGCAGAACCCTCTACGTTCCAGGGCCCACCAACATAGCGTTTTTCGGAGATAGGTTAATCCCTTCGATTTCTCGGTACCGGAGGTGTCTTGGTGTCTATGAAGGAAAGATGGCAGACCTCTTCCACCATGGGTGAGTGCCGTAGATTATAAAATTCCACAACCTGAATTTACCTGGCGTTGCTGGAGAGGCTATTGTATACGCCGCGAATAGCTGATGGGGCGGTCCTGGGTGGTTTGTTTTAGGTTTTTGTGGCACGTTTTCGGTAGTGCGTAGAATGTGGGTGTCACATCTGTGTGTTCCATTTCTTCTACGAAGGAGAAAGTACGTTTTTTGTCAATAATGTTTTGCAATGGCAAGCTCTTGTTTATCAGTGCTGTTGTATTTCACGTTTAAAGTCCTGCTCCAACTTCAGATGGAGAAAAGTTCTCGGCAATTACCAGTCCCGATACTATGCATTGTTTTTTAATATCCTCAGGACACATCTAGCCTGCATCATATATCCAACGGTTGTTCGAGTATCACCAATGTTCGCCCCACTTATCGGAGGGTTTGACTTGTGATATTATTAGTTGAGTTCCAGGTTTCTGATGGCCTGTTTTCCTGCTCCTTGGATCCATGTTCGTTGGTAATTCTGTGTGATTGTTTAGAGTCAGAATGTTTGAGATGTCCTGTCCATGACTCTTTTAATGAAATTATTAACTGTCGCGGGCATTCAGTGGAGGAGAGCGTTGGGATTTTGTTTCTGCATTTTTGGTACAGTCATTGAGGGGGTTTCGTGCGGTCTGTTTTTCGGCGTAATGTTTCTAGACTATCAGGTCATCATGGTATCGATAGTCCACGTAAGTCCGCATCAGAGTCCTAAGTCAGTGGGTAATCGGTCAAGGTCTGTACGACACAGTTTTTTAGGGGGGGGCGTTTTGGGACCACAAGTCTTGCGTTTGTTCCTGACGTAGTTTGGTTCCAAAATTTTGAGTCGTTGAAATTCCGCTGTGGACCAGCCCGAGGTAATCTTCCTCGTTTGTGGTGGTTTCTTGGAGTATAGGACCATTATATGTCAGGTTGCCGCACGAAACATGTTCAGGTCTTTAATAGATTTCAACTGTCAAACGTATCCCACTTATGTGGGACGGACAGAAGCACATGAATGCCTAAGTGATAAGATGTGGGCTCATTTTCTGCTTCCTCCGTGAGGAGTGTTTGATGGATAGGTTGATAACTGATGAAGGGGGTTTTTTTTTGTCCAGTGATTTTTAATGGATTGGAGAGTATTGAATTGTCCCCTTAATTTCTTGTTGTTGCTGAGGCTTTTCTTCCCACTTTTGTGTCCCCTGGGCCCAGCTCTTCCCGGCGGCGTGGGTTGGTCTAAAAAAGCCCAAGGCTTCTTGGTCTGGTGGGGGATTCTGGTAGTCCCTGCTTTGAAGCCATTTCCAATTCTTTCGGTGCTGTGTGGTTGTTTGATTTTGCTTAGATCGAGTGTGTGGTCGATTGGGAACCGTGTTGGTCCGTAGATATTAGGGTTATCGTCGTTCTCCTCCCTTCTTGTTTTTCTTTGTCTGTCGGCCGTACACTCTGTTGTTGACGCTCTTGGGGAAGAGGAATGCTGATTCCTTCTTGTCTGTGTCCTTCTGAGGTGTCCTGAGTCCTGTGGGGTTTGCTCTGGGTTTTTCCGCGACATGTTGTTGTTTCGTGCCCCACTTGTATGCTCGCCCAGTTGTTGAAATGAGGTAAAAAACTCTAAACCTCTCCTGATGTAAGCCGAATACAATCGCGAACGCGTAGGAGATATATCAAGAACGATAACACGTACGATTGTCACATGTTCTTGGAACCTTTATATGAAATATGGACCTTTTTAATTAACTCTTTTTGTTGGAGATTTATCACATGTTTCTGGTTGTATACACCATGACCTTAGCATGCCTTAAAAACTCTCCCTTTGCCTACCCCACTACCATCTGGGTATGAGTAGGGACAATTGAAGAAGTAGCTCGTTCTTCTCTCTCGTTTTTTGTTGGACTAGCTAGTCGGGATGATGGCACCTTTTTTTTATTAGGGACCTTGGGTCGGGGCTACTCCTTTTTTGCACAATTGATGGTTTCTAGGGTGGAAACATACACCCAACTTTGTTTTCTAAGCCCCCAAACCCCCCTTCCCCCCTCACCTCGCCCTTGGTGAACTCTTATATACTATACGTTTTTTATCAACCTAAAGGACCTACACGTACATAGTGGTGAAAACAAAAGGCTAAACATATTTCATTTCCTTTTGGGAACTTATCCCCGCGTATTAGGAGACAGCAACGGAACATGAACCACACCGTTCTCGTTTTCACTCAGCAACCGTTCCTTTCTCTCCACTCCCCTCCTCCCCCCTCAAACCATGGCGGAGTGTCCCTCTGGATAGCACGTGGAACTCCTTCATTTGCACAGACATACGAAACGAAGTACCAGTAATGAAGAACAAAACAATTGAAACACGAATCCTACACTATATATTTCAACAACCTTGATGGCGCCTCCCTCCTCAAAGAAATGCAATATATACTGGCACAAAGCAACTTTCTGGCGATAGGTACTAATCATGAAAAGATCACCACCCATAGGGTGGACATCGCCTGGATCCAAATCTTTCTTTCCTCAGCAAAGAGATGGTAGAAGATTCCCACATTCAAAAACACACCAATGGGAGATTAGATCCGCCAATGACGTGCACGCACATGAAACTTCATGACGTTACTCATTAGAGTGACTACGAACGTGACCTCCATAGATAGACTGGATTTGGAAATAAACAACTTAAAATACACAATTCGAGACTGATACTAACACATGAAGTCACAAGTCTGAAACATCAAGAACGAAAAACCCAAAAACAAATCAATGGTTTTTTAGCTCTAACGTGAATTGATTGTAAAGACAAAAAAGTTCCTCAGTGGATCCAAACCTCATTTAACAATGGGCGAAGCAATACAAGGTGGGCGGGGAACTGAAACACAACAGTCTCGAAAACCCAGAGGCAAACCCACAAGGAACATCAGATCAACAGACCAAAGAACTTCAGATTCCTCTTCCCAAGCGTCCACAACGAAGTGGTACAGACCAGACAAAGAACAAGAGGGATGAGAGGATAACCCTAATATACGGACAACAACGGTCCCAACTCAGACACATCAACTCGATCTAAGCAAAATCACACAACCACAAGCACCGAAAGAATTGGAAATGGCTTCAAAGCCAGGGACTACAGAATGCCCCCAATCGTATCCAACGAAGCCCGTTGGGCCCCCACCTTTGTTGTAGAACCAACGACCACGCCCCGGGACGAAGCTAGGCCCAGGGAACAACATTAGTGGGAAAGAAAAGCTCAGTCCAACAACCTAGAATAAGGTGAATCAAGTCAAAATACTTGCCCAAATTCCATTAAAACTTGACGAGCCTTATCAGTTATCAACCTATCCTCACACACTCCTCACCCGGAAGGCAAAATGAGCACACTATCACTAGGCCCTCAGCTTCTGTCCGTCCAATAAGTGGGATCACGTTTGAAAGTCAATTAAAGACCTCGAAACATGTATCGGATCGCACACCTGACATATAAGGTCCTATACTCCAAAAAACCCACCACAAGACGGAAGATTACTCGGTGTCTGGTCCACAGCTGGAAATTTTTCAAACGCTCAAAATTTTGACACAACTCCTTCGGATCAAACGCAGACTGTTGATGTCCCAAAAACGCACCCTAAAACTTCTACAGACTTGACCTGAATTCCCCTGACTATTGACTCTGATGAGGACTTACCTATTCTGGACAGTCTACCTTGATGACCTGAGTCGTAGCAAACTTTAACGCCGAATGACGCGACAGAACCTACCCTCATGACTGTTACCCAAAAATGAGAAAAAAATCCCAACGACTTCCCTCGCACTGAATGCGACAGTTTAATAATTTACATTAAACGAGTCATGACAGACACTGCTCTCTCAATATACAACTCTGACTCTTAAACAAAAACCAGAATTACCAGCTAACAATATCCAAGGAGCAAGGGCACAGGCCATCATGAACCTTGGAACCTCAACTATAATATCCACACCGGATCAAATAACCCTCCGAATAAAGGGGGTCAACATTGTGATACTCCGCAACGTTGACTATTATTCTATTTGTCTGATGATATTAAAAAACAAGGACTTGTATTGCCAAATTTCTCCGCTGAAGTTTTGGAGGACTTTAAACTTGAATACAACAAGCAAGATAACCAAGAAGCTTGCCATTGCAACATTATTGGACCAAACTACTTTCTCCCTTCCTAGAAATGGAACCCCAATGTTGACACCACATTCTACGCACGGAACCGAAAGTGCACAAAAAACCAAAACAAACCCCCATGACGCCCCATCATATCGGAGCATCACTAGCTCTCCCAACGCCAGTAAATTCGTGATTTTCGATCTACGGCCCGCATGTGGAGAGTCTGCCATCTTTCCTCGCTAGACACCAGACACCTCCTACAGAAAAACCGAAGATTACCTATCGTCCGAAAACGCTATGTTGTGGGCCTGGACGTAGAGGGGCTGTACAGTGCATACCCAATAACCAAGGACTATCAACATACACATAATCATTTCGTAACGAGTGACACTTTGGCCCCTCTTAACCAACTTTATTCTGTTACTCTTAGAGTTCATATTAACTAGGAATTACTCATCTTCCAAGTACCTTATACCTACAACAGCAGGCTAGCTATGGACCACGTGTGCCCCTATCTACGCTAAACCTCTATCTCGGGCATGGGAAACGCTCCATTCACAAGATCCCAGCCTGGAACCCGACATGCTCGCATACCTCTCTGCTACGATATTACGATATATTTATTTTATTTGGGAAGGAACATCAATGGACCTCATCAATTCCTCGGATCACTCCACATAAATGATTTTAATCTTACGTTTACTTAAAATGGACCCAATAAAATTACTTTTTTGGACGTCACTTTACACTAATACAAGCACCTAAACCAACCTTAATACCTTCCTATATCTTAAGGACACGGCTGGGAACACCATCTTGGCTGCGCACTTGCACAATACCCCCCTATACCACTGGTGCGCAGGCATGTCCCTACAAGCCAATATCTCAGGATCAGGAGACCTGATAGCAACAGATCGGACTATGAGCACGAACACTACAACTGAGGAACAGACTTTTTAGAGAGAGTTATATATAAAACAATCTTTAAAAAAGCTGATCACAAGGCAACCTTGAAGAAACGCCAAGCATTGATCTTGGAACAAAGAAACAAAGAGCCTAAACCAACTGTCAACTACACATCACGAGATTTTCTCCGCCCAGCATAAAACATTACGGAACATCTACAAAGACATGGCACCTCCATGAGTGAAGACCCTCTACTAAAAGATCACGTTAGGAGGCTGCCCGGAACTAACATTCGAAAAGCCAAATCCATTGGCAGACAGACTACCCTCCAGTCATTACTTAGGACCAAGAGGGGACAATCAAAACCACTGGGACATATCATGTGGTGGTACCAACTGTGTATATTGCCCTTACTGTTGAACCGGACACAGGATAAACTCTCCCCACCGGGAACTTTTTTTCCAACCCCGACATACGTAAACTGCCGTACTACAGGCATTGTAGATCTTCCTAACAATGTAAGATGCGGCAGTTTTTATTAGTGGGAAACACACGCCGCGTTCTTTATGCGGATGGGTGGGAGCATCTAAGACATTAAAAATGGTACCCTTAGATCGGTCCTATTGCTAACCACATAGCGAATCTCACACTACAATCGTGACCCCGTCACGTTTGTAGCATTGGATAGGATCCACCCCCATCAATCAGAGGGTGGCCAACCGTGACAAGAAACAATACTGCAAAGTGAAATGCGGTGGGATTTTCAAATTAAAAGCTACTGACCCCGGGCCTTATACGCACTTAACTTTAAATGCTTCCATGTAAACAGAACGATTACTATCTGGTACTGCCCCCCTATGTCCCATTCTCAGTTGGCCCTCCTTTTTCCCTTAAAAACAGATAATATCCTGACTCGAATACATATGGATAATGCCCATGTCTTTCCTCCCCCCCCTCCCCCTTTTCTTTCGTTCCTTCGTGAGTGTCACGAAAGATTCACTAACTGTAAATTAGTGACTTTCGTTTATTGCTTTGAATGCTTCAACACTAGAATGTAAAGGATGGAGGACAGAAATGATGGAACTGGGGCTCAATGCCCCTGTCACCCTATGCTACCTCAACCTTCACAGGGTCTTAAAATCAGGAAAAAAAACTACCCACCTCCTAGGAGGAAATAACGGGGAACCAGTTCTGGGCTCTTATTGTGGCCGCAAGGCGCACAGGTACCCCCCCATCATAGGTACCCTCGCCATTTCTTTGCCTGTCCCCCACCACATGGAAGCCACCAACTCCCTGGTGACATACCTACTGAAGGATGACGAGGGATTTGACTCAGGGTTATCACATACCCGTGGGCTGGCGGACTATATGTTAACCTCCGTCTCTCCTATCCATCGGGCTCATTCAATCGCCCTTCCGCGAGGTCTAGGAATTTTGGCACTCATCTAAGTCCAAGCGAAACTGACAACTAACCTAGGTGGCTCCTCCCCCCTTTTTAGGGGAGGAGAACGGACCGGGTGGCGACGCATAGGATAACCCTTCCTCTGAATCTGCTATATGAGAGATAGAAGGAACCAACCCTACTCAGGGCTTATGTCCCACACCGCCGTCTCGAGCCTCACAAGTGGGCAAAGCTGCGCCTGTGCGTGATGAACGCTGGTCATCACGACTGCCCTCTGGCGCTGGCCATATGACTCCGAGGGTGCGACTAGTCCGCATCACGGCGGGTGAACCAGAAATCTCGTGGACGTTTCTCCACAAGACCTCTACAACGTCGACCCAGTGGGTTGGCCGAGCGCATCCTAGAACTGGGTAAGTCCTACCATAGCTTACCCATACGGAATGATACTGCTCCCCATCCCTGACCAACGTAATCACTGCTTATACCCCTAGAAACGTACCAGTGGTGACGCCCTAGAGGGATAACACAACACTGTCACACAGTTAGGGTATCTATCCACACCCTGGTAGCTGCTTAGTGCACCCCTCCCTCCTAAATCCTTCTCTGAGCTTTTCACGGTGGATATTTTTTCCTTGGCTGTATAGTACATGTAGGACTTATGCTTTTTTCTTTTTTTCCCCCCCATATCACCTCTAAGGGTTTTTTACATTGTTTTTTCAGTGGTGCACATTTTTGATCTGAGATTTCATACTTCAACACTCTTCAACTCCTCTCTCTCCACCCTCACTGGGACCCTTCTAATTCACAAACCTCAATGTCCCTCAACGGCTCTACACACATATGCCCTCACACCAGATTCACATACCCCCTGATACCAAGTCACATAAAACTAAAAACTCATGATCACCACACTCACATTAGTTAGTCCCCAACACCACATCACTCACATATACTCACTAGCAAAACGATACACACACATCTTCACTGCGTCATATCACATTATTCTTCCCCTCCCCCTCCCCCACACTGTACACACATCAACACTAACCTACATATCAAACACTCACATATGTCCACCTACCCCCGTCAGATCACTCTTTTTCCTGCAACTCTTTCTTTTTTTCCCTTTTTCCCCCACGCCCCCCCTTTCCCTCCCTCTCAGCAATCACACGCTTCCACCACCGGTGATCCGTATAATCTAACTAACCACCCCCAATACTCCACTACTCTTACTAGTACTTTGTACTTTGTTCCCCGTGCCTAAATAGGATCACCCCCCCTTCATCCCCATTGAGCAAGTTGATTCCCCTCGACCCCTCCGTCCACGGTACTATGTAATCCATCATGCTTGACGAGGTGAGTGTGCTTCGGGGACCATCCCCCCTATACATTGACATATACCATACCTCCATACACTAAGTTCCTTCCCTTCTCTCAGCCGAGCGATATCAACATATCAACAAAATAATTTTGTTTTTTCGTAACAAACTCCTCCTGAGGAAGCGAATACAATCGCGCAACGCGTAGAGATATATCAAGCAACGATAACACGTACGATTGTCACATTTCTTGGACCGTTATTAAATATAAATCACACACAAATTTTGATTACTCGTTTTGTTGGATTGGAGCACACATGGTTTCTGTTTCTGTTGTACACCATGACTTAGATGCCTTACCAATCCCCTTTCCTACCCACAGACCATCTGGTATGAGTAGGGACAATTGAAAAGAAGGCTCTTCTCTTCTTCTCTCTCGACTTCCAAAAAAAAAAAAAACCTTTTTTTTGACTAAGCTATCGGGATGATGGCACATTAGGGACTTGGGTCGGGGCTACTCCTTTTTTGCATAAACATACACAGTCTGAATGCTATTTTAATGTATACCCTAAACCAGGGGGGCCCAAGTCTGTCCTGTGGGCCAAGCCTGGCCTGCTGTGTAGTTACCATACCACATGTATACTCGAATATAAGCTGAATATACCAAGAGCTGGCTTTTGTGAGTTAGCCCTAGGCTCCACTGTCGTAGTGCTCGAGATGGCCATTAACGGCAATGACAGGGCTGGCTTCAGAGCCCCGGAACCGCTGGCCCCGCCTCCATCAGGCTAATATCACCGCAGCCCATCTGCTCTATAGTGAAGTGACAGAGGCTTGCAGCAGATGCCCGTGCATAGGGGAGCCTGGGGCTCAATTTCAAAGCCCCTGAACATGGTATAATTTTGCTGGAGATGTAGAGAAGGGTTGTGAAAACATTTACATCTAGCACATGTAGTGTTTGCATAACTTTGGTTCAAAGTCAAGTCAAAGTTGACTTAAATGCGAACTAAAGCAACAGTAATTGTTACAGATTTTTCCTTACAATGGTCCCACATCCCTTCTCTACACCTCTTGCAATATTCTGTTCTGGGGCTTTTCAATTAACTCACAAATCAGCTGATAACATCTCTAAACTTTCAATACTTTAGCTGCTGCATTTCCCCCCCTAGGCTTATTTTCGAGTCATTCAGTTTTCCATTTTTTTGGGTAAAATGTAATACCTTGTACCTTATATTTTATTTAGGAAATTAATGGTACAAATGTGTCTTTTATCTGACATTTGATGTCACGTATGTTACATTGTTACACTTTGCTAGTTTCAGGTGCAATGTTTTGGCAAAACCTACCGTATTTTTTCAACTTTTTCACCCCCAAAATCGGTGGGGGAAAGGGCCTGCGTCTTATGGTCCGAATGCGAGACCCCTGCAGCCCCTTGGCTTCCCGTCTGCGCTCAGATTTGATATTGCATTAATTTAATCAATTGCATTAGCCCAAGTGATGTGAACTTCAAATATTTAAAAACTGGGTGCGTCTTATAGTCCAAAAAATACGGAAATGTTGTTTTCATATGAAAAGGTTCATCGTTATATCTGATGAGAAGGAACCTCCACAAATGTAGACATTCTTTCAATTAATATCAAGGTTGGCCCCCGACTTTGTCCAAGTTTTTTTATTATGGCCGCTGTGTGTTCGAGTTTGAGATCCCTGATCTAAACAGTAACAAGTAATCACCTTTGTGTTTCTCATTTCCTTGTGATCCTGTTGTAGGTGTTGAACAGATTCCACAAGTAAAAGTTGAAGATTTGAAGCAAATGAAGGTACGTAAGCACAAGGCCCACCTACTCTTTGTGTTTTCATAACATTAAATCATCTAACCAACTTTCAGATGTTGCAACTTTTTCTTTAATTATTCTAAGCTGACAGTCCTGAGATGTGATTGGTTGCTTGGAGTAACAGTGTATCCTTGTATTGTGTACTGTCCCCTATATGGAAAGGGAACTGTGAATGAGAAACCATGGAAACTAGAGAAATATTCATTATAGAAAATCTTTTTAATTGGCATGATGTTCTTCCCTGACGATCTGTTTGGCAGGACTGGATATTTGTGATCAGCAGCCTTTCTTTATTTGCATTAGTTTGCAAAAGTCCATTATATACAGAATTTAAGCTATACTGTATTTGCTTCTTTTAAAGAATATGGGTTTCCACAGGCAAACTCTTTCATTTGCTGTTTGACTGTTTGTAGCTGTCCAACATTATCAAGTGCAATGCATGGCTAGCTGTCCTGCATTGTACAGGAAACACCAAGGACCCAGAGATTTGGACAGGAGAGGAAGAAAGAATATCACCTTGTTTATGACCATTGTTTGACTATTGTATGCAAATGGTCAGTAAGGCTATGTTTATATTTCCTATACCCCCTGTGTCAATCCCTGGGATGGTCAATCGCCCATACATATGCATGACTTCCCACACCACCTGTTCACATGGATTTCAGAGGGTCCGCCGGCCGTACGGACAGCTGAGGTTGACTGCCCTGTGTTAAAGCGGACCTACCACCCGTTAGGTCACTCTGCAGTATCGGCTGCGGCTCAGATCCCCGACAAAAAAAAAAAAACTATTTCTGATAGCAGGAGGGGTGTCTTTTTAGAGACAGCTCCTCCCACTGTGTTACATAGATGTAACAAGCTGCAAGGGTTTCTGGGATTCCCTCCCAAAAGCCCATGTGGCTCAGTCACCATGATGTGAGACTTTGTGAAGAGGGGAGAGGGAAGCCTCTCTTCACCCAGCCGACAGCTACATAAATGCAGCCGACTGCCCCCCACCCCTCAAACACACACACACCGGAGCTCCCTGCAGAGGAGTGAGTCTCTGTCTGTGTAGGAGAGGGGGGGGGGCTGGTGTCAGCTGCCCTGAGAAGAATAGATCTAGAAGTGGCTTCTCTTGCCCTTAATTAAGATGTTCCCACCATCAGTAAAAAAGTGAGGAAGGTAAGTAAGTTTTATTTGTTTCTGTGTGGCAGTTTTCCAGGATCTGAACTTCTGACAGGTAAGTAATGTGTCTATTTCATGTATGTGTTTTTTTTTGTGTTTTAGTTAACCTCTCGTCTGGCGGACCCACTGAAAGCCATGTGAACAGGCGGGGTGGGAAGTCATGCATATGTATGGGATGGGTCAACATCCCTTTCAAGACATGCCAATGATGCAGGGGGTGTCTGCGCATCCCTAAACGCCATATAAACGTAGCCTCAACCTGGGGAAAGGGGTGTGAGTCCGTACATTTTATATTAAATCTCCCCTATGACCATGCATAGCAATAAAAAAGGTTCATTTAGATTTATTTAAGAACACGTATCCAACTTGCCTAATTTGTGTGATCATCGACGTTCCTCTCGTTCATCCCCATGCGCTCTCGTTGATTATTTGTGTGTTTTGTGACATTGTTGATTCCAAAACAGTTTTCTGCTAATTGTTTACCTGCTGTGTTTGCTATATAAACAGTCAATTCTTGGGATCGATTTTAGGCATACATCAAACAGCTAAAGAAGCAGCAAAAAGAATTGAACGCTCTGAAGAAGAAACATGCAAAGGTAAGTTGCTGTTCATCGATCGTGGGTATAGAATTTTATAACTATTTTCTTTCAGGAAGTTTTACAGCTCCCCCATCTTTCCTATAAATAAAAGCTAATGCAAGTTCTTGTATGCATGCAATGCTCTTCATCAAACTTGGATAATATATCAATAATACTGAGCCTGAAACTAGAACTGACTCTGGATTATACGGCTAACGTCTCGAAATAGTTTTTAAGTAAAACAATGGTTATTGTCAGGGGTGCACATAACATTTTTAGTGAGCTCCTCAGATGAGTACCAGGAGATGGTGTTTGGTACTCACCCCATATGTAGGGTGGTCTCACTCACTGTCTCCCTCACTGTCCTCTGCATCAGCTTTCTGCATGGTAGGTTCTGCTGCAGATGGACCTCCCTGTTCCTGATTGATCCTCTGATTAGCTGTCTCCATCCACAGGTCACCAGCTGGCTTTGGATCACATGTAACTCTCACACAACACGTTTAAACCCCCAGATCTCATACCTCAGTAGTACAACCCTGACATTTTCTGGCTTAGTAACTAACCCCTGAGACTACATGCAGTTCAAATGTCATCCTTTCATAGTCATATTCCAGCTGTCACACAGTGCTTTTCTCTTGTCAGATTTGACCCTTACATATGCCTACTCTGGACTTTTAATGGTATTGGAGATCTGGGGGATAAAAGTCAATCTTTTTTTTTTGGATTCTTAAATTACATGCTGCAAGAATTGGATTCTTAAATTACATTCCCAATTTCACACCCCTAACTGCAACCTTCCATAGATTCCTGAACGATCTTGGCCAATTGGCATGAACACATGGTCGACCGCCCGAAAAATTGGGCAGGAATCTGCCCATCAGATACTTGAATGATCTACTGAAATTTACCAACATGTCCGATCACTTTTACCACCCCTCTGTACCCATATCCCCCCACCCCCCGCCCCCGCTCAACCACTTGGGGCCCCAGGCAAAAAGGCAGACATTTTGCAAAGGGCCCCCTAAATGCAAGAAATTGCCATAGGTGTGGCACATCCACACCAACTCTATTTTGGGTGGTAACCACCTACTATCTTTTATAACATTTGGGTGCAACTCACCCCCAGCCCAAACACTTCTACTTCTTTTACAGCAGATGTTTTTACCATACAAACAGGCATCGTAGGATCAGAGATGAAAATATTAATCTAATACAAGCTCAGTCACTGCTTGTATTTATTGTTTTTTTGTTTTTTTTTTAAATATCTTGCTTAGAATCAAATATCTTGAATGTTGAATTTCCTGGCACAATCATATAACAGTCTGGAGGTGCTTTTAGCAGCAGTTAGAATTTTTTTTTTTTCCGGGAGAGAAAGTGCTGGCTGTAGATTGTGGATGAGTCAGAGCTGTGGGTGGAAATCATTACAGCTTAATAAGGGGCAGGAGATTGCTTTTATCTGGAATCCACAGAAGCCTTTTCTGTTACTGCCATTATGATTGAAATGACAAAGATTGCTGCGCTGCATAAGTACAGATCACAGGTCCTGGCACATGTGTGTCCATGTCCTCACGGAACAGAAAGTCATCTCCTCATGTTTGTGTTCCATCTACATTGTGTCATTTTTGTTTTGTTTTTTTCTACAAATTTCAAACAATTGTTTCTATCTGGGTGGCAAAAGTCATTACAATATGAGCGTATTTAATCATGTTAGATATGAAGAGTGTAGAAATTGCAAATGTTAGCAAGGTCTCAGCTTTGGCCTGCGCTTTACTCCATTGTCCCTGAGAATTCAGCTCTAGAATCTCGGACTGGATGATCCCAATGCAGAGATCCCATTCCTGGAGGGGGAGGAAGACTCAGTCAACTGCTCTATTCTTTAAGTAAAGCACAACGCCCCAAATGCCCATTTTAAATAAAATGAGTACATAGTTCATTCATTTCTGTTGGTAGGATCATATAAGGAACCTATATGACCTATAAGGAACCTATATCCATGTCTATATCCATATCTGGCTTAACCAGTAACCATGTAAAAACTATTTATTACAGTTTTTAAAAAAATTTAATATGCAAAATAAAAGCATAGCCATTCCTGGGGACGCTGGAGTTATGCTGAAAAAAGCGACACCCATCCATTTACATGGAGGTCTATGGCGCCGCCTACCCCCGCCCCCTTTGCGCCACAGGTGGCGCGATCGGGGGCAGACCCAGAAGCATCGGCATACATGCTCCCGACCCGGGGGAATCGGGCGGACAGGTGAGTCTCTCACTAGTTAACTCGGGCCAAACACCCGGGAGGTTAAGCAGATCATTATTGCAGGTTCCCCTTTAAAGAATAATTTGTTTTTCAGAACTAAAAACTTTCTGCTATACATTTCTTTTTATAGAACACCCCAACCCCCCAAAGAAATTGGGGTGGGGGGGGCTAGGAATCTTTTAGAGCAAATGCCTGGACAGTATACCATCTCTGCCTTTCTCTGAGAAAATCTGGCTTCTGACAGCTGCAGTCAGTGTCTCTCAGCTCTGAGTCTCCCTCTGATCACTCCTTGGTCTCCCCCCTCTCTCCTGTTGATAGACGGCACCTAGGAGAAGGGACAGGGGAGAGCAGGGAGTGATATCAGCAGACAGGAGAAAAGACGCACCACAGCTGCGTGAGTGTTACCTCTGCTCTTCTCACTCCCACTGACCTATGTCCTGTCTATTGATAGAGAGCAGGGAGTGATCAGAGCAAGTCACAGCTGAGAGACACTGGCATCAGCTGTTAGTAGAGACTGTGTGTCTCCTTAATGAAAAGTACCTGCCCTCGCCCCTCCCTAGGTTCCGTTTATCAATACTTAGGAGAAGGGAAAGCAGGGAGTAATGCATCTTAAGCAGGGTACAGACCTGCAGATATGGGCTGGATCGATGGCCACTTCGAGTGCTGTGCGTGCTCACGGCCAACTATCTGGCCCATAAAATATACGCCCATTGTTGTTTTCGAGCGGGACAAATCAATCCCACTCAAAAACAGCCATAACGTATATGACACGAAATACGGCCAATGTCCGATGCTTTGCCTAGAGACCACTGGTCATTTTTTTGTTATTTTTTAATATGTTTATTATGTATGTTTATATGTTTCTAATATTGAAGGATTGAAAGGAACGAACCCAATAGGTGTGGGCAGTTGATGTAGTTTGTTGTAATGTAATGAGGGTAATGTTTGTCCTTTATAACTGGTTATGGTTCATCTAGCCCTATAGAAGGGATATGTCGTGCTTTGTTCCTAAATATGCATCTTATACCAGAAGAGCTCTTTCCAGGCTTACCTATTTCTGTTGTAATACATCTGTCTTTCTTGCTGTGTGTTTCTCCATTGCTTCTATTAAATAAAGAATTCATACGATATATGGGACCTTGGATTGTAGTAATACATAGCAGTGTGGATTTAATTTAAATCGAACTGATTTAAATCACAATTAAAAGAACTAGTCAGTAAAGCCTGCCATAGACACCTCGATCTATGGCAGACCTTTAGCAGACTGATTACAGCGTGGTGACGTCACCACGCTGTGAGCAGTCTGCTAAATGTTGGACAGGAATCCTGTGTGTTCCACTGACACACAGGATTCCTGTCAGACTGAAGCCAATTACCTCGGAGGGGGAGGAGACTCCCCCTCTGAGTTAACAGCATTAACAGCCTGCAGCTGTCAGTCGTACAGAAAAAGAACCGGCATGTCGGATCCGTGTGCGATCTGACCTGCCGGCTTTTTTTCTACATAATTCATAATTCTACATAATTCAAGGTGGGCTCCCACATAGTTGGGGCAGACCAACCTTGATGTGCTCGGCGGGAGCGAGCACGCAGGTTGGTCTGCTACAACTATGGCCGGGAGTCTGCCCGTCTATGGGGGGCTTTAGGCTTGATTTAAAAAATAGTTTTCTACATAAAGACTAATTCCTGCCAGTATAACTGTAATATGCAAGCAGATGAAGATTTTTAGAGTAACAACTTTTCATATTAGTTTTTAACCCCAGTTAAGATTAATCATTCATATTTGGACAACTTTTCTGTTCTAGTTAGGAAGGAGAGAAATAATCATTACCTTAACAATAACAATTTAAATAGATTTATTCAACGGAAACAATAACATTAGAGCATGTGTTATTTGCTTAATCTTCAGTTAACTCGGGCTAAATAAAGTTGCTGAAAAGGATCAGCCCGAGGCTTGCTGCTCTGCTTACTGTGTTCCCCGCTGTCTGATCTTCAGATCCCGATGTTCAAAATTTGAAAAAAAAAAACATTTTTTTTTTTGCCCCTTATGGTTTATCTTTCATTCTCACATTGATTGGAGTCATTTTTTTCGCTCCAATTCGAAAAAAAAACATTTAAAATATGTATTTGCTTATTATGAGTTTTCTTTCATGTTGGATTTGATTGGATTGATTTTTCTGTATGCAATCAAGTTCAAAATAAAGGAGTAAATGCTTTGTAAGGGCTTGCATCCACTGCGTCTTTTTCCCCACGGCGGATGTACGTCCGCAGCAGGGAAAAAGACACAGAGAGGACACTTCCCATTCTAATGAATGGCACAGTGTCCACTCTGCGCTATCTGAGTGGCGCGTCCGCAGTGATGATATGAAGCTGCGGGATGCCGCGTCTTCATTGCAGCACCGCACATTGCCGCCAGAGACACCTCAAATCACCGGAGGTCAATGGAGGTGTCCCAAGACGCGGGAAAACAGCGCCCGTACTGCATGTATGAATGCAGGATGGGCGCAGTTTTTCTGCATTTTGTCTCCGCTAAATCAATAGGATGCACTCCCGCCGATGCGGCAGGAGCGAGCCCTAAGCCACAGGCAAGCTGCAGGTACTCCGCCAGCAAATGTGCCAGCGTGCGACATTGTTTCCGGCGCGGTGTATCAGACCGCCTGTCAGTATCGGTTGATTTAAAAAATGAATTCTAGTTTGAGCAGATTTTTGTGTTTTATATTAAATTTGATCATTGAATGTAATTTTTTTAAAATATTTAAGCGTTTAAAACTTTATATATTCAGGATGTCTACTAGACCCCTGTTTTTGGTCAGGTACAGGCCTACAACATTTTTTTTTTCAATGATAAACAGTGTAACGCTTTTGGTACAGGAATCTGGACCTCGGCAAAATGCTCAGGAGGTTAAACAAACATCCATGTTTGTTAACTAATTTGGCTAAACAAAATATATATATTTTAAGAAACTTAGACTGTCAGCCCAGCCTACACATAAAAAACTGTAAAAAAAAATTCTATTCTCTGATGTTCTTGAAACTTAGCACTGAAGGGTTGATTCTGTATTCATAGGTTTGTAGAACAATAGGATTATGGTCTTTTTCTCAACTCTGTTCATAACAGTTTTGCTGTGAAGAAGAGGCATGTGATCTCTGCTGAGTCAAATTCAGTTCTGAGAATTGCAAATGTAAACCAAGCATCTGTGATAATATCTTGTACATCTCTTTGGATTTGGTTATTGTTGCCCCAATTGGACTGATATATACGGCCCTGTGTTTATTCACTAAAATATAAATAGTAGTTTTGGGTGAATTGTACAGATGTCGTTACTGACACAGACTTTACTTTTTTTATATAATAAACTTCCATCTATTCTATTTTTGAATATAAATACAGTGGACCCTTGACTGAATTCTTCCCAAGGGTTGGTTGTAAGTCAAGTTGGTTTTAAGTCAAGACTATTTTTCCCATTAGAAATAATGATGACACCCATAATGCCTTCTGAACCTCCCTAATCACCCTTTAGCTAGCCATACACGTGTCGGATTCCATGTCCAATCGATTCATCATCCGATCGATTCTGGCGATTCTGCCGGGAATCGCAGGTGTGATCAATCGGCCAATTAAGAGTATCCATCGCTGCATACCAACGGATTCCGGGACGATTCCGTGTCCGATTCCACCTCCGATTCCACCTCACAAATGGCAACTCCCCCTGATCTGTGCAGAATCGGATCAAAAAGACCAACATGTTGGTTCTCTGACGGATCCGATTCTGGGCCCCCGAACGATCGGACGTAATCGGACGGACAAGGTGGGCTGCACACGATTCCGGCACGATCGATTCACGTGCACGCGCCCGGAATCGATCGGCCCGGAATCCGGCCGGAATCCGACCCGTGTATGGGGGCCTTTTACCTAAACTTATATAAAAACATTGTATAACATGTGCAATTTATCAGAAACACCAATAATAATAATGTTCTCACCAAAAAGTTATAATGAGCCGAGCCAACCAGAAACAAACATTTGTAATCTGCATTCAAGGTGAAATGTTTTGCTTACAGGAAGGTGGTTATTGTTGGTAAGGAGAGTCCTCTTCCATAAGAACATTGGGAATCCGACTGGCTGGTGTCCTTTCTCTCACTGGAAGAGTCTGTAGACTTTTGTAGATTGGTGGTATGGTCCATTTTGACATTCTGTACTTATTAGTGAGATCGGCCACATGATCGCCTCTCATATTTCCGTTGCAATATTTGAATTAGAAATTACCAGTACAGTGCAAAACATTAATACCAATTACAGGTACATAAAATATAAACAAAAAACAAAACTTGAAAGAGAAAAAGAGGTCCCCAAAGGGGCAGAGAAGAAAGAGCAGTACAAATTGGAAACATGTGTATGGGGTTGCACGTCCGCGCTCCCCCAGCAACAATCCACATAGCAGTCTGGCTTCAGATTAAAGAAAGCGCAGGTTCTCCCTATCCAAGGACGGGACAGGCATATGATATACAGGGGTCCCATACTTTTATGAACTTGTCGTATCCGTCCACTAGGATACCACACTAATTTTTACACAACACCACACAATTTCCTTCTTCTTTTCAGTTGAGATTGCTTTCTTTACCTTCTCTTTCTTCCTTCCTCCTTTTTCTAGCTATTTTGGGGCCATTTTTGAGGCACTGCCTAAAGTCCTTGAATGGGTAACTAGGCTCTATTGCAGCTTACAAATAGTTCTCTGACATCCCATTATATGTAAACAACCATGCAAGAGGAAACACATTTTGGCCTCCGCTATATGGCTATGTTTCCATGGTGTCAAAACTTCTCCATTTGACATACGTTGAAGCATTACATTACAATCAATTAGAATGTTTCCACAGGAGTTGATGGAATGCATTGAGCTCGTTGCACTAAAATCAGCATAACTTGCTATGTCAAAATTAACGCAAAGGAGCCTAACACAAGTATGGGTGCGCTGATAATATCTGCTGGTAACGGACCGTTTTCCCCTTAAAAAAGGAGACACAACATAATTTCCGGTCCTTCGCAATCATCACTTCCAGGAGAGCGAAGGAGCAGAAGAAAGGTCCCTCCATCTGTAACGCATGCCTTACAGGATGTCCTAAGGCATCATAGATCTGTTAAGCTGACCATGCACCTTTCAAATTTCTCTGTCAGATATCATTAAGATCTACTAACAACTATGTAGTGCCGGGTCTTCTGCGATTGAACACAGGTAGACTTGATGGTTTTAATAGTCCCTCATATTACAAGGAGATCTAAAGGAAATCTGGCAGGAAAATCAAATGTGTATGGGGACCTTTAGACAGAGGAACATTGGCGGACTCATGAATGCCGTAGAAACATAGCCTTATTCTGGTTGTAAGTTAAAACTAAACCTTTTTTTGTATCTCAAGTTGATCTTAACTCAATCTAATTGTAACTCAAGGGCCCACTGTATTGGTTGTTCATTGGTTATTGGTTTATTTATTTTAATTCTTTTCATGTATTTACTTTATTTCTTTAAATCCCACCAAATAAAATGTTTTGCATTAAATGAACGCATTTTCCGAAATGATTTTTCTTGGAACAGATCATTCATTCTGCGTATGTCAAATAAGGTTTCATTGCTGATTATTAGGTAGTCGCTTTTAAGAAGGATCTATTTTGAAAATGGATGGCGTGTTATTGTTGATGGCATAACCCTGGAAATAATGACTTGTAACAACAGGCCCATCTGGAGTGGGTCAGGAGATACAAGTGAATACAGAATGTTCCTCTGCATCAAGTGAACAGACAAGTATTTTGCTTAATTGTCTAATCAAACAAAGCTACTGTTTTCCAGGAACACAGCGCAATGCAGAAGGTACACTGCACACAAGTTGACAAAATAGTGGCACAGTTTGATAAGGAAAAGCTGTCTCTTGAGAAGAACTTAGAAAAAGCGATCAAGAAGAAGGGGTAAGAGCAGCTAATAAACAGCAATCCAAATCATAAATACAAAGTCATTAAAAAAGAATAAAAGCCGTTATTAAATCTTTAAAAAAAATGTAATCATGATCATGCAGGGCTTTATAAAATAAATGATGTACTACTTAAAATTCTATACTTTCCTATATACTAGGTTTTTGGGTATCAGCAGTAATAACATCGCGTTGCAATAGTTTAAGGCTTTGTTTCCATTGCGTTGTGTACACGCTTATCGGGAGGTCCCAACGTAACAGATAGACTTACCTGCTCGGCGGACGGGTCTGTCTTCATTGCGCCGAGCCGATCCGCCGGTGTAAGGCTGAACGTAGTCGAGTACGTTCAGCCTTTACACCGGCAGATGTGTAAACAGACCATCCGCCGGCAGGCAATCTCTGTGGGATACGTCGGGACCCCTGCTAAGCGTATACGCTTAGCGTAGGGGTCCCGACGTATAATGGAAACAAGCCCTTAGGTTCAGGTTTTCATTTCATGTTTTCATTTTTTTTTTGTATATTAGTTCATTTAAGTGAATTGTGTTTTCAATTAGATATCTATTTTATTGCTTATTTTTTCATTAGCCAATTTTATCGTTTTTACTGTTATGCGCTGCTGATGCATTTTTTCTGTTGCTGCCATTTTTATAAGCAATCAGTTAAGGAAGAGGAAATGTGCTATAGCGACATACAGACTGACGTCTTATCAGACTTCTGCTATCATGTTCTCTGATTCCACAACTGACATTTGGCAAAGGCAATATTAACACATCTCCTTATAATTTTGCCTTTTCTGTCAATTTCATTGTAGTTACAATTCAAATATATATCTTGAATACAAAAAAGATAAATAAAAATTGCAAATAAGCCATAAAAAATAGAGATACTTTCAGAGTTCTCTTTTGATTAGATTAAATAAGATATAAACCAGATCTGTGTGACTTTACAGTGTAGGTCAAATCCACACCTAAACTGATAAATGATCAAATAATTTTTTGTAATCCTGTTACTTTTGGAATAAACGGGGGGGTGAGGGGCAATTTTCCCTCCAACATCACTTCCTGTAAGCAGAAACTTAAAGGAAGTGATGTCGTTGAGTGCTGCTTCCTTGATCCGCACGCTGGAAGGTACACTCCACAACATGACTTCCTGTAAGCAGAAGCTAAAAGGAAGTGATGTCATGGAGTGCTGCTTCCTTGATCCACAAGCTGGAAGGTACACTTCACAACATCACTTCCAGCAGTACAGGTAAGGATAATTCCCTCCTCCCACCCTGCTTGTCTGAACAATGTGGGATGGGAAGATAGGAGGAACAGTAATGCAGCCTCGCTCATAAGCAAGGAGGGAGGTTATTTTACTCTACCTCTTAACTTCCCACCCCATTTCACACTAACATGATTGGACAGTGTGGATGGATGGATAGATAGACATACTGCTATCTACACATCGCTGGCGTCACAAATGGGCTGGGAAACTGACGCCCTCCATTAGATAGCTTTAAGAACCCCACCTCACATTACTATGAAAAAACATTTGTAATTATTTCACTAATTACCAACCCTGGTGAGACCCAGGATGACCCACCTTTATAGTCTAGAGCAACAGGTCACTCTGCTTGCTCAGACCACAAACATGTTATAATTTAAAGGCCAATTTAAATTATAATTACCAGATAAATAGTAGATATAATCTGTATTTGGAGTTCCATCGTAGACATAAAATTGAGCTTCCCTTTGCTGTTTCTGCATGCTGAGCAAGCAAGGCTGCTAAAAATCAAAGAATTATTGTAACCTATTGATGTGGATGTAGAAAAAAGAAACATTTTAAATTCCGGGGAGGAAATATCTAACTGTGGAACATATTTTGCTGTTTAGAGGAAATAACTGTATTGAAATGAAGAAAGAAACAGAAAATAAAATTCAGGTTTTAACATCAGATCATAAATCCAAGGTAAGAAAATGTCCACCATCATTCACCTGGCTTCTCATCCGAATCTTCGCACGCCGATCACCTGTTATTAACATGAACTAATACTAACTGCTCACGCTGCACTCAATTTCAGTGGTTCCTGAAAATCAAACTTATCAAGTGGCAGGGATAATAACTAGACATCCATAGCTTTGATCCAATGGAATCTTTTTATTTTTTATTCACCTTCGTCACTCTACGATTAAGCTTCAAACAGTTTTCAATATTGGAAATATTCAGATTCAACTAAAGTATTTGTATATAAATTAATTGGTCCCATTAAATGATTAGTTCATAATCAGTTGTTATAATTCAAGTCTGTTTATTGAAAACTGATGGAGGCTTTTTGTCATGAACTTTTTCTTTAATGCTTGATTGGAATGGCATCCATTAAAGCTTTCAAGAATATGGTGGTGTGTTTGTTCTCGACGCTTAGTGTTGGTATCGGTTTCTATCTCTCACTCTGTGCGGCCATAAACAACATCTGTGGTTTGTTTGTTTTCTGCATGCAAGTTTATCTCTGTGATTATCTGATGATTACTGAAAATGTTTTGCTGGTTTTGTATTGTGAATTTGAAGACATTTTTATTTAAAGGGAATCTCCACCAATACCCTGTTAAAGTTAAAGTAAACTTTAAAGTAAAATTAAAGTTACCTGGAAGATATGCTTAATGCAGTACCATAGGCAAAATAAAATAACATTCATGATGCAGGCTGTCTTTTATCCATACAGATTTACCCTCATAACATAGTTGTATAATGTGTTCATCTGGCCAGCTTCCATTGTCAAACTTAGTTGTCCAGCTTGATCAAGTTAAACCTTTCCTGATAAACAAAAATGGTCTACCTGCTTAAAGCTGCCCATACACCTTTAGATACCTGACAGAGAAATGTAAAGGTGTATGGAGACCCTTACATTGGTTACTTATGTTAAGTCCATCTAAATTTATTATACTATCTTAAGCTGGGTACACACGTGTAGATATGGGCCAGATCGATGGCTGCTTCGAGCGACGTGCACGCTCGCGGAAATCTATCTGGCCTATATCATATGCGGCCATCGGATATCAGACATGACCGTAAATCATGGCTGATATCCTTTAGAGGGGGGTATTTGAGTCCCCCTCCGTAGAGTAAAGAAAGCAGAGAGTAGCCAATCAGTCTCCAAGCTGTGATCAGCTCAGCTTCCGGCTGTGGCAAGGGAGCGGGGCCTGTCACGGCTCTGTGTACAAGGAGAGGGTTGGGCATGCTGGGCTTCCTTCTCTCTTCATGCAGTTCTCAGCCCGTGCTGTGAAACAACAACATGGGCTGAGAACTGCATGTGTCCCGGGTCCCCATTGATTGGCAATTGATTGCACAGGAATCTACCCATGTGTACCCAGCAGAACACTTAAGATCAGACATGGGCAAACTACGACCCAGGGAACATTTCCAGCCTGTTTAGCTTTTTTTTTCAGCCCGCCGAACCTATTCAAGTTATGATGTTAACATTTTATTAGTTCACTCAGAGGCTCCATTCATCAGCTGTTGGTCTGGCCCCTCCATCAAATTTCAGAACTGTCCAATAGTTTGCCTAGTCATGCTTTAGACTCATGGGATGGTCAATTGCTGGTACAGGACCTTGCGTTCTTATTGCCGCGATTGTGTGTATTCAGGCACGTCATAGTCCATCATAGTCCATAGCAAAGAATGGTCCATGTAGCTACATTTTTCTTCCATAAACACAGGGAGTGACCGCCGACATCTAAGAACTGGTTTATAAACTGCAATATATGAAATGTTTTTCTTGGGTTTGGATAAACTTTTTTTTTTAAATATTACATTTTTATTGATTTTCAATTACAATGAAAATAACAGAATACAAGTAGTCACAGTATCTTATACACTACACAGGAGAAGTAAACCACTTGTAATATCAAACAAAAACCAAGGCAGGCTATAAACCCAATCCAAAGACACAGGGGCACGGTGCACAAAGGCAGCCAATGCCAGGTCTAGACCAATAGGGGCCCTTCGGAGGTGCCAAGGAAAATAAACCAAGACTGGGTACATGCCTTGCCTATATAAATCAGGAGAGACAAAGAAAAATGGAAAACCAGAAAAGAAGAGGTAGAGAAACAGACAGGAGAGAAAGAGAGCAGGGAAAAGAGTCAGGGCGAGACAGAGGGTGAAGAGGGGGAAAAAGAGCCCCCCTTGTGAGGGGGGGAAGGAGGAAGGGAGGATAGGGGTGGGTATGGGAGATGGAGACCGGGCTGGAAGCCAATGGAAGGGCTATAGTAGAGTTAGGGGGAGACGAGGAGCGCCCGACCCTCCACCGAATCCTTAAAGATGATCCACGTGCCCTAAGTGTACACGAATCTGGGGGAGGCATCCTGAGCGGACGCTACCAACTCCTCCAAGGTTAATGTCAGCCAGCCATTCAGCGATTGGATAAACTTTTAAACCGCCAACAACTAAGGACTGGTTTATATACTACAGTATATGAAATGTTTTTTTTGGGTTTGGATAAACTTTAATACTTTCGTCTCTGGTGGGCATGAACTGCAAGCCTGTTATCTTCTATGACTTCTGGTCCCCTCACCAATCTTTTACTTCCTTAAGCTAAGCATACACAACTCAAATTTGTAATATAGATGAAGCTCGAGCGCAGCGCCATACCCTCAGCTGGGCATTTGTCACGCGGGGATCTACCTGTGTATGCCTGCCTGTTCCTATTGCGACATAAAGATTGGTGAATATAACCTGAGATGTTTTGGAGAGACAAGAATGATCAGGAATACACACAGTAGTCACTTACTGATGCTGTAGTTTTCTTCAACCTTAAACTCTTATGGATAGAGGACATTTAAGCCACCCACCTGGGTTACCATTGTGTCCAGTTTGTGCCTGTAAAGTCTCAAATGCTATGTAAGTGATGTTATGTGAAATGGTAAGTTATCATTGTCTGTGTTGGCCATCTAAACTTCCTAAAGCTACACAAAGCTTGGAGGCTTGGTATTGTCATGATCAGTATAGGGCTTTCTGCTACGTAGCAAACAACATGTATGAAATGCTTAAAGTTCTAAATATAAATATATATTTAAAATATGTTCTACTGGCCCAGGTAGCCAAAAACAATAAACAAGAACAGGCTCTAAACAATTCTTAACATGTTGGCATTAAAAATCTTAATGTCTAGATCAGTGATGGCGAACCTTTTAGAGAATGAGTGCGCAAACTGAAACCCAAACCCCAATTAATTATCCCACAGTAACCTGAATTACACACACACAACCCAAATACACACACAAAACATTCTTATGAGATAGAATAGGGGAGGGTAAGGGGCGCTGTGTGCAATCAGAAGAGGGGGGAAGAGAACTGACAGAATTGAGAGCCAATAGGCTGCAGTTCTTTCCTCTGTGCTAACTGATAGCTCGCATGCCCACAGAGAGAGCTCCGTGTGCCACCTCTGGTTCACCATCACTGGTCTAGAGTATAAGTATAGAGAAATTCAACCCATTCTAAATTGTTAATATATGTTTGACGCAGATGATTCTAGATACTTTTTGCAGAAATATTTAGATTCTCTTATACAATCCAGCAATGTTTCTAAGATAAAGGTAGTATCTCTAATGGGACTGTACATGGTTGTCCTCTGTCTCCTTTGATATTTGCAGTGACAACTGAACACACAGCCTTTACAGTTTGGCAGTGTGCAGTTGTTAAATTAATATATATCTTGGTAACTTCTATAAACTCTTTGGTTATTGCTGATGATACATTTCTATGTATGTTATTATAAAATTATTTCCTATTTGGAGTAGTCATGCATTGCCGTTTAGGGTTAGTACAGAACATCAAATACCTTTATAGGTTCTAATAGGTTAATCAAATACCTTATATGTCGTATTTTTTGCTCTGTATGATGTTCTTCTTGAACATGCTGTAGAGTGATGTTTACTTGGGAGATGAAGCAGCACTGAGAGACTGTAAATGCTGCCCCACCTACCGAGTAAATACTGGTATACAGCATGTTCCAGCAGACTGGAGAGAGGCTCCGTGGTTTTTGTGAGGAAAATCAAGTAAAAAAATGTATACAGAAAGATTAATTCCAGGATCTTATCAAAGGGAAGCCTGGAATCAGTCTTTCTGTAAGTCATGTTTTTCCTTCATTTTCCCTTCCAAAAACCATGGTTCATCTTATGGTCTGGTGTGTCTTTGTGTGAAATACAATGTATTCTTCATAAAAGTTAAAGGGAACATTTTAATACAGTGTTACACAATACAAGTAAACTTCAATACAGTTATACAAGTAAAGCAACTTACAGTCTAAGGTCCCTACCATACTCATATACAGTACATTTTAAAAAAGACCTTTTGTCTCATTTTGTTCTGTACATTATCATAGTTAAACTGTAGACTTTCAGCTTTAATTCAGTGCATAGAAATGTGAGGAACAATCACTTTATTTCAGGGGCTCAAAAGCAATTAGACCAAATAATTTATTGGAAAACTCAAAACAAAATGTTGATTTACACTACTTGGATAAAACCCTTTCTGGCATTTCCTTCTTGTTAACCAAACTCTGCCAGAGCACACATGCCTGTGCTCTGCAAGGTCACAGTGATTCTGCATGGCTGCAGGCCTGCAGATCATTTCCAGGGAGAGAGGGTGCCAAAGGTAATTGTACAAAGGTAATTGTATTGTATCCAGTACAATTCAAAGAGAAAAAAGAACACAAAAACACATTTCCAATTCAACAACATTTTATTATAAACAAAAAAATATATATAAATACATACTGTTTTGAAATATTAGTATAAGTATTTTAGAGATTTTATCATTCATGATACCTTTTATTTATAAATTTTTTAAAATGTAATTTTTTTCTACATTATTGTTTGTTTCAAACATTATTATATTCAGGATGTCTACTAGACCCTTGTATGGACAAATTTTTGGGAAGTTAGAGGCCTACAACATTAAAAAAAAATCCATTTAGGTCTATGGTGCGCTTTTGGTACATGAGTCTTGACATCAAAAGAGCGCTAGTGAGGTTAACCTCCCTAGCGGTTGAGAGGAACCCTGTTCGTTCGCTGAACAGGGTCCTCTCAACCGCAGGGGAAGCCGGCGGCGGGGAGACCCTATGCTTCCCCGGAAAGCTGCAGCGATTGTCTTCATCGCTGCAGCATTTCCGGGTTTGCGGCACCGCCCCGATCGCATCACGGTGACGTGGAAGGGGGCGGCGCCATAGACCTCCATGTTAATGGAGGAGCGCCGGCTTTCCCTCTCACGCAGCTGATGTCAGTAATGACAACAGCTGCGTGAAGAGCTCCGGCGAGTGTACTGTGTACACTACCTCGATCACCCGTAGGCGCGAAACGGGCGGTGCACTCAGGAGGTTAAACATGGAAAGGACTCAGTGATCATCCACTCCTCTCCTTCTTTCACCAGTCCCTTTAGCTGCTCAATTGAAAATGACATAAAGGAGGAAGAATAAGCCATTTTCCACATCTGCCCACGAAATAGCCTTCTGAACCCCTGAAATGCTAATGCTATCTTTTTGGTCAACTCAATGAATGAAAGCAGTGGTGTATGGCTAGAGTGCTAACCACCATGCCACCCATTCTGTTCTACTAATGGAAGTACCAGTTTAGTTGCTGCATTTATCACTTGATGAAAGGGAAGGTGTTTTACCCAGTGTGTTTTAGGCATATAGGTTCTTTTAATGATGGAGTAAATTCTATTTGTACTGTTCTACAAAGCCGCCAGGAAATCTTGCCTTTTCAGTATGGGAGTTCTGTCTCCCTGATATGGGAACCTTGTTGTATGCTGTTACTGTTAAAAAAACATATATCCCATAAAGCAAGGGAGTCTAAAGCTAAAGGTGTTTCCAATACACACAGTGTATGTAATCTGCTACAAAGCTCTTCTAATGTCCGATGTTAGGCTTTAGGATTGTGTAGAAGATGAAGATCCATTTGCTTCTAATGGCCTGTTTTCTTTAACCGTTAACCCTTTTCACCCTCATTTCGCATTAATTATGGCTTGTTGTGTACCAAAGGCATTTTCTAAATCCGTCTCTGTATTAACCTTTCACACCTCCACTGATTTCATGCTGCTCTGCCTGCATATATTAAATGTCACCAACGTTACATGCATATTTAAATGGAACTTTTATGGAAATGGCATTGAAATGATGTGTCCTGAATAGAAAGCATGTATTGTTACAAAATTGTGACATATTTTACTGGGCATACAACCATGGTAAAGTTGCATCTCAATCAATGTATTTTTTACATGGTTTTCCATATGGAAGTGCTTGTGTTTCTTGTACTTTCTCCCTCAAGTGGTTGACTGTATGTGTAGACCTTGATAGACATTAGTTGAGCAAAGGGAATTTTGGTAATGGAAAATTTGAGGAGCAACAGAACCCAATACTTTGTTCCTCTGATTTCCTGTTATACAGGAGGTGTGTCCCAATACTTTTAGCAATATAGTGTATCAAAAAAAAGGATAAGGGTTAGCAAGGGACAAATCTTGGATAGGGGGTATAGTCAGGGGAGGGGGGGGCACAGAGGAATTCCGGGGGGGGGGGGG
>CM070035.1:146183494-146200926 GCA_036250615.1 Ptychadena robeensis | reverse complement strand
AAGTGAGGGAGTGATGAGTGTGTGATTGTGAGGATGTATGTATATCTACCTGTTAGAATATAGAGGTAGTCTAGGAAGCTGTGAAAGTAGAATAAATATAAAATAGTTAAAAGAAGGATTATACTTAAAAGGAAGTGAAATTCTAGGTAATATGTCTAGTATACAATGGTGAAGTAATGCCGGTAGGTCGTTTTAAGATGTTAATAAAAATTTGTAGTTTTTAATAGATAGTGATCTTTTTTAAGATCTTTTAAAATATCTTTAGATTTTTAATATGCATAGGTAAAATGTAAAATGAATAAATAGAGCGATCAAAAGTTTAAAGCTAGCCATACATTGTCGGATTCCATGGCCGATCGATCACCTATCCGATCGATTCCGGCGATGTCAGCGGGAATCGGAGGTCCGATCGATCGGCCAATTAAGTGTATCCGATCGCTACATACCACCTTGTCCCACGGATTCCTGGACGATTCCGTGTCCGATCGCTTACATCCCAAATGGCAACTCCCCCTGATGTGTGCTGAATCGGATCAGAAAGACCAACATGTTGGTTCTCTGTCAGACCCGATTCTGGGCCCCCGAACGATCGGACGGACAAGGTGGGCTTCACGCGATTCCGGGACTCCCGAAATCCGTTGGGAAACGAACCCGTGTATGGGGACCTTAAGATTGTACGTATAAAATCACTAGATATATAGGTCAGGATGAAAGCCAATAAGTATAATGCGAATTAAGATTGAAAAAGACCTACCAGGTACTTGTAGTGACAGTATTCAGGGTAAGGCTCTCCGTCCAAAACTCCAGCACATGTCCACCGCTCAAGGCATCAAGTCTTATTGATTTTTCATATAATACAATACAGATTTACCACCATATAATACATTACAGAATCCCCACAATATAATACATTACAGAATCCCCACAATATAATACATTACAGAACCCCCACAATATAATACAATACAGATTTACCACAATATAAACCTGTGTGCTAATGTTTATAATGTCATTTTAAAAACTTTTACAGTCTTAAAAATCAAATGTGTGCAAAGTCTTCTGCAACAGTTCTATTAATCTGTGCATCCAAGTTGCCAACTAGGGAACATTTCCGGGGTCAGTCATTAGAACATCTTCCCTTCTTTTAAAGCTTACCCATTTCTCACACAAATACAAGGGACAATTTAGACTAACCATACACAGGGACAAGTGTATGACCCAGAGTGATGTACCTCGGGAACAGGAACAAATAATGTATTTTCTAAGTGGAGCACATCAGCTAGAGAGACAATTATCTTACATGGCCACGACTCTAATGATGGTCTCTAATGACCATGTATCTAGTTGGTTGATCAAAGCAGACAATATCCTCATCTGTCCGTTCATTTACAAATTGTCTGACTACAACAGCATCGTCCTTTTATCACAAAGATGATTCTAATACATTTACTGGAGTCCATAAGATTGATACGCAGTAACCCCAAATGCTCTACAGAATGTAACAACACGGAAAATTGTGCCAAGAATTGTTGATCAAGAACAAGAATAGACGTAGAATGAGGAATGTTTCCATGACAACCACCCGGGCCTGTCAGTATCTCGCTCAGTAAAATCTATTTTCCAGTGACATTTCTAACTAGAAAATAATAGACTATAAGTGCCATTAAACAAAGCAAAACAAAAAAAACATGATGATTTAATTTCCATTACTTAATTAAAAGCCAGGCATTTAAAGGGGCACTGGTATACAAACCAGGAGGAGAAATACAAAGCAATGTTTTATTCTATTAACGGATCCTTCATCCTTGCTGATACAACCGTAACAAAGATGTCAACATGATAACAGATGAAGATTGTTTAAAAAGATCTTTCAGTGTGTATGAATGAACACTTGACATGTCACAATATAAAGAGTAGCATGCAGTACCTATTATCATCCATTTATGATGCACCCAATGCATTCCCTAAAGGTGCGTTTATGCATCCTTATTGCATTAGGCTATGTCTACACTTGCGCAAGGACTATATATTCAATACCGGGAAGCGAGAAGGAACTCTATCGACCTGGATGTGAGGAAATTCCCCCTGAAGGTCAGGGGCAAGGGGACTTTAAAGGCTCAGAGAGAGTGTCAAGGGTCAAAAGGTATCAACAAAGACAAAAATAATTTATTATAGAACAATGGGCGTCTAGCCCAAAAAACAGCCAGATGCTTGAGGTCTGGTTACATATAAACACCATGAATACAGACAGTACATGATCATGAGAGGTGGTTCTATAGGTTAATGGATAATGTATTCCCAACGCACGTTTCGTTTCAAAACTTCATCAGTGGTAATCAGGGAAAAGCAATCATAGAACCAATATCTGTTCAACAAATACAATAAAATAAAATGGAGGGCAGACAGTTTAAAGTGGTGTTAAAATTAGCCAAATATGTGGTGAAAAAGGGTACTCACAGGCCTAGCAAGGCCAGGTGTCATAGCCAACCTCTTTAAACTGACCGCCCTCCATTTTATTTTATTTTATTGTATTTGTTGAACAGACATTGGTTTTAGGATTGCTTTTCCCTGATTACCCCTGATGAAGTTTTGAAACGAAACGTGCGTTGGGTTGGGAATACATCATCCATAATCCACTTTTCCTGACTATAGATTTTAATAGGCTGCATTACTTTTCTTACTTTAATTGAACCTGGTGATCCTGTCAGTGACATTCTTTCTATCCCACTATGATATGTAGTATCATCTTAACACATGAGGTGTGTTAGGGCTACAAAAGATCTTTTCTCATTTCTCATTTTCTAAAATAAGGAGGAGTTCTGTAGTCCACTAAGAACACTGCAGAATCAACAGGTTTATTTGCATTTATAGAACAGATATAACAAATAGTTTTTTTATGATGTGAGGACAATAAAAGAGGTTGTTTGCTGAGGTTAACATATGACTTGTGCCAAGTAAAATAATACCTTGTATCTCTCTACGTATAACCCAACAAGTTATGACTTAACAATGTCAGAGTATGAGAACTTACTAAAATAAATGCTACTTGTGCCACTGTTTTTGTTACGTGTGCTGAGTTGTGCCATTATCCCAAAATTCAATACAAAATGTATATCACCGCGAGAGTCCCCTTGCTCCTGATGTTTCCGGGGTAACTCTTGATCTGGGTTCGTGGGCCAATACTCACTCTCCCGGTGATATAATTTTTGTAAGTTTATATAATTGCATATTCAAACTATTAAATGTACAGATATTTTTATTTGGATTATAATACATTTCATCTCATTTTCCCAGCTTGCAATGAAACAGTCAAAGGAAATGGACCAGCTGAAAAAGGCCCAGCTAGAACATCTGGAGATCCTGGAAAAGCAGAACGAACAGGTAGAGTATGGCCAAGCTCGGGTGCCTCTTCCCTTTACCTGTGAGGGGATCTTTTCACATGACTGCAGTTGGATTATTTCTGGTGTAATGTGGCTCAACTAAATCAGCTCTAATGCTAAAATCAAATAGCGAATACAAGTTGTCTTTAGAGGTAGTAAAATTGTACCTCTACAGTTAACTGCACTAGGTCATGAGTCTACATGGCCAATGCAACATACCCCAAAAACTAAAGTTTTTTATAGACAATAGTAAGTTGAATACCCACCTTTATGTTGTTCTTTCTTCCAAACCGGTCTGTCTAACCTCCTTCTTTACTAGGTCATCTTAAGGCTGGAATACACGGCTCGATATTTGTGCTGAGAGAGAGATCTCGCCAGTAGCGCGATGACGTCATCAGGCAATTGCCCAGCTTTCCCAATATCGGGAGCCAGCTGTCAGCCCATCCTATACTTTGAATGAGGAACTGCTGATCCCCATTCAAAGTATAGGATATCGAACAAGGTTTACCAACATGTTGGTAACCTGTTCGGCCGAGTGAGATCTATTGATCTCGCTTGAAAAATGGCATACGCGTGTAAATTTTGACCCGTGTATTCCCAGCTTTACCCTCCGGGATTAACCCAACTAGCCAAGTTTCATTTAAAGGTCTAGTCTGTCTCATTTTTTGCTCATTGATTCTAGCCCACCAGCAATTTCCAGTTGCTGTATCAGCTCTACCACCGAACGGTGAAGCCCCTTAGGGTTACACCGATGAAGTCAACATAGTGCTGTGCAGGATGAGTTGCCTGTCATTTGGTATAAGTTAAGTTAACTAAAATAAAGTAAATCAGTATGAAAAATTTGAAGGAGACCTTTTTCAGAATATGCTAATTGTCTGCAGATCATGCGGTCAGAACTTCAGGTTTGAATACATAAATACAGTTACCTGCCACTAAAAAGCTCATCTGATCTAGCACCACTGTTGTCCAATAAAAGGGATCCTCTCAATGGTCCCAAAACTTCAGTGTATTCTTATCATCAGTAAAGATTGAGATGTGCTATTGTCTTCCTTCAAATTAACTTTTCTGAAGTTTCAGTCATGAAAGTTTTTAGGTAGCAAGAGGTCAGAGGGATAAACATTTACAATCTTCTTTGAGATTATTATTTTACTGCCAATTCAACTTTAAAAACAGAGTCACTATGACACTATGAGGTGCATAGTGTCAGTGGGTGGCTTCCTTCTATGGAATCACTATTCCGGAAAATGGATAATATTTCATCATATTGCTTCTTTATAACACCACCTTCCTGATATATATCATCTGGCAATTTCCCACATTTTCCTCCATTAACATATATATAATAATATTTTTGGATTAAATCTCCATTGTGAATTGAACTGTATGTACATTTTACATTTATAAAAAGACCACATGATTGGGTACAGACCACATGATTGAGTAAAATACAGCAAGAGATGCCAAATTTTTTTGTAACATGAGATTATCTGTGTTGTAAAACAGTCTGTGCAAAGTATTGTGTCATTGTATAGCAACTCATTGTTAAAATGCAACACCACATGCTGCTACCCCTTTAAGATCCGGCACCAAGACAGTCACTATACTGTGGGCCGCGGTGTCAGCACTGGATAGAAGTCCCAACAGAAGCGCAGAGGGGAGAGAAAGCTGAGGAACTGCGTAGGTATTATAAATAACACATAATGAGGTACATAGCACATGTGGTATTACTGTTTGGTTGACCCTTTTCTATGTTATGACATTTTGAACACTGGTTTGGCCTGCCAGGTAGAGATGGTCACCATCACCAAAATTGCTGAAAATGTAGAGAAGGGTTTCAGGAGCATTCCAAAAAAAGTGGTTCTCAACCTTTTTAGATCCGTGACACCAGAAGTGACTTCGCAAAGTATTACTTCCTGTATTTGGAATGCAGAAGTAGAGATGTGGTGTGTCACTTCTGTAATCCTAATTCCGGAAGTGACACTCTGCGACATCACTTCCTCCACGATCATGTAAGTGTAATGACCTCCCTCCTATTATCTTACTACATTTGCACAAATAATGTGCAGGGTGGGAAGTTAGGAGGGAGGGAAAAGCCTTATGTTACTCCTAACTTCCCACCCTATTGTGGCCATCAGTAGCAGTTTTGATGCCTTTAGTGAACACAGCGACCCCTGAGAAATGGTGATTCGACCTCCAACGGGGTCCCGACCCACGAGCTCGGAACCACTGCTCTAGAGCATGTAGTTTTTGCATAAATTAAGTTCAAAGTCAAGTCTATTTAATTTAAACCTTATATATGCTAAAACTACACAAACCCTTTTTGTAATGTTCCCAAAACCCTTCTCTACGTCTCAAGCATATGTGGGGATGGTACCATGTTCAGGGGGCTTTGCAATGGACAAATATTGATGCCTTCTCTACAGATAGGCTGCACTAGAAAAGCCTGGCTTTACCACTTTATGTTCCATTCCCAACAGCTCATGGCCCTTGTTCTAGTTAATGTTGTTCATTTGCTTACCATTTTTTTTTCTTGCAATATTCAGGCTTAAGTATTTTGTGTTTTTTTATTTGCTTCATATCATGCTGCATAACTTTGACATTATTTGTTGTTTTTGTACAAACAGCTTTTGAAATCGTGTCATGCCGTGTCTCACTCGCAAGGTATGGCTTGCTCCTCCATCTCTCCTTCCTCATTCACTTGTGTTTTTCTGATAAAATTTGTGGTTGTTACATTTGCTGAACCTGTTTTTGTATAATTCTGTTTTATGGGAGATGGCACATGTTGCTGCAGACGTATACAGTATTTATTTCCAATACAAGTATTATTGGTGAAAACGTTTTTACAAATATGTTTTAAAACAAAGGTAATCGGTAAGAATGTCCATACCTGTCAACCTTACCGTTGTGGCCAAAGCCGTGTTTTTTATGTGGCTTTCACGGCCAAATACCGGATTTTCCTGGATTCTTGAAATCCCAGTAATTTAGCAGGGAGAGTGCGAGAGAAATCGCAGTAATTTAGCAGGGAGAGTGCTAGAGAAATCGCAGTAATTTAGCAGGGAGAGTGCGAGTGAAATCGCAGTAATTTAGCAGGTAGAGTGCGAGAGAAATCGCAGTAATTTAGCAGGGAGAGTGCGAGAGAAATCGCAGTAATTTAGCAGGGAGAGTGCGAGAGAAATCGCAGTAATTTAGCAGGGAGAGTGCGAGAGAAATCGCAGTAATTTAGCAGGGAGAGTGCGAGAGAAATCGCAGTAATTTAGCAGGGAGAGTGCGAGAGAAATCGCAGTAATTTAGCAGGGAGAGTGCGAGAGAAATCGCAGTAATTTAGCAGGGAGAGTGCGAGAGAAATCGCAGTAATTTAGCAGGGAGAGTGCAAGAGAAATCGCAGTAATTTAGCAGGGAGAGTGCTCGACCCGCTTATGTCCCATCCCGTACATTCTCAGTACAAGAGGGTCCCTGACGTCATCACCCTGCACTCCACGACTGACCTGTCGGCCCCCACTCAGTACACTCAGTCATTTTCAGCACTTGAAGAACCACATTCCTCATACCGCATATGTCACACTTGAATTTCCCCATTTTTTGGACAGGTATGGATGTCTGAGAATGAACATTGTATGTAGTGCAGCCTACCAGTCCTCCGATGTGGTTGCTGCAGCGTTTATTTATTTTTTTACCCCAATTACATTTACTGCAAGTACATGGAAATACCTGTCCATCTTACTGTTTTGTAGTCCAGAACAGGAGGGTAGATGAGCAGCTGAACACCCTGGTGCACTATATGTGTAACTCCCAGCATTACTGAGGAAACATCAAGAAAAAAGAAAAGATGACACATCTTTAGAATTACACGCTGCAATATATAGCTTTTTTACCGTATTTTTCGAACTATAAGATGCACTTTTCCCCCCCAAAAATTGAGAGGGGGTAATAAGTGCATCTTATATTTCGAAAGTGTGACCACTTCATGGCTTAGCACTGAGCTCTTTTTGAGATCGCTCGCTCGCATATAGAGACCTGCAGACGGTTGATCTGTTCATCTATCCATGGACAGATCATCCGTATGCAGCTGTCACAGCTCTGTATGTGAGCGGACTTCAGCTTACATAGCCCTGCAGAAGGACGATCCATTCTATGAGAACAGTTGTATTTCATGTTCAAGTTGTATACCAAGCACAACATTCAAAGGGGTAGAGCGTTCCTGCTGGTATTTTAGTGGGGCATTTTACCTGTCCAGTCTTTTATCCCTTTGGAACTGTATCTTTGTAACAACTCTTGTAGTGGGTCCCCCAACCCACTGGAAGAGTGAACTGTTTGTTATTGTGTAGGAGGTGGCCAAACTTTTTGACTTGCAGGCTCACAGTGGGTTCTTAAATTTGACAGAGCAGTGGAACCAAGACCATGTTAGGCCCACCTGGCATAGATTTCCCTAATCCTTGCGACCCCAGCATCACTTATAATTATAATAACTTAACTATATAAATAAGTCAAATGTGCCCAATCACACCATAAATCTACCTGCCATATTTCAGTCTAAATCAGAGACCTTGGAAACAAGATACCGCTAGTTAACTGCAATAATCGAAGATAATTCCTAGAGGCGGCTTCCATTGCCATTAGGACGCACTCACGTGCCCATGGCGACCTTCGGATGCCTATATGCAATATATATGCTGGCAATGAGCGAAAGGGAGCCAGAGCTACATTTTACCAACGGTGACAGCAGGCTGGAATAAAAAACTAAATGGGCCAGAATTTACCCATGTCTGGTCTAGGGGGTTAAGGAAAATTACTACTTATCTACTGTCCACTTCAAGGCTTCTGATTGTGTTCTTACTACACAATGCAGAGACATAAACTGGGCATTGTAAGAGACATTATGTTCAACCTGTGCTGCACTCTACTCTTTCACGGCAATGGAGTCTACATGTAGGCTTGCACACAAGGGTTTCCTATACACTTGTTTGGAAAGTGCTAACTTTACAGTTCTGCAAATGCAATGTGCATTGTTTGCATGTGTTAACAAACACTCCATCCATCTGCTCTGGGTCCAACCCCTCTGTTAGATTTTAGAAACCCAATGTGGCCAACGAGTCAAAAAGTTTGCACAACCCTGCCCTAGACTTTTACGAGAAATGAATTGTTTCAGTGGGTTGGCGGAACCATTAAAGGGACTAATAAACAGAATTGTGATGTAAATTTTTGTATTCTGCTTTATGTACACATGTTTTCTTGTTGGATTAAATCACATTCAGAAGATAATTCTTGTACCATGAGACAGCAGTGCGTCGCATGCTGTACTGATCACATTTTCTTCTCTTCCGTCCCTAGGCAAAGGAAATCCAGCAGATGGTCAAACTGGAAACCGAGATGGGCCGCAGGCCTGCAACAGTTGTGTAAAGCTGCAAAACACAAACTGAAGTCGAGCAATCTACTGTCCTTTCAAGAACACTGTAAATTACCGACCACAGACACTGAATATGAAGTGTGCTCTTATGTTAGACCCCGTTTGTCTTGGCAAGATTTTAAGACTGGCATATTTCCCTTTAACATTTTGAGCACTGCACTATTTATGATACAGAAATATAATTATACAGTTATAAAAGTACAAAAAAAAAGAAACATATTTTTTATGAATACTAAACGGTATGTTAATATTCTATTATTATTATTTGCAAATATTTTAACTTTTTTAAGTGATTTTTTTAAACTATTGGCAGCGTAGCAACAGAAACCGAATAGGAGCGAATTTCGATCTTTTTTTTGTACCGATAGCTACAACGTTGTTACGCTGTTAGTGTGAAGGATTATGGGTAAAGGAAGACAGAAAGAGGAGTCTGCTGTTTCTCTGGGACTTAATCCCAATTGTGTTGCATGGCATTTGGTCTTTTTTTCAGAATGGCTAATGAGCATGGCTTTATTTGGAAGCCTAAGTGGCACACTTTGAAGTAATAGTGAGCACTGGAGAAGAAAACACATCGCACCGCCTCGACAATGGCCAGAAAGCACAAAGTGTTCTAATCGGTAGACGTCCCCAAATGCCATTTTGTTAAGCTGCGCTTTGGAGACCATTAGCATTTCAAGTAAATTGTATATTGAAGACGAGGAAAGAGGTGGGGAACAAAGCAGTAGAAGGAAAGAGGGTGTTTGCTGATGGAAAATTCAAATTGCCGGCTGTATCCAAATGATTTTCTTGTTCTTGCGTGGGCAGCAAGAAAGTCAGCTTTTCTTCGTTTGAATATATTTCTATTTTATCTGCTAGAACAGATTTCTTTTAATTTGCCGTGCTCAGGTAGTGCAGATGTACTCTGAACTAAAGCTCACTGGTGGCAATGGAGCTGACCACATTACAGCTCGAGTACATTTCTCAGTGGGCGGGGATGTTTTCTCCATCATTTCATCATGAGAATTTCATTCACCAGACTAAAGCTGAACATGAAAACGCAAGCCCTGTGGTTTTCAGGGAGAAGTGGACCTGCAAATGTACGAAGGTTACCACTTCTAAGCGCCCACAGACCACATGGCACCATTGTGCAGCTTGATATTAAAGTTTTATTATTCTAGCCTTGTGTCAAGATGACATTACCAGTGACTAAAGGGACAATAGAATTCACTAAGATGCATGAATTGTAGTTCACTCTCTATACTTAACTCTATAGACCTCATGAGCTAAATGGTCTAAACCAAGGGTATAAAACAACAATCCAACTTTCAAAACAAGTCACCGGCCAGTCTTGATATTTATTCAAAAATATAATGACACTGCCGGCCATTTTTGGCCCATGGGTCAGAGTTTGACACCCCTGAACTACACACACTGTACAAATAGGGGCACACATTGACTACATATAGGGATGGGGCACACATTGACTACATATAGGGATGGGGCACACATGGACTACATATAGGGATGGGGCACACATGGACTACATATAAATTGTGCAGTGCATGCAGTATGTGTAGTCCATGTATGCCCCCATCCCTCTGTGTATAGTGTGAGTAGTTCATATGTGCCCCTGTCCCTGTGTCAACAGTTTGTGCACTTTGCCTTCCCATAGACCCTTCCTGTTAGCCCTGTCCACAGCTCTGCTGCACTCACCATGCCTCGGTCCGCCATCTCTTGGAGTAAAGAACTATGGATCCCAGCATACTCCAGGCATCGATTGCTCATTGGAAGTGCTCCTCTCCCTTATGTTTTCCCACCCCGCTTGTGCAAATAATGTGCGGGTGGGAATTTAGTAAAGAAAGTAATACTCTCCCTTTTTACTTCCCACCCCACTTGTTAGCAGCACCTCTGATACTTTCAGTGAACTAGGCGACCCCTGTGAAATGGTCGTTTGACCCCCAAGGGGATCCTGACCCACAGGTTGAGAACCCCTGTAATAGCAGAAGCTCCAGAAATAAAACAGTAAAAAAGTAATTGTAGAGCATGCTGATCAAGAAAACTTTACACTTCATGAACCTGTGTTTTGAACATGCCGATGCTCCCGACCGCCGGGGGAGTCCGGCGGACAGGTGAGTATGTCACTAATTATCTCGGGCTAAGTTTCATGATGCATGAAACTCAGCCCGAGTTAACTCGGGCAAACACCCAGGAGGTTAAAGAGGATTAACCCCACAAAGAGGTTAAAGTAGAATAATCAATTATTATATATATACCATATTTTTCAGACTATAAGACGCACCTTTTTACACCCAAAATTGGGGGGTTAAGTGCCTGCTTCTAATGGTGCGAATGTGTCACGCCTTAGTTCCCCGCCAGCATCCTTACTCTCCTGGCAATAAGATAGCCAGGGAGGTGGAGAAGCTGTCTCATGGGAGATCCCTTCATGGCCAGATCTTTCATGTGAACTGTATTGTTTATATAAGCAATGCTGAGCTGTGTGTGGGAAAGCTGTACTCATGCTGACAGCTTCCTCACACATGTACACAGCCTAGAGGGGAGACATATGCAGCAGTTTCCCCGCGCCCTGCCCCTCTTCCCTGTGTGTGAGAAAGATGACGATGTGTGCTCTCTAGTGACACCAGTTCAGTTGTGGCTAAAGTTGGTACTGCAGGAGTTTTTTTCCCCCCAAAAAAAAATCTGGTTTTCCTGCTCTAAAAAATGGGTGCATCTTATGGTCAGGTGTGTCTTGTAGTCCAAAAATATGGGAAAAAAAATATACAGAACTAGCTAGTGGCCAGCACCCAGATAATTTTAGCCAGTTGACTGCAAGGCTTTGGAGAATCTCCCAACTAAACAATTTTTTATTATATAATATTTTCCATGTGTTGCCCACCATGCACCAAAGATGTAAAAATTATGAGATGAACATTTATTTATGATTCCAATATTATCTCTTGGAATAAGTACTTGAATTTGAAGAAACCTGTAGCAAAGTGATAACTATGCCTAATTTATTCATTCTATTTTGCCCTGATCACGAGAGTTCTAATATCTTGTTGACTAATGTTTTAGAGCAATAAAATGCTAGACGTGATTGTGCTCAGAGAAGTCAGTGCTCACATGTTAAAAGGATCATGCGGTTAGCACTTTAGAAATGTTTACATGCAATATTGTACAGGAACTGCAATCTCCTTGGTGTGACGCTACAGATGTTGCAGGGATAACTATATTGCATTTTAAAGACAACAAGACTGGGAAGAGGAAATGTTTGTAACTGTGAAGATGTATAAAGTATTTATATATACTTGTACTCCAAATAATGTAGAATATATCCATATTTAAGCAGGGGAAAACCATTTTTAAACACTACTGTTATGATATTTGCATGTAACACTGGCACCAAATTTCCATGTCAGACCTTAGCCCTCAGTCATGATGTTTCAGTCAGTTCTATGTTCAAATCTGGAGAGAGATACCTGATCTGTCATTCCCAGCTCTGTTCAAAAATGCTAGCTGCCTGGTTGGCGTCATGGTCCTGGATTTTGTATTTTACTCTCCCACCCCACATGTGTAGGTATGATATTTAGCACATGCATAAGTGTCTCCCTACACAGTGCACCCACGCAACTAGCATTCTAGGGGAATCTTGGATATTCTTCCATGACCAGTTATCTTTAAAGCTTAAGTTCACCTTTGTAATGTGTCCTGAATGTTCACACTGATGTTCTGTATGGTTTGTACATTCCCAGCAATAACACACACTATATGTAGGCATCCCTACCAATTACTGACTTCAGGGTTCCAATAATACAATAGATGGTGTACCTCCAAAAGTTGTGTGATTTCTCGTTTCTGTGTACAAAGTCAGCTCCATAAATATACAACTGGATAATGGCTGTGAAAAAAACATGAGTGGTGTACATAGAGCCTTGTTCTCAACCCTCATGAACACCTTTGAGATGATTTGGATCACTAACGATGAGCCAGGTCTTCCTATCCAACACCATTACTTGGCAACGGCAGTTCTTGTATCAGAAAGCCTACAAATTTCCAGAGAGAAGTCCTTATAGAAGAGTGGAGGTCATTGTTGATACAGAGAGAAGAGGGACACTCAGGGGCGGTCTTAGGGATGTCTGCACTCCCTCTGATGCCCCCACCCCTCATTTCTCTGGCCACTGCAGGGATGGCTGAGGTGAGACTCTGTTAGGGACTCTATTCTTTTCAAACACCGACCCCGGGCGGCCACGCAGATAGTCGGGCGTGCCACTGGGAAGACATCTGGGCATTGGAAGAGATTACTAGTGCCACCCCTGGCATGTTGCCGCCCTGGTTGCCCACTCCTAAAACCACCACAAAGGACACTCACTGTTTTCGAATGACCTGTCCATAAAGAAAAAGTGTGATGGTCAGTGGGGCACAACCTTTGGCCTTGCTCTGTAATCCTTGGCTGTTCATCATTTGTTTAGTGATATTTAGGTAACTTGACCTTGCTATCTTGTTCATAGATCAGTCTGACCCCACCACTTTTTTTTTTAATCTGATGGGTATACATAAGTTTATGTATGCATAAGACCCAATCTATACAACTCAAAATGATTAACCTGAGAGTTATAGTAGCACACCCCACAGTAAAGAAGGAAATCTAGAAATACGGATGTATGGGAACCGTATCTAACCGTATCAGCACATGTGATGCACTGACAGTTCAAAAGGTGAACTTACACTTTAACATGTGACACAACATACCAGGGTTTTAAATGTTTTTTTATTTGTTTTTATTTGTTTTTTGTGATTTTGTACAATCATTTTACAGAATGAAAAAAAAACAAAAAATTGTATGCAGAATTTTTAAAGACGATGTATGTTTTCTGTTTGGTACTTGTCCTTAATGGTTGACTAAAGGAGTTAACGTGCATGGTCCCTTAGCCTGCAGTGTACATTTATTACAGACAAGTGCATGTACAGTACCTGTTCCTTACTAGCAACATATCCACTTTGTCGTTGCAGGAATGACTGTGTTAGGGAACTCTTGTTACGTAGAGACAAAATATTTAATTTCGATGTTCTGAAACACGTTTTTTGTATGTCCCTGTTTGTTCTAAGGCCCCTTATTACCCAAAAACTTGTCTTTTATATTCCTTTTTCATAGACGTGAAAATGATTCCTTTATATATGGCAAAAAAATTATATTATGGGAATAATTATTATGGAATAAAATATACTCCTTCAATACGAAAAAAACTAAATTGCTATTACAGACCTCCCTGGCTGCCCACCTTTGACGGAGTGGTAATCCGTATTAATTGTGTTCTTTGTTTAATGCATAGACCTAGAGACCACTGCTTCCCGTCCAACTTAGCGATGCTCGAAGTCGTAATAGTAATGAACCTTTCTGTGCCTGAACTCACTAATTACTAGTCATGGTCTTCCAGTTACTCAAAATTGCCTTTGGTGCCCAAAATCCCCCCCCCCCCCCCCCCCCCCCCCCCCAACACCCCAAGTTTTCGGCTTGTGTGTGCAAACTACTGTTTTACTCCCACTGTGTGTTTATCAATTTTCTACGCTCCCTTAACAAAAGGTCACTGTGGGTACTTTTGAATCCGTTATGTGGAACTGTTTCTTTTTTTTATTATTATCGTTATCACATATTGTAATGTTGCAGTAGAAGCAAAATGTCAAACAGAGGAGTGTAAATTTCTTTAAAAAATCTGATGATCTTAGAAATAAACATTCAAAGTGAGTATTTACTGGCAGATTACTCTTATTTGTATGCAATTACTGCTGTTTTCTTTCGTCACAATAAAATTATGGCTGAACACATGTACAGTGTGACTGCTACAGGCTGAGATGTGGGTCTCTGGGTGAAAGGAAGGGGTGAAAGCCATATTAAACATTTAGTTTAAATGAAAATGTTACATTTTTGGTACATCCAAAGAAAGATCCCGAAAACCCTTGATTGTCTTTAGAAAGCAGCCAGCCTCCCCGGACAGACTTGTGTTAAGAAAAACTGTTACTGTCTCGGGGAAGCAGTGGTTTCATTGTAGAGATGTAAGATCCCCTATGGAATTGTGTTCTCTAATCAGATAGTAGCTGGAGCTTTCCCCATAATTGACCTATAGCCTTGAATTTGCATGGGCTGTAAAGCTAGGCATACACGGTTCGATTTTAGCTTTCGATCGACCTAAAAGGTTCAAAGTTTACATCGATCAAACTTGCAGACATCCCAAAGGAGCCAACACTCCTAAAGCAGACCTGAACTCAAACATTTTACTGACATTTAATTTTATATACCGTATATACTCGAGTAGAAGCAGACCCGAGTATAAGCCGAGGTACAAAAACTGGAAAAACTTATTGACTCAGGTATAAGCCGACAGTGGGACATGCAAAGTCAGATAGTGGAGTTTTCTAAATGAGAAAATATAGAGAAAGCACCATTGCCCCTAGAAATTAATCAAACATGATTAATCTCAGTGCCCCAACCTCAATAAATGTAAGAGAACACAGGATTATTATTATTACAGGATAGGTTTTGCAAGGCAATTCTTATTTTTTAGGCTATGGAGTGTTGTATTTGTACTAGTAACTGACCACTAGGTGGCAGTGTGGAGTTTGTTGATATCTATCAGCTGATAGTCGGGGAAGCCGGAGCTGACAGGAACTCAGAGAGATCACAGAAGATCTACCGAAGAGGGAAGCTGCCTGTCTGAAGCATTCAGCATGGAAATTCAGGTGAGGTGAGTGGACCCCCCTCAGCTGATGAGTATAAGCCGAGGGGAGCACTTTCTGACAATTTTTTTGGGCTGAAAAACTAGGCTTATACTCGAGTATATACGGTAATCATTATGTATAATGTACCTCCCCCAGGGACAATGGCATTCATATTACAAACCAAACACTAATGGATCTTGTGTGTGGCAGCCATCCACTTTCACTGTATCTAGTCATCCAAACTCATCCACCCAATATCACATGACATTTCAAAAGATAATCCCTGTGCCAGTGTATACACAAAAGCAAAAATCGGTTTAGGTGCACTTTAAACTTGTTTCAAGCCAGAACCGGAGAGAAGCCAATTATTTTATTAATCATCAACAGAGGCTTACTTGGAATACAGTATATACTTGAGTTTAAACTGATCAGAATATAAGCCAAGGTACCTAGTTTTAAAAAAAAATCTGGGAAAGCTGAATGACTTGAGTATAAGCCGGGGGCGGGGGGGTGAGTAGGGGAATGCAGCAGCTAAGGCTCGGAAACACACATCAAATGTGCTTTTGTTGGGAGATGTTATTATTTGATTTAGTTGACTTGTAAGTTAATTACAAAGCCGCTGAACATGATATCATCACTAGAAGTGCTGGAGATGTAGAGAAGGGAAGTGGAAACATTGTAAAGTGAAAAGTATTGCTCTAGTACAGTGGTTCTCAACCTGTGGGTCGGGACCCCCTTGGGAGTCACACGACCATTTCACAGGGGGTGCAGAGTTCCCACAAGCATGGTAGGAAGTTAGGAAAAAGAGTAACACCCCCTCCTTGCTATCTAAGGAGGAACAGGGAGTTACTCTGCCTTCTAATTTCCCACCCAACAGATTTGCACAAGCTTGATGGGAAAATAGAGGGGACATTACGCTTACCTGAAGTGATGTTCTTAGAATGCATACCAAATACAAGAAGTGACACTTCGCGGCATCACTTCCGGGGTTGTGGATCTAAAAATGTTGAAAGTCACTGCTCTAGCATATGAAGTTTTAGATCAAATTAAGTCAACTTTAAAAACTTTGACTTTTCCACTAATTTATGCAAAAACTACATGTGCTAGAGCAATAATTTTTTTTTCAAATGTTTCCACAAACCTTCTGTACATCTCCAGCATAGTTGGTGATGATAGCATGTTCAGAGGCTTTTCAACTCATAAAGTCCACCTACAATTTAAAGTTCTTGGCTCGAATATAAGCTTAATTTCACTATTTGTGCACATTTTATGTGCTGAAAAATTCGGCTTATATTCGAGTATATACGGTATATTAATTCTGGATGCATTGACAAGTTTTGCATCATCAGACAATTGAATGAATGCATTTTTAGGGTGAAGCTGTCCCCCACCTTAAGTCACTTTAAGGGTCCCATTGGCACTATACACATACTCTATTGCGTTTTTGTAAACGTTTTTACAGTACTGCGTTTCCTCATAGAAGACCAATGGCACCATTCACAGTGAATGCATTGTGGTATTAACCTCCTTGGCGCTATGCGCCTGAACTCAGTTCGGGTGCAGTTTGATCGCTGATCAATCTGACACACTGAGCCTTTCCGGCCCCGTGTCTTCTGCGTCATCTGCGACGCGGGGGGCGGGGCCAAAGACCTCCATGTTAATGGAGGGGGCGCCGCTCTCCTTTTTGTGTGTAGAGGGCCGGGGGGGGAGAGGCTTTACGTGCCATTAAAAATGTCGCGAAAAGCTCGTAACGCCCAGAGGGTTAAAAAGCAGCCCTGCTGCATCCTTTGTTCGAAAACACAGATGTGTAATGTGTCCAAATGCTTGCATTTTTGGTATATGCATTAACCCACACCTTTAAAAAACACATACAGTGGAGGAAATAATTATTTGACCCCTTGATTTTGTAAGTTTGTCCAATGACAAAGAAATGAAAAGTCTCAGAACAGTATCATTTC
>CM070035.1:146149296-146162968 GCA_036250615.1 Ptychadena robeensis | reverse complement strand
TAAAATTATTCCTCAAAAATACCACTTGCCTAATAATTCTGCACTCCCTGTATATCTCTAACACGGTGTGCCCCGGCTTCCACCTATACCAACCTGATGACTTGATAATAGAACCCTCAGAGTAATAGAAACATTTGTATCTGTGAAATCATCATACTGCAGAAGAATAAAAGGTTTTAATGGAATGGAATGGTAGTAAACATGTTTCTTCAATAGAACTACAGAGCGATTACCCACCTCCCTGCTTCCTCCATTACATGGCAAGGTGATACATACATTTTAAGTTGAACATGTCACTAAGGCTATGTTCCCAAAGCGGACCTACCACCTGGGAGCTCAGCCGATATTGCTGACATCCTTAATTGCAAAAAACAAATCTTATTCTGACAGCTGGAGGGGAGCTTGTTACGAGTGTGCCCCTCCCACTGGTGTCTGGGAGAAGAGACAGGAGGAGGAGGTGGGTGAAGTGAGGGCGGAAGATGCTGCATGTCTCCAGGAGCTAAGATGCCAGCATGAGAACTGCAAGTAAAGGAGGTGAGTATGCTGTGGGGGGGGGGGGGGGGGGGGGGGGGGGGGGGGGGGGGGGGGGGGGGTTGTGTAGCAGTTTTCCAGCATCTGAACTGCTGACAGATGAGTATTGTGTCTGTTTAATGTATATGTGTGTTTTTTTATTTGAATTTAAAACCATTGACCAGATCTTCACCCACCCAAAAAAAAATCGCCCCCATTATAAAAAAAATCATGTCCATAGAGAATGAATGGACTTAATTTTTTGATCAAAAATCGTGTCCATTCATGTCTATGGGCACGATCAGAAAAAAAAACACAGGTCTAATCGCGGCCATGTGTGATCACAGCCATTAGTTGAGTGGGGACAACATCAATGCATGCGATCAACTGAATAGTTGCGATCAACGCCAAATTCCGCACGCAATTAAAAGCGCGAGACGATTAATCACCTATGTGGGAACATAGCCTAAAGGGTTTCTACAGACAAATAAACCCATGTTGTATTCCATAAATGCTCCTATTATACAGCCATAATATTCCATAAATGTTTCTATTATACAGCCATGAGGAGTTATTACATTTACATGAAGATTCCATTAAACCTTTACCTGGACCAACTTGCTGCAACCAGTGACACAAATCTACCTCATCCTTGTGATATATTCTCTGCCGTGTCACCCACCCTTTCTCCCCATAATATACTCAGCAGGACGTATACAAAGAACTCCCCCGAATGTAACATCTAGAGCCGTAGGTAATTATGGGAAACACAATCCATAGCCAGGTGCAAAGACCGGAGAAACAAGACTCATTGTTTTAGGTAAGGAAGTATTTTGTCCGTCATTGGGCTAATAAGAGCCATTCCCAGGGGTGCACATAAGTGGTACTCTGGTACTCAAAAAGGGCCAAAAACTAGCATACCTGCATTATTGTTACATAACTCATATGCATACTAACAACTTCACTTTATCATGTATACACTATGTTATATTTTTTAGATTGGCAAAATTGTTTCAGTTGTTATTGTTAAATGTATACAATTTATGTCACTTGGATAACCTCAGGAAAACATTAATAACTATGAATGGTTTCAGTAAGAGGTGTGAAATCAGGAATATAAATTACTAATCCAAAAATAGAGTGGTCTTCTAAGGGTATCGGAGATCTGGGGGATCTGGGGTCACAGTAGGCATATGTAAGGGTAAAATCCGACAAGAGAAAAGCACTGTTGGAATGTTGGCAGTTGGAATATGACTATGAAAGGATTACATTTGGACTGCAGATAGTCTCAGGGGTTAGTTACTAACCCAGAAAATTTCAGGGTTGCACAACTAGGGTATGAGATCCAGGGGTTCAAACATGTTGTACAGTGAGAGTTACATTAGACCTAAAGCCAGCTGGTGACCTGTGGATGAAGACAGCTAATCGGAGGCTCAATCAGGAACAGGGAGGTCCATCTGCAGCAGAATCTACCATGCAGGAGGCTGACGCAGAGGACAGTGAGAGAGACAGTGAGGAAGACCACATACATATGGGGTGAGTATCAAACACCATCTCCTGGTACTCAAAAAAAGTTATGTGCGTTATGTTACGGAGCACATACACATTCCCTGTCCGGTTGATCCTCTGTTCACATGGCGTTGAGCCGATCCGCCGATGCAGGGATTAAAGTGTTGCAGTACATTAATCCCTGCATCAGCGGATGTCTGAACAGAGGGCTCACCGGTCAGGTAATGTGTATGTGCTCCGTCAGGACCCCACTAAGCACTGCGCTTAACGTAGGGGGTCCCGACGGAGCACACAATGCAGCAGAGACATAGACTAAGGCAGCAACTAAATAGGAGGGAGAGACTTTCATCTCCCAATATCGGAAGTGATGTCACTGACGTCACTTCTGGTATCTGGAACGCGGAAGACTCTGGACGAAAACCGGAAGTGACGCTGCATCCTGTATTACTGGCTGGCGAAATTGACAGCTAGGCTCCTCATAACTGGGTGTTTTAAACAGATTGTGTGCTATTGTGCTCCCCCATTGCCTGCACGCCAGACTAGACTGTGGTGGGTAAGAGGTCTAGGAGTGGACAGCATGCCACAGGTTTCCTTCTTCTTCAGACCCGTCCTCACAGAGCAACTTCCTGGAGGCAGTTCCCTTCCTTATATCTGCCTGGAGCCCAGGAGAATCATCGTCAGGTCAATCTTAAGGGACACTACCCTGATTCTGCAGGTGCATGTCACTACAGTACAACCAACAATATGGTGATCAGATTCTGCTTTGTACAGGAAATAGCACTACAGGTTTACAAGTGACTCAATATCCCCTGGAGGAGTCTCAGGCACGGAGAAGGAAGCTGTCTAACTGACACTCTTCTTCCGATACCAGTTAGGGTCTCTTTCGATTACTTTTATGCTGATACAGGTCCACCAAGGCGATGGGATGAACCACATCATGAAATGAGCAGGTACCTATAGAGCCAGGCGTGTTAACTGTCTTCATAGCTAAAGATGTTTACAGATGCTACACCCATTGTGATGGTACCTGCACAGGGGTCACTCTGTGTACCACAATGGATCACTATACAACCAACCTGCCCTATGGCCATTTTATGTATGTGGGCTGATTTTCTAATGTATTTCAGGGCTTGTCTCCTGCTCTTTTCTGTGAATCTTACTTGGCCAATTCAAGTCAGAGAAACATGACATGTTCTCTTCGCACACCATTGGGTAATGCACTTTGCATGTCAATCGTTTTATATTTAATGAGTCCACCTGCTTAGTTGCGTTTTGGCACACACAGCTATTCATGGCAGTAAATTCAAACTTGTGATCATATTAGACAAGAGAAAAACTTTGAGTGTATTTACCTCCAAATCAGGTGAATGGTGTAGGAATTACAGTTTGGAACAACAGTTTGCATATGTGCCTCCCAATTGTTATGGGACCAAAAGTAATGGGACAAAATAATAATCATAAATCAAACTTTCCCTTTTTAATACTTGGTTGCTAATCCTTTGCAGTCAATTACAGCGTGAAGTCTGGAACGCATAGACATCACCAGACGCTGGGTTTCTTTCCTGGTGATGCTTTTCCAGGCCTCTACTGCAACTGTCTTCAGTTTCTGCTTGTTCTTGGTTTATGTAAGTGGTAAAAACTTGATCCCAGATCAAAAAAGACTCTTGAAGGTGTCCGTTGTCATAAAGTATCAGTTTATTAAGCATCAATGCGTCTCGTGGTACCAGACCACTTCTTCAGGATAACAAGGTATGCAGTCTCCTGGCTTTTTTAGAATGCCTGGATACCTTGCCGTGTCAATCCTTTGGATGGGGACTCTGGTCCCCTAACCAAAGTAATGACATTCGAACAGGATTTACGGACATGTCCTATCTGACAGACCTGTCGAGCGGGATCGGTTGATGACTGTGAACACGACCGGCGAAGTGGCCATCGATCTTGCACATATCTATGCATGTATGGGGACATTTAGACTTAAAAAAACCATATTTTTCAGTCAATTGTTTTAAAATCGATTCCTTTTTAGCTGCATCAATCGACCAAAAGTGATCCCACTTGGACGTGTTGGTAAATTTCAGTTGATCGTTCCGGTATCTGACGGTTTCCTTGGCATTTCAATCGATATCTAATGAAGCATGCGCACAGACCTTACGCTTGGTGGTGAATTGATCACTAGAGATTTCTTTAAAAAAAATTCACAGATTTTGATGATTTCTAGTTAATAACAAAGACCCTGGACATGATATCATCACCAAACTTGCTGGAGATGTAGAGAATGGTTGGGGGTATACTACAAAAAAAAGTATTGCTCTAACACAAAGAGTTTTTGCATATATTAAGTTCAAAGTCAGGTCTTAATTTTGACTTTGACTTTCAACTTAATTTATGCAAAAACTACATGTATTAGAACAAAACATTTGTTTTTCAATGTTTCCACATCCCTTCTCTACATCTCCAGAAATTGTGGTGATGATACCATGTTCAGGGGCTTTGCAATCAACTCACAATGTTAGCTAGTCAAATTCGACCATCTCATGTCATGATCACGTTTTTTCAACTGAAACAGAAAATCGAGCCGTGTATGCCCAGCGTTAGATTTTCTCAGGATTATTCATAACATATACCGTATATATATATATATATTTGTGTGTGGGATTTAGACATACATTAAATGTGTTCATCCATTGTAAGTGTTCTTCCCTATAATGCGATTGAAGGGAACAAATACATCCAACATTTATTTATTTTTTGGTGCTGTCACAACATATTTCTTGTAATTGATCAGTAATCATTTTTGAGCTAGTGCTGATATTCTAATTATTCTTTGCATAGGACTGAATTGGGTGATATTACTGGGATGTGGCAGCTTGAGGGTTAAGCTGATAGAAGGCAGTGTTACTGCAACAGGTCCCAGCCCCCTGCGCTCTGTGCACGCTCCAGCTTCCACCCAAGTCTCTCCCACAGGGAGGATGGACACTTAACAATGAGCTTCATCTCCCAGCTGTGCAGTCTATATAGAGTGATGCTATTTACGCCCCCCACCCTCCACGCTTATATACAGAGGAGAAGGGGAAGCAAGGATGGATAATGAACTTGGACATTGAAAGGCTAAGAGCAGGAGACTGCGCTACAGGTCCTGGGCTACAAGGTTATTCCATCACTGGATCAGGACTGGTGCTCAAGGACATCTCAGCACTGTACCATGGGGCAAGCCTTAGTAGTGGGGCATTCAGGTGAGGGTATGCAATATGACATGGAGCTTCTATAGGCGGCAGGAGGGGATTGTAACTATTGTTTTGTGATTACCAGCCAAGTTCAGATCTCCTTTGGCAGGTTGAAGGGGCCGTACATGTGTTTTATTTATCTAAGACAGCATGGTAATTTGTTGTTGATATACTGTTAGTCTATATCGTCTGCATTGCATAACGTTACCGTATAGCATAATAGGAAACAGCAAGTATCATTTAATTTTGTGTTTAAATATGTTATTTGTAGGTTAAACATGCTTATTAGACAGAAAGGGATGTAAATATGTTTCATTGAGATCTTTGTCTTGAACATGATGGCATGAGACAGCCTGGAGGTCAGGGTTATAGTGTGGTTCTTAACTACTTACGGTGAAAGAACGGATTTACAATTTTAAAAAAAGAACTAGAATAGTGCTATTTGAATACTAATAGAATAGTAGAAAAATAATAATAAATTTATCTTTTGTTAAGTTTGTTATTACTGCTTAGAGATTTGATTGTGATGTAGTTTAGGTTAAAGTAGAGTTTGAATTGTTTCATTTCAACTTTGGAGAAGAAGGGTGGTGGGGCTATTCTCAGGATCGTAGCTGCAGTCTCCAGCATTAGCTATGCTTAAAGTGTCCAGTAAGTCAAGTGAAGAGCACAGTGGAACCCAAGCACTCTTTGATGCCATGTCCAATGACCAGATGCATCTGGCCCGGTTCATCCTGGATGCCCTCGATGGGAAGATAGTCAACACAAGAGGAGGTGACTTGCGTAGGACCCCCCTCATATGCAGTGCCCTTCTACCTGAGCCACATTCCCGTCAGCGGTACATGCAGCTCCTCCTGGAGAGAGGTGCAGAGGTGAACAACAGAGACAGGGCAGGGCGCACTGCACTCAGCTACTCTTGTGAGAGAGGCCACTTGCAAGAAGTCAAGATTTTGGTGCAGCATGGAGCAGATCCAGAGCTACCAGACCTGTGGGGGAACACAGCACTCATTTATGCTACTGTTTCAGGACATGCCCCAGTGCTGGACTTCCTTTCCAGGGCTTTTAAAAGACTGGGCTTGCAGATTGACCAAACCAACCGGGTGGGAAATTCAGCCTTAGATGTGGCACGATATATGGGATTTAAAGATTGTGAACATGTGTTAACTGGTGGAAGCTTACGCAGGGCTGACACAGAAGACAATACACGCTGTCCTTGGAATGAGCCGCAGCCAACTGGGCCACGTGGAGGGGCTCACAGTTTTCTTCTTGGTAGGAGTAGGTCTTTGGCTATCCATAGACATCTAGAATCTATGGACTCAATAGAGGAGGAAGATGGGGACAAGGGTGGTTCCGCTACAGATTCTCCCGGATTTTCCAGTGTGTTGAACCCTAGACCTCGGTCATTTAGCCTTCAATATGGTGGGCGTTCTGGTGATCGCAAAGGAACTGGGCTCTATCTACCTGCTTTGAGCAGCGCCTCCATCCAAATCTCCACTACTCTGTATTCTCCACGTCCTGGGAAACAGCATGAGCCTGCTTTAGCTCCTCTACCAGGCCCACTAGGAATTTTGCTTACACCATTATCTGCTCACCAAGCCTCAAAACACTCCCCAGCCAAAGACCTTTTACCCGGATGTTCCAAAGACACGGGGTTGTGCCGGTTCAATGACAACTACTACCAAAAACGCAGCAGTTTACCGTCAACATTGTTATGCCCAACACCTCCAGACAGAGATCTGCTAAACTCCAGAGCCAAGAACTCTGGAACCTCTCTGCCCCCTGTTGGATCAAGCAATCCCTTTACAGTGTTGGGGAACAAACTGCTGAGACGTTTCACATTTCCTGAGTTCAAAAAGCAGCAAGCATCTGAAATTAACGCAGGCAAAGGTTCTAGTAACACTGTGAAAAGTAATAAAGAACCTGGAGGTAGGGGGATTGCAAGGTCAGAGACCTTTCCCTTCAGCAAAACCCATCCACAGGTCGTCAGCAAGCCCAGTGTGGACAGCATCAGCAGTGTCAAGTGCGAATTTGATTTTCAGCAGCAGAGTGGATCATGATACTGTTGCCTATCCAACATACCTTTCAATGTCATCCCCACCAAGAAGCTTCCTTTCTTACTGACATCCATCAGAACTGAAGAAGATTACGTTCAAACGAAGACACGGATCCCTTTCATAGTTTGTTCAGAAGTGTTTTTTTTTTCCTTTAAAAGATTAATGACTCCTGAAAGTTTCAGGCTGCAATCAGTTTCTGTACATTTGTACTTATTAAAGTCGGGCTAACGCTTAATCTGTATATCTGTGATATGCAAGTATGTGCATTTGGACAATATACATTAAATGACCCGATCTCTATGATATAAATAACTGCACAATAAACCTATTTATTTTTAAGTACAAAAGATGTCTAAATGAATATATGTATTGTTACAATTGTTCTTTAAATTCTTGAAAACGATGATTGACTGCTATGAGTGACTTCATACATTTTCTTTATAGCTCTAGTTTTCAAAATGTATCCATCCAGTTGTAAACCCAAACTAACATAAATTTGTCTGCACAATATACATTAAGCCCCCCATACACCTTTAGATCATTCCATACAATCTCCATTAGATCTACCAACAACTATATAGTGCCAGGTCCTCCCTGATAGAATACACAGTGATTGGAAGGTATATATCACTGCTATGTAGTGCCAGGTCCTCCCTGATAGAATACATAGTGATTGGAAGGTATAAATCACTGCTATGTAGTGCCAGATCCTCCCTGATAGAATACACAGTGATTGGAAGGTATATATTACTGTTATGTAGTGCCAGGTCCTCCCTGATAGAATACATAGTGATTGGAAGGTATATATGACTGCTATATAGAGCCGGGTTCTCCCTGATAGAATACATAGTGATTGGAAGGTATATATTACTGTTATGTAGTGCCATGTCCTCCCTGATAGAATACATAGTGATTGGAAGGTATATATGACTGCTATGTAGGGCCAGGTCCTCCCTGATAGAATACATAGTGATTGGAAGATATATATCACTGCTATGTAGTGCCAGGTCCTCCCTGATAGAATACATAGTGCTTGGAAGGTTTAGAAAGCTCCTCATATTACATGGTTTTGGTAGAAGAAAAGTTGATTGTAAATAAATTGTATGGCAAGATTGTAAGTTGTATGGGGGCTTAAAGACTTAAACCTAAAACACTGTGAGAGTATTTTTATACTACACCTATAGCCCCCCATACAACTTACAATCTTGCCATATAATTTCTGTACAATCAACTTTTCTTCTACCAAAACCATGTTTTTCGAAACCTTCCAATCGCTATGTATTCTATCAGGGAGGACCCGGCACTACATAGTTGTTGGTAGATCTAATGGAAATTGTATGGAGTGATCTAAAGATGTATGGGGGGGGCATATCACTGTTCATTTCCTTCCTTTTGCCTATATACACAATTCTTTTGTAATATTTTGTGTAGTACGTATACAAGGTATGTACGCTAGGCCACAACAGCCAGAAATAATTTTCTATATAAAAAAAAACTGAATTTGTAATCCAGATTTAATGATCTAGCTAATTAAGCAGAAGCTGTACAAACATGTCACAATACAATCGCGTCTACAGGCCTGGGTTGTATGAAGTTATATTGTGTATATTATTGTATAAAGCTATATAAAGATCTTTGGGAGCTATACCTCAAAATGTAATATATGGTGACATTTTTAAATACATGATTATTTTAACTGAACCATATTTCTATAGTGTGTGTGTTTGTGTGTATGAAGACGTAATGTGAAGCCTCATAGAATAAGTATTTGGGTGTACAGGTAATAAAAAGAAGGGTTTGAAGATATCTACCAATACTGAAAGTCATAAAGAAGCACAAGACACAGCATCTATGGTCTCCACCTATTTGTAAGTGACATATGCTGCGAGCTGAGGATGGGGACTAAAATAAAAGGTAATGATGGCCTGTCAGGGTTGATAAGAAAATTGATATAATTCTCTTTGGTCAAAAGCAGCCTTCTCTTAACGTATGCCATGCCCAGGAAGGGCAGAAAATAGCACCATTGCTTGACAACCAACGCATGCCGCCTGGCCAACCTCACTGATGCTTGTTAAGTGTTGGGAGGAAGGGGTTGGAGGTGTTCAATTTCTGTTTTAAAAGGCATTTATCCTTTTATCTTTCTGTTGATTCAGCCACTGACTACCAACCTATAGATTTAGAAGTTCTAGCCTGCATAGTAGTTATAGGTTATTGACGTAAGCCCCCATACACCTTAAAGCCTGCCATAGACACCTCGATCTATGGCAGACCTTTAGCAGACTGATCACTAGTGATGAGCTTCTAGGCAATATTCAAATTCGCGTAATTTTGTGAATATCCGCCATAATATTCGACTTCATATTCGTAATCTCGAATATCCGCACTTGTGGAAATGAATTGCGATCTACAAATCGCAATTGCGATCATAGATGCGCAATGCATGCAAGTCAATGGAGCTCGGATATTCGTCTGGGAGAATATCCGTCATTTCCATTTCAAAAAATCGCATCGCGATTATTTAATCGCGATCCATTGCAATGAATGGGATCGCAAAATCGCAATAAATCGCATAAAATCGCGAAAAACCGCGATCACGTCGGATATCCGATTGTATATTGGCGACATATCGATATTCGAGCTAAATATTCGAAAATCAAATGTTTGAGCTCAACACTACTGATTACAGCGTGGTGACGTCACCACGCTGTGAGCAGTCTGCTACATGTCGGACAGGAATCCTGTGTGTTCCACTGACACACAGGACTCCCGTCCGACTGAAGCCAATTACCTCGGAGGGGGAGGAGACTCCCCCTCTGATTTAACAGCGTTAACAGCCTGCAGCTGTCAGTCGTACAGAAAAAGAATCGGCAGGTCGGATCTGTGTGCGATCCTTTTTTTTTCAACATAATTCAAGGTGGGCTTCCACATAGTTGTGGCAGACCAACCTTGATGTGCTCGGCGGGAGCGAGCACGCAGGTTGGTCTGCTACAACTATGGCCGGGAGTCTGCCCGTCTATGGTGGGCTTTAGATCACTCCATACAATTTCCTTTAGATCTATCAACAACTATGTAGTGCCAGGTCCTCCCTGATAGAATACATAGTGATGGGAAGGTATAGATCACTGCTATGTAGTGCTGGGTCCTCCCTGATAGAATACATAGTGATGGGAAGGTATAGATCACTGCTATGTAGTGCTGGGTCCTCCCTGATAGAATACATAGTGATGGGAAGGTATAAATCACTGCTATGTAGTGCTGGGTCCTCCCTGATAGAATACATAGTGATGGGAAGGTATGCATCACTCCTATGTAGTGCTGGGTCCTCCCTGATAGAATACATAGTGATTGGAAGGGTTAGAAAGCTCCTCATATTAAATAGTTTTGGTAGAAAAAGAGTTGATTGTACAGAAATTGTATAGTAAGATTGTAAGCAAGGATAAGGATCCCCATACACTTTTAGGTTTCTCTGTCAGATTTCCTTTAGATCTCATTTTGTTTTACCAAAAATATGTAATCTGAGGGACTTTCTAAACCTGTGTAGACATGATGGTTACAGAGGACCCTATACTACATAGTTGTTGGTATAGCTAAAGCTGGGAATAGACGGGATGATTTCCCGTCAACTCCCGACCCGATTTCGGCACTAGCGGACTAGCGTGATGCAATCTTTGTGTGCCGCCCATTACTTCAGCTGGGGGCAGCCGTCCCCAGCCGAACTAATGAGATCGGATCAAAATTATCCGTCATGTTGGATCAATATGCGATCCGACATGACGGCTGATTTAAGCCCAATCCTGCAGGTTGCCGACCCGATTCCTTGCCGACCCAATCCTGAACAGATGTGGGAACGTGCACGGCATCTGATCAGCGGTCGGCGGGCGGTCAGCTTAAAGGATATCTGACAGAGAGATCTAAAGGTGAATTGCCAGCTTAAGAATTATGGGCTTTAGAGGTTGCGCTTTAAGAGAATAATCGGCAATAGCAGCCTCCATGTTCCTTTTATTCTTTAGAATACAGCTAGTGTCCAAGGGAAATCCTGCTGCCATGTTCTTTATCTCTGTTAGGAAGTGTAAGGTCCACCACACCCCCCTTGTGATTCAATGCTTGAACCCTCCAATCACCTGGAAGCACAAACTTTGCAGGTTTGCTTTAGGTCTGACTCAAGAGTGGGCGTGTCCTGAACTAATGACAATCCATAGACTTCCAAGGGAATAGAATGATTTTACTTATATCTTTTTTTATAGAAGTTATATTCTAAGACTTAAATGATTGGATCTTCCAGTAATATTGGGAACATCTGCTGCTAAATTCTCAAGAATGTATACAGAATTGGAAAATGTAACCAGAGAGACATGCATTTATGCCTTATAACAAACATATATAAATACATACATACATAACATACATACATAACATACATAACATACATACATACATACATACAAAGATTTTAGCTGGACTCCAAAAAAAACACATTGCTATCCATTGGGCCATTCCACTACCAGAGTTGAGTGCTTGTTACCCCAATCCCCAAGCTAGACGTCCAGGGAATTATTAATAAGGAGATACTTTCGGCCTTATATTTGCTTTAATGAAACTGACTGAACCTCCAGATAGAGATTCTCTTTATAACTATGGGGAATGATTGGACCAGGAACCTGTTGATTACTATTGCATATTTCTGCCATTGTGTTATGTGATAAAAAGTGTTCAATGTTCAATTATATAAGAAATGTAGAAATATTGTAGGTCTCATGAACAGGCACAAGTGTCTCAGGGAGGATTTGTAGTGGGTCACATATATCTTTGATTATGTACATTTGGAAACTCAAGTTCACCATATCCAAAAAGTACACGCTACTTCCAATGGTCCTGTTAATATGAAAATGCATCTCAATGGCTGTAAAGGAGATGGGTCTGATTCCACAAAGTTTTTCACCTGCTTACGCCGCAACGTGTCCATTGAGAACCAATGGGCATGAAGTTTACATGCCCAAAAAACAACAGGACATAACTGGAACAGGCCCATTTAATGGGAGTGCCCCGTGTCAGCAACTTCGCATAAATAGAAATGTTTTTACCGCAATGCGCTATACATGCAGGCTATGTTGCACATGTGTGTACAGGCCAGGGCCGCCATCAGGGGGGGAAAGAGGGCAATCCCGGCAATTCCGGGCTCCCCAATGTTCCCTGGACTGCAGACAGCACCCGCACCCCCCCCCCCCCCCCCCCCCCCCCCCCCCGGCTCAACAAGTTATTTTTCCATGGGGGGGCCCAAAAAGTTTCTGAGTATGGGGCCACTGAATTTTTGACGGCGACCCTGGTACAGGCACATCATAGCTCATTACTTTGATTGGGCAGTGTTGCTCCTTTGTCTTTTTCCCTGTGATTGGGGTGTGGGCCGGATTAGTAGGGGAGCATATGCCTTTCATATAACTGGAAATGCAATGCAAATGAGAAACGTTATAAATATTTACGTTTTATTAGAAGAGCATTCCATTAGAATGAAATAGTTACTAAACCGTCCTTGGAGAACCAACACTTCCATCTCACGAGTCCTCCATAGCTCACCCTGGCTTCTTCTGGTGACACATTACAGAGGACAGTAGTCAAGCTAAGGTCAATGGAGGAACCTGTTTTTCCCAGCAAACTTTAGGGGACATTTTTGGATAAATAGCACAATATTCAGTAGTGCACCTCATAGGGTGGTCCGTTTTTTCTTGGTTCATTCTAGTCACTAGAAATGTTTAGTCCACTTAAAACAGTGGTGGGCAACTGAGTTGATATGGAGGGCCAAAAGTGCGGCCCTCAGCATCACTTAAGGGCCGCACATAACATTTTCAATCCATACTGACTTGTATAAGCATTTTTAATAAAGAAATGACAGCAGGCAGAGCTAGAACACATTATCTTTAATTTTTAAATAACAAAACTTGTTTAAAATGATGCTTTATGCATTAGGGAACACTGTAGTATGGTAATGCACATTTTGTGTCATATACAGTACATCATCAAAGGTTATATATACTATACAATCACCCCCCGTTCATTGGTGAAATAGTGGAAGCATAGGCACTCACCTGTTCGCCGATCCCCCGCCAACACTTAAGAAGAGGAGGAGAGGCGATGGACCTGCCCAGGCACCATCTGGGTCACTGATTGACTTTTATGTACACCTATCACATAAGTTTATCGCCTCTCTTCCTCTTCCCACTCTAAGAAGATCCTGGACAAGTCCCAGGTTGGGCACCTGGGACTTAAAACAAATATTCTTATAGAATTCCCAGTCACATCTCTCAGAAACATGATACTTATATCCATGCCCCCAGGACTATCGAGCCGTTCTTACCTTACCCACATAACTTAACTCTAATAATA
>CM070035.1:146137785-146149196 GCA_036250615.1 Ptychadena robeensis | reverse complement strand
TTCAATAATAAAATTATTCCTCAAATATACCACTTGCCTAATAATTCTGCACTCCCTGTAAATCCAGTGACCATGGTGCTGGATTTGGTGTTGAATTTGACCTTTTTTGAAGAAAACATGAGTTCATACGCAAACAACTATTTAAAAAAATGCTAACTGCTTGGCTATTATGTTAACCCATTGTGTCACAAACATTAAATCAGTATGCAGATCTTGAGGTCCGATGGTTCCCTCTGACTTTTTAATCTGCGCATATGTTGAGGGTCATTGGCTCTGAAAGACTTGAAGCCGTACAGCTAAGCGAATTGTATGTTAAAGGAAATTACCAATGGCCTACACCTCACCGTATCTCTGTACAGTACTAACCTTAATCACAAGCAGAGTTCTTTTTTCTTTTGCTTATTCCTTATGTGCTATTGTGGTGTACAGAATGTAATACTGCATTGTATTACCAGCTGTGTTACAAGGTCATAATAAATATACTTTTCTACATGTCAGCCTCCTGCATGGTAGATTCTGCTGCAGATGGACCTCCCTGTTCCTTATTGAGCCTCCGATTAGTAGTCTCCATCCACAGGTCAGCAGCTGGCTCTCACAACACACAACATGTTTGAACCCCCAGATCTCTAACCTCAGTAGTGGGACTCTGACATTTTCAGACTAAGTAACTAACCTCTGAGACTACCAGCAGTGTCAATGTCAACCTTTCATAGTCATATCCCAACTGTCACACAGTGCTTTTCTCTTGTCAAATTTTACTCTTCCATGTGCCTACTCTGACTTTCACCCCCCAGATCTCCAACACCGTTAGAAGTCTTTTTTTTATTATTATTAATTTACATTCCCAATTTCACCCCCCCTAACTGCAACCTTTCATAGTTATTCATATTTCCCTGCAGTTATCCAAGTGACATAAATTGTATACATTTAACAACAACTGAGGGCTTGTTTCCACGTGTGCGGAAGACTGCGGTTGCTCATGGCATGGATATATCCGCACCTATTCTGTGCAATGGGCTCGTACCTGCCGCGGTCAGGGGGGCGGCTGAGGCGCGGTCCGCCACCCAAAAACTCTGTTCACCGCATTTTTGAGCAGGGTCCGCAATCTTTTGCGGCCACCCACCCCTGACCGCGGCCATTGAGGTGAATGGCCGCCGCTAAAAAATGGTTCTAATCGGCAGCTTCCGCACAAGTGGAAACAAGCCCTTAGCTGCGTCCGCCCAGACACGGAGTGCCTCCACGTTGTTAGTACGCATATGAGCTTTGTAACAATAATGAAGGTACACATAGTTGTTTTTTTGGCTCCTTTGGAGTACCAGAGTACCACTTATGTGCACCCCTGTCCATTGGGGCATGTCAACTGAGAGTTCAGCAGAAGACTGCCCCCCCCCCCCCCCCCCCCCCCCCCCCCCCCCCATCTGGTTCAGACTTCAAAATTGGACCAGCAGTTTTAATGGTCACAAGATGGCAAAAGAAAGTGTTTCAGAATTGTGCTTTTACCTAGTTTCCCTGAAAATAAGGCACCCAGAAGATCATCCCCTGAAAATAAGACGTAGGGCATCTTTGGGAGCAAAAATGAATATAAGACAGTGCCTTATTTTTGGGGAAGCACGGTAAGTTAGTGAATGTACAAAAATGTGTCACTTATCACTACAAAATGTACAGCAATTTACTTAAATCATCCAATCATGTGCAATAAAAATCCCTGTTTACCTATTTTATCTGCACAATTGGATAACACAGTGATAGTGAGGGCCCTAGTGATAATGAACATAGTGGTAATGAAGGTAAAGAGCGCAAACAATTGCACAATTGCCCGCAGCATGGCGATGTCATCGCGCTGCAATCGGCCATTTGTGCCAGGATCTATGCCTGTATGGGGGCTTTAGGTACCTTTGACACTGGCCCTGTGTTGTGATCTACAGTAACAACATAAAGGCTATGCGGTACACATTTTTCTGCCGCAGCGCTTGCCGTCTCCTATACATTTGTTCATGCTTTCATTGTGTGGCTTGTGTGAAATAGCCCTGACATAGTTATGTCATTATTAAACACTTTAACCCTTGTTAGAAATAGGCAGCTGACTAAGCTGGCTTGAGAAGTGGGTGACTACCACTCAACGGTCTGCTTTGGCAGTACCTAGCTGTCTTATTTTGACTAGCTGTCTTTGGTAGTCATTTGCAAGCCCCTGAACACGGTGTTATCATAGAAATTGTTGGAGATGTAGAGAAGGGTTGTGGCATATGAAAAAAAATTATATAGCTCTAACACATGCAGTTTTTGCATAAATATTTTCAAACGTAAGTTGGAATTTTACATTTCACCTTGACTTATATCAGTGGTTCCCAAACTGGTGGGGCGCGAAGGTATTCCAGGGGGGCGAGGGCCCTCATTCTTAACCTGTGTCTGAATAGGGAGGAGGGGCTCAATAATATTCCTAAATACTGTAGAAAAGGGCCTGCTAGGAAAGTTTGGGAACCACTGACTTTTATATAATATTAAACTACATGTAGATAGCTAGAGAACTTTTTTGGGTGACCAATGCTGATGATACCTTGTTCAGGGCTTTGCAGTTAACTCCCAAATTACCTAGTCAAAATTTGGCTACCCTCTCTCTGTCTTGTGCATGCCATGCCATTTACTCTGTATCTTCTAAATTTGAATGTAGATAAGGTAGGGTGCCAGTACACTCAACTTGGAAATGAACTTAGATGACCACACACATGCAACAATATGACTTCACATTAAAATCTAAGATCAACAACAAGAGAGAAAGAGGGAGGAAGATGAAGAAAGAAATAGAAAGTGAGAAAGAGGTAGAGAGGGGGGTGAGGAAGGGAGGGAGACTGAGAGAGGGAGATAAAAAGGACAGAAAGGGTAAGGCTCCACTACAGGACAGAAAAACACATGCGGAAATCCGTGCACTTGTGGTTTCCCTGCAGGGTTTTCATCGTGTTTTTTTTAATGGGCACCAGTGCAGTCCGGCTCACTGGGGGGGTAACCGGAGCCGTTCGGCCGTGGCTGAAATACCGCACCACATCCACTCCCAAACTGCCTCATTGGAGTCTTAGGCTAGGTCTACACTATACCGCCCCATCAACCGCGGGTGACATTATGGCGCTGTTTAGGACACTGTATTCGTTGTGTCAGCAATAATGCATCCTATACATTTCCAGTAGCATGCGTTGCTAATGGGTTTCTGGTTCATCCGCGGGACACCCCCAGATCCCCAACGCCTGTGAATACGCTGCCCCCCCAACTGTGGGCATGACACACCAGTATAGCCTGGCACGTCATTCCCCATAGGGGATAACAGGGGGTGGCGTCTACGCGGGGGAAAACTGCGTAGTTTTCCGTAGTGTAGGCGCAGCCTTAGGGAGAGGGAAAGAGGGACAGTGAGTGAGGAAGTTGGGGAAAGAGGGGAGGGTAAGAGAGGGAGAGAGAAAGAGAGAGGGGGGAGAGAGAGAAATGAAAACAGAAAGGGAGAGAAAGGGAAAGCTAGAGTGAAAAACCCTGTGATGAAACCATATTGGTGAAATGATTATTTCCAATATATCAGTTTTGCCATTCAGAATCTAACCCAGGTTATCTCTTATTGTAGAATGTCTGTTATTCACTAGATGATCAGATACTAAAATCTGAATGATGGGGATGTAAATAACAAACGATAAGCAGATACAACAATTGAACACATAAATGGGCCCCTAATGGTTAAGCCTCCCTCATTCTCACAGCTCCCTCTGCTGGAATATTGTGTGAATTACAGAGAATGAAAATCCCACTAAATCTGACTTTCACCCCATATATATCAGATTATCATGAGCATAATTTTTCAATCTTTTTTATCTCCTACGTGGAAAATTTTGTTTATTTAAGGTACGCATTCACCTGATACACAACTTTAAAGCTATAATAAATTGAGTGAAAGGAACAGTGTAGTAATTTTCTATAGCATTACATTTCCCCAGCCTTTCCTTTCCCGGTCTATGTGTGCAGTAGAGTCATCTGAATCAGAACATTTCAGATGTGACTCAATAAACATAGCAATGTGTGAGTCACTGATGATGATCGGTCATATTCCACGCTATTACTCTACTGTCTCTATGGTCACAAAACACAAAGCATTCTATGATTCATTCCCTGTACACAATAGCAGCAGACACAGATAGGGGGGACAGATATGGATGTGAATATGTCAGGATATTATGATATGTATATGGAACGCTGTTCTCTTCGTAGCAGTATAGCCACATTTAACCCTTTAATCTTCAGGCAAATATTTTTTATTTCTCTTTGCTTGACACAATATTAATGAATGCTATTGCTACTGAAATAATGTCACTTTGCTGCAAATTTTATAAAAGCCCCCTAAAACATCAGTTAGGTGTTCCCATGGTGTGGGGCAGCTGCCACCACAATGCTCTAGTTACAGTTTGAAACCTCTGGGTAGCCACAAACCATCCACTACTACCCCTATTCATTTCCTCATAGCCGCGGGTGAGACATGAAATGTAGTTGTGTGGTAGGGAGAAGGAGTCCAACTGTCTATAAAAACTGTGGATTACTGTAGTTTTCAGACTATAAGACACACCTGACCATAAGACGCACCCAGATTTTAGAGCACTAGAGAGCACACCTAAAGGCATCTCATATTCCTCATACAAGGGGAAGGGAAAGGGGGCTGCGGGGAAATCTGCACTCCTGTCTCCTCTCTGCGGCTGTGCTTTGGTTATATCTGCGGGTCTCTTCAAATATAACCAATACAGTTCAGATGGGAGATCCGGCTGTGTGAAGGGAGCCAAGTTGCGATCACCAGCGGCCAGATGGACGCAGGCACTCCCTCCTTGGGGGTAAAAAGTGTGTCTTATAGTCCGAAAAATATTGTACATCTACTGGAAAAGATCCCAAACTATAATGTTCCATTTTTTTTGGAACTGAAAAGGGTTTAAATCTTGGTAGCACCCATCACCTGGTAATACCCATTACTCCTGAACTACTCCTCAACTTTAGTTTAAAACTAACCTTCAGGTTACTCCACAGTCATTTATTGTATAGGGTTTCATTGAAAACCAAAAAGTTTAAGGGCTTGGCTCCACTATGCACTTGGATCTTCTTATGTCGGCCACATTATTGGCAGAGCTACGTACTACAGATAATGCAACCCCTTTAAATCAATGGGCTTATGTATACCCAACAGGTCCATTGACAGGGCCGTGTCATAGCCCATCGACTTTCATGGGCTATGACTCTTCTCCTTCCTCCAAGGCTCTGGACAGTAGCTGGGCCCTTCCAATCCCAATTACAATACAGGATACTTGCAAATGAGGATAATAAAGTGCCTGTGACCGACTGAAGGGAAAAGGATTCAGAGGGACCAGTAACGTACAGAGATGGTAGCCCGGAGGATTGCGGTATAATCAACCTCTGTGGCAGTATAATTTTTAGAAGTGGAACATTTTAAGAGATCACAATGTAATATGTGTAAATTTCCTGCCCCATCACAACCCCCTCTCATGATGCAGGGACAATCTAGGACACAGATGGACTTCACTGGAAGGTTCCACCAGCTTGTCTGAATCAAGTGTGGTGACCGTTTTGGGCCATGAAAATGTACCCAATCCCACACTTTGGATTAGCGCTAAGAAGGTTAGTAAAAGTGGTCTAATGACACCCTGGACAAAAACAAATGTGTGAAGTGTCGTGTGGTGCGTCTTGGTGAACTACAACAACCAGGTTCTTCGGATGCTCGATGTACCCTGGCTCTCCCACAAAAATAAAGTATTGTTCACTGAGCTGGTTAGGGGAATATTTACAGTCTTTACTAAAAGGATTATTTACATATTCACACCATACCCAATGGTTGGGATGGGGCATATGGCTTAGGAGCTAAACGGTGCCCTAACCATCTGCTGAGAGTGGAAGGAGGTGGCTGCAACTCTTGCCCAAGATATGGTCTATCCAAGAAGGGAGTCTTGATCCTGTTGTTGGGGTAGATGAGGGAGACACTTTGTCAATCCTCTACACAGGTCACCTACAGGGGAAACAGCTTTCTCTGGGACATTAATAAGCTATGGCAAGGGGTTGGCCAGTAGCAGGTACTGGGCAGACTAGGCAATGTAAACAAGACATCTGGCCTGACCTCTGGTAGGATCTCAGCAGCCTGGCACTAGATATTACATATATTAAAGTCAAATACATATATAAAACCCTTTACACAGGTGCCATGGCCAGCTATGTACAATAAACAAATATAAATTTTGTAAGTGTAATTTTACTACATTACATATGCAACCTTTGAAGTGTGGATAGAGTCCAACAACAAGTTCTTTCTTGTGGTGCCACAAGACCCATGAGAGGGAATCAGCCCAGTTGGAACAAAAGAGAAGGGCTTTAATTGAAATAAATGAAATCTAAAGGTGTATGGCCAGCTTAAGGCCCTGCCAGATGCCTGGGGGACCGCAAGGACCAAGCAAGCCATGGGAGTGTTTATACCGCGGGGTAGAGTTAGAGGAACTTCCATTGATAGGTAGCCCTGGGCTAAAGCCAATTCACTAATGATAACTCTTTAAATGTTCTGGATCTCATGTTGGAAGCAATCCTCTAATTTTCTATAATCAGAGGTTAAAGTTTCAATATTCAATTTTCAATACATCTCTGCACATCAAACTAATTATCTTACATTTCAATTAAACGTTTATCAGATAAACAATTGTACACAATATGAGGATGCTTATTCACCTAAACCTAATTCCACAAATCGGGTCTTAAAGTACGCTCATGTACTTAATACAGCGTGCGCCTGGCCGTGTTAACTGGATTGAATATAATTATATGAAGCATAATGGAATATAATTAGGAGGCTGGGATGAAACGTAAGTAATGGCAGCCATGAAAATTAGACATACTGGGAATGCTTTGAAATAGGAAACAATGGTGTTTTTCTCCAACATTAAAGGGGTTTCCCGGCATTTCTAGTGTACAGCTAGCGCTCTGCTCTATATATGATTATACTTGTAAATATTTGCATTGGATGAATTGCTGTGAAAGGAAACCATATGGTGCAATGGCTTCCTTCTCTTCTGAAGACTGAAAATACAGTACTGCCACTGACCTGGGAGAAGTATTTAGGTCAGGGATTTAGAATTTGCCCTGACTTTTCAATATGGATGCTTTATTTAGTTTATCAAAGTCAAACACAATAATGAAAAGAAGCTATTCTGATATGGAGGAAAGATTTCCCATCTTCGGTTAAAATAAATGTCTCAGATTCCAACATTTATGAGGAGCAAAGCATCATCCACATATGAAGCATCCAAAGCGCTTGTCTAGAGCCTCAACAACTCGGTTATACATACAATGGCAACATTAAAAATTCCAAGGGTAGGTATCCTATTCACAGACTGATAGCATCATATAGGCTGATGTAGCCAGTCATTAGACATAGTAGGAGTGAGCCTTAAACTCAACACAAGTGTAGTGGGAAGGGAGCACCTTTAAATGATGACAGCAGTGGTGATTTTAAGCATGGGCAACATGGATGGCTGTCCGGTGCATGGTCGTGGTGGGGACAGCACCATGGGCATCGGAATAAAGAAATTCTTCCACCCATGCTGCGCCGCCATCATCCAGCTAGGTGACCGGCCATGGATGACAGTTACATGTTTTTTATTAAAAGAAAAGAAAATAACATACAGATAATGAATGACATTATATAGAGCAGTGTTTTTCAACCTTTTTTGGGCAAAGGCACAATTGTTTCATGAAAAAAATCGGAGGGCACCGACGATACGCATATTCGCGGTGCACTTCCGGTTCCCGCCGGAAGTACGTCATCAGCAGGTGCCCCGCAGATGCGTAACAGCAGAGCAAAAACACCGCCCCTGGTCTGTGGGGACGCGTTTTGCTAAGCAACCGCATCCTCACAGAGCCGGTCCATGTATAACACGGATCGGCTGTATAAGTCTTATAGTACAAGACTTATACAGCCGATCCGTGTTATACACGGACCGGCTCTATGAGGATGCGGTTGCTTAGCCCTCCTATCTAGCTGGCTCTTATAATATAAGACTTTTACTATAAGAGGCAGCTAGATAGGAGGGCCGAGGGTGGGGTCAAAAACCCACGGCACACCAGGCAACATCCCGCGGCACACTAGTGTGCCACGGAACAGTGGTTGAAACACTGATATAGAGATAATAATGGGCAGTAGTATCACATGGCAGCAGATTATCTATACAGAAAACAAACAATAGCTGAAATAGCGTCAGAGTCTCTTGATGTTGTCGTATTTGAAAAACTAACAATGTGGTATCAATCGATGAGACAGTTACATGTTGGAACATACCACCATTTCAAATGACCTCTTTAGTTTTTTTGTGAAATGTACTACCTTTTAAGAATGGCATACAGAGTTCTTTTTGGTAAGTAGAAGTATCATTTAGACCCATAAGAAGCAGGGGATACATGTACCGCATGTGCCGAGTATACATGTTCTATATGTCTTACACATATAAATAATTGCTGTAGAATGTGAACCCCACTATGACCTCTGTAGTATAATGGAATGTGTTAATATTTTCTTATGCGATTGCAGTGGTGGTGCTGAGCTCAGAAGGGTAAAAATATAATTAATGGGAGGGGTCAAGGGTCCTGATGCTTGACCATCTACTTGTGAGAACTGGGACCAGACTCATTGACCAGCAGGCCCCTGTAGGAGTTAGGCCCTGCCGGCAGGCCTGGGGGACCGTAAGGTCCAAGCAAGCCATGGGAGTGTTTATACCTTGGGGTAGAGTAAAGCTGGCAGATATCCTTTAGATCTACCAACAACTATGAAGTATAGGGTCCTCTGCGACTGAACACAGGTAGACTTGATAGTTTAGAAAGTCTCTTATATTACATGGTTTTGGTAAAACAAAAGGAGATCTAAAGGAAATCTGACAGGGAAATCTAAAGTTGTATGGGGACCACTTCCACTGATAGCACTATAAATGTTTATATTCATCTGGTTATCAGTAAGAGTCCAACACACACTGGTCAACTTAAACAAAGAATCTTCCCTGTCAGGAAATCTGACAGGGAAATCTAAAGTTGTATGGGGACCACTTCCACTGATAGCACTGGGGTCAAGCCAATTCCCTTCCCTGAATAAGCCAGCATCACTTCTGTCTGGGATAGCAACCCCTGTTTGGAACAGTCCTTAAGAACTGCACCCTGTGTGTTGGACTCTTACTGATAACCAGATGAATATAAACATTTATAGTCGAAAGTAATATTTATTAGTGTAGCACTGACACCCGTGGGTGCTGCTGTATGTGTATCTATTTCGGGTTTTCAACATGGCCCCGAGTGACAGGGAGGCGGCGGGAAATTTGAAAGTAAATAGCATGAAATCAGTTTTATTTGTAGAAAACTGATTTCAATGTGCTTCTATGTACAAAGTATCCCCAAAATAAAAAGTCTCTGGTGCCCCAGATGTGCCCATTTGCAGTAACCCTCTCTTCCCTGGTGTAATTTTACCACATCCATCACACCAGGTCAGAGAGGGTTAACTGCAAGTGGGCACATCTGGGGCACCAGAGACTTTAGGCGAGATTTAGTACATAGCAGCATAGCTCTGTGCCCTGATTTTTAAGTTTTCTCATTAATTTTATTAATAAAAAAAAATTTTATTTTACATAATTGTTTGTTTCAAACATTATTATATTCACACCCTTGTACGGACATATTTTGGGAAGTTACAGGCCTACAACATAAAGAAAAATTTACCATTGAAGTCTATGGTGCACTTTTGGTACAGAAATATGGACCTCAGCAGTGCGCTAGGGAGGTTAAAACAGTGACCTAACACAGTGACACAAGTTATCATCCCCTGTAACACTTAAAAGGACAATTTGCATCTTTGATGGTGACTTAAAATTCCCTTCCGTGTAGGACTTCAGTGGCTGCATTCTCAGAAATGGACAGCAGATGGCGACTGAGAAATACAATACAGAATTCTTCACTTTCACATTTTAAAATGATCTGTTAAACCGGTGTTTCCCAAACTTTCCTTGCAGGGCCCACTTTTCTACATAGGGAACATTATCGAGCCCCCCTTCCCAATCCAACTATGCATTCAGAATGAGGGCCAGTGCAGTGCGGAAACACAGACACAGTAGCATTACTGCTATCACATCCCTTATGATAAAAAAAAGCACCACAGCCTCAGCTTGGCTAGAGTGAAATGGCCCTCAAACAACCTTCATCTTTTTTCACATAAACCAATCATGCAAAGACATGCATCATATATACACACACCAGTTACACAGAAACATTCATCATTCACATAGAGACATCACACATTCCATTGCACTCTACCTACTCTCTGCAGCTAGTCCCCCCATGTTGTCTTACTTTTTGTCCATCTCTCAGGCTTGTCTTATTGGCTAGCAGTGGTAGGGGAGGATGAGTGGACTAACAGGAGTGCTAACAGCAGAGGAAGAAAAGAACTGATAGTGAAGAGAGCCAATAGGCAGCTGAGTTCTGCAGATCTCTCTCTCCCCTCCCTCTAGCGTAATTCTGACATAGAGGACTCCAAGTGCCACCTCGGCTGCCCCCCCTAGCTGCGCCCCCTCAGATTACCTCCGTGCCGGATCACTTTCCATGAAAAGGGTGTCTCATCCTGGGAGCTAAGAGATGTTCTTTGACCCTGCCAATCTACCACTGCTGACTGAATGAAGCTTGAAAGTTGCCAGGCCCATTGATATCTTCCCTGCAGTACCCATTATATCTGCGCATGCAGATATTAAGATATAGCATTGAGCCTAGTTGCATAGGGAAGGGGGTGCCCCCCCCCCTTTCCTGTCCTTCCAGGTCTGCAAAAATGGGATTAGTATGCTCTGGAGGGGTGACCCCTTGTTGCTCGTGGCCCCCGTCCTCCGGGCATAACAGGCCCCATGCCAACCAATAAAGTCAATGTGGTTCACTGCAAACTGTCGGTATTTGCTGAAAACACAAACTCCACGCCATAGAACGGGGTCAGCACATTCTGAGGTCCACATTTATAGATTTATAGACCTTAACAATTAGTATGGTCTTCCGATTAGCTTAGCAAGTGCACAGAGAGCTTTAAGGAATAGGTTGACCGGTTTGCACTACATTTGTATATATTTAATGTAATGTATATACTGCCCTGATTCACTATGATCTGTATATTTTGCCGTGTATATACCTTTAACTGTCCTTGCATTCCTCTGTAACAGGTGCAGGGATGATTGACGGATCTCACTTTCCCGCTCTTTTCTCTGGCCTTACATTGTTACTTTTACAGTCTGCCTGGAGACAAGCTACTGCCCTCCTCAAGGCAGAGGGGTTAAATCAGGGGTCCTCAAACTTTTTAAACAGGGGGCCAGTTCACTGTCCCTCAGACTGTT
>CM070035.1:146102917-146137685 GCA_036250615.1 Ptychadena robeensis | reverse complement strand
TGCCAGCTTCTGTCTGCTCTTATCAGAAGCTTCGCATTGAGTGCCGGGTGCTTAGCATCAAATTGCAATGCTGGGCATCCACGGGGGGATTGCTAGGTACCCGCGGGCCGGTCAGAACGCCATGGAGGGCCGGATTCGGTTAGTTTGAGGACCCCTGAGTTAAATATACCTCCCTAGGCCCTGCTTAGTCAGAGTTTGGGTTAGCTCCTACCTTTCCTGGGTTCACCCTCGGGCCGTCCCATTGCAGTGCCTGGGATCCAAGGACCCCCAATCCGTGGTGACTGAAAGGGTCGTCCCTTAAGCGTGCCAGATGGAAGTGTTGAGTTAGGCAGACACAGGATGTTGCCCTGACCACTGGACTGTCTGCTGACCCTATCTTACTGGGACGAGAAGCCATTAGTCACCCTGCAGCTGGTAGCAGATTTTGGAACTGTAGCTCCTGAAGTCTGTGCCCCATTCCCAGTTTTGGTGTAAGCCTGTATATATTTCCCTTCAGTAAAGCCTTGTACATATACCCCGACCAGCTGCCTGGACACTTTATTGGTGTGTGTGAGCCTCCTGACAGTGTGTTCAAACATCCCAAGAATCTGGTCGTGCAAGAGGAAGAAAATGCCCTCCACAACACTACAGCTCCATCAAAGCCTTATCGCCAAGTAAAATGCAGTCTTGGATTCAGTGGTCTAAAACTCTTTTCATGAAAATTAGCATGGAATATTTGAGGATAACAAATCTTGGATTCACATAGTATTGAGACATAATGAAATAATGTTTAAAGCTTCCTTTGGGAATTAAATCCCTGGATATTAAAGTATATGGGTCAGAAGTCATATTCCAGGTCATAGAGGAGGAGCGACATTAAAAGGGATCCACCATGCACACTCCCCTACCAGTAGGTGCAACATTGGTAATATAAGAGAAGTATAGCTTCTATAGCTGCACCCTATAACCCCCGAACCCCACAACATATTGATTTCTCTAAATAACATATATTATCCTATTTTCTGAATTTCTGGCTGTTCCAGAAAGCTGCTTAAGTGAACCTACCTTGCGTTTTGCATGAGTAATTCCTCTTCTAATGTTCCACAATTTGGTGCTGTTAGAGGCTGTCAGGAGAGAATTGCCGCATGATTTATGTAGAGTGAAGTCATTTAACGTCTCACAGACATAAAAGCTTGTACATTTCCCTTTTCCCATCAGAAGAATTCAGTTTATTGTAGTCACATAGTTCTCACCTAATCCTTTCTCTGGGGTTTAGAAACTTATTTTTGAAGGTACTTTAAAGGGACTTTCCATAAACTTTTATTGCTTGGCTACAGAATCCATTTTTATTTCCCCTCATTGGACTGTTGTTAAACAGAGACTGAAAGGTCTAATTTACCCATTAAACCTGACATATTTTAAACATGCATTTAAAGTTAATGTTAACTCATTCCCTAAAATCTCCTATTGGCTATACCATGTCAAAGCTGAACTGCTGGTAAAACTGTAACATAGTGGTTAAGGGGCTGCCAGGGCGGGACCCTGGGGAATATGTGACACAGGGTAACAGGTGCAATGTTACCTCTACCGGCTTTGGCATGCTTTCCTTCCTTCTCATTCCTGATGGGCGGCCATCTTGGGCGATGCGCCGTGTAAGGGGACTGGAGTGGGGTGACAGCGGGAGGATGGCACCTTTTACCTGACAGGCGATCAGTGGGTTCCCAGCTTCTCACAGATCCGTTGTGATCAATATAACCACGACACAGTACTTAATAAAGGAATTAAGCAATTACTCTCCCCTGGTAATGTCCCACCCCCGCACATCATCTGCACGAGCGGGGTGGGAACTAAGGAGGGATAGTGACACCTCCTACCTCCGCCTGATTTAAAAATCCCAGGAAAAATCCGTGATTTTATGCAATCGGAATTTTGCTGGGAAAATCACATAAAAAATGTGACTTTCCCGGCCAAAACGGGAGGGTTGATAGGTATGCTCTGGTCCCAGAGGCTTAACACTTGGGGTATCACACAGTTGCAAACAGTTTATATTTTTAGGTCTAGTCCTGAAAGTCTGTCCAAAACTACCCTAAGCCCTTAGGGGAAGTTGATCAACTCACATGGTCAGATGGAGGGTCCCACAAATCTCCAGGCCTGAGGCCTCTCCCATGGGGATCCTGGCAGTCATCTCCTGCAGAAGACAGCAGGCAGGTACACAGATCCAGGGCAAGAGAGCTAGCCCCTCCTATGTATCAATGTGGTTTACGGTCATGTCCGATATCCCTGTTTTTGAGCGGGATTGATTGGTACCACTCGAGAACAGGGATGGCCGCATTAGACATGGGCCAGATAGATGCACATGGCCCATATCTATACGTGTGTTCCCTGCTTAAAGGGTAAATGCATGTTAATGTCTAGGAGATTCACATATCTGAACCTGCTGTTCCTGGACTGTCCTCCATCATGGAGCTCAGGTCTGTGGCGGGGGTCCTCATCATCCTCCACTCACAATGCAGGGTCATGGGAAGGGTTGCTGTCACTGCTTTTGGATGTTGCCCAGATACATCAAGGGGTACAAGCAGATCCTTGCACTGTATGTCCACAGGTACAACTTACTCTCCAGCAGACATTCAGGAGAACAGTAATCAGCACAATAATAGTGATGGCTGAACTTTCTGCGTGACAGTCTGCCTTTAGGCGGACACTTCAGATGTTTGCTTGCCTTCATAGATTAACATGGAGGCAAAGTTGGACCCCTCCCCCAACAGTCTGAATCAGACAGTACTGCCAAACATATATTTTTCCCACATGGGCCACCCCCCACCATCCAATACAAACAAAAAAGAGAGTGTTATTTAATAAAAATATTATATTTAAAGTTTAACAACTGATCCTCCTCTGGCATGGTACTGTCCAGGTACACTTATTTTATTGGCATTGTGGCTGCAATTGCGACGTAAAGGTTTGAGAATTTTGCCTCTTCCATGAAGATCAGTTCGCAATGAACATGCAAATGGCAGGAAGTTCGGTTCGCCGGTTCGCTAACAGCCTTGGTCGATGTTCATCCATCAATAGTAATAGGGTAACATCACGAAATCTTCTAGTCTAGACTAGTTGGAGACAACAGTGCCGTAGATGATCTTACACTGCAGATACATGCCTATCGTGTTATAGAAAAGGAGTGCCTAGTCACATGTCTTTTATTCTACTGTCACTAAAGGAATTTAAATCAAATAAAGATGTTCCAGAATAAAGTTTAGACACAATTACCATTCTAATATTTCCTAAAAAGATATGTGATCTTCCTTTCTTAAGATCAGACTGGCTTTATCTAAGCTCACAGCTACCAGTCAGCTTCCAACTGGGTTTTCTGCAATGCAGCATTTATAATAAAAATAAATAAAACAATGATAGCGAAAGGCTGTCATGGCTGAGATGCTGCACCATCTACCGGTCTATCTAAGGCACCTGGAATAGATTGCGGAACTAGTCCCATTTTTTTTGCTCAGCTTTATTAACACAAGCCTGTATGAACACTAAACACTGAACTGTGTATTCACACTAAATAACTGGGTAAATATATAAATTTAAAGGACTTTTTTTTTGCTCATCTGCATTAACTGAAGGGGCATTTAGTTTACTGTTGGTTGATTATTTTGACCTTTTTTAAAAGTAGTTTGCAAGTAAAAAAAATATGGGCACCCCTGCTCTACACTTTAAGATACAAGCCACTAGCTGTAAGATTGCACTTAGTTTTCACTATCTTCATCAAGCTGACACTGCGGGGAAACCCACCCTTCTCCTGCATACTGTCAGATCACACAGTGTTAAGCCCCCCATACACCTTAAGATCGATCCATACAATCTCCATTAGATCTACAAACAACTGTATAGTATAGTGGCCTCTCTGATAGAATACACAGTCATTGGAAGGGTTAGAAAGGTCCCCATATTACATGGTTTTGGTAGAACAAAATTTGATTGTACAGAAATTGTATGGAAAGATTGTAAGGTGTATGGGGGCCTTTACTGATCTATAAATTCTGGTTTAATGCTTTTACTTTACTGTGCTGAATATGGATGTGATTTTCTGGCCTGACATGAGATGTTCCTAAACTCAACACTTCTGTCTTACTGTCGTCTTCTACGCCTAAGCCATTTTCATTTACCAGTTTACATTTCACATTGAGTTCATTAGAATACAATAGCTCCTAGCAACATGCAAACTGCAGAACATTGCAAATCTTGATTCATTTGTACCATTGTTATGGCAGATTCGATAGAGAATATCAGCTTCCAGGGGCAAACGGTGGGCAGGGTGGAGCTGGGATAAATAAAAAAAAACCTGCTTTGTCTTTGGCAATAGTCAGTGTCCTTAACAGGCCATGAACAATATGTAAGGGTAAACCAAACATAAAATAAATACAAGCAAACACAGATCACGCGTTCCGAATGATGAGGTTGTGATCTCCGTTATTAATTCCATTGATGTCTTATTTTAATGAACAAAAGGCACATAATAATGGAGAACATCTGTGATAAAAGCTGTTTTGCCTTTAGCTGCAATAAACGAGAACATGTCGGGATAGCTCGGACCTCTCCCTGGCAGAGCTGTGATCATATCTGAAGATTTCCGTTCCGCTCCATCAAGTCTGGAAATGAGGTTGTAGATCATAGTCACATCTGTCCAACAGTCAATAACAATCACCCCAGGTAATCGTTGCCAGTGTCGACAGCAGATGCATTTCATTGACCCTCTTCCATTAATAAATTTTTTTGCGCTCATCTTAAGATGGACTTTTCACCTATCCCTCGTCGATTAACTTAATTGAATATGGCTTCAAAATTCCAAATTTTATTTTTACATAGAGAGATAAAGAGAGACAGACGGCGGAGAGAGAGAGATAGAGAGAAAGAAAGACCCTATGTCTGATTTTCTTTTGTTCATTGTAATCTCTCCATATGATTCAGTCACCTGCTTTAAGATTTAGCCAGTTTAATAATACTATGAAATTATATAAAGTAGCCATTTTCTATATTCTATTTTATAATATTGGAGAAACCATATGGGTATGGCATACTAGCAAAACTGCATTCTAGACCATGTATGTACTCACATGGTGTGCTTCCTTTCTTTTTTTATTATATTTCACTTCTTTATCCGCAGTGTCAACCCCTTACAGTACTAGTGCTAAATTAATATTGGAATCATAATAGTCATTGTTTTATAATTCAGACAACACTCACATTTTTTATATTAAAAAGGACATTTTCTTTTTTCAAGAAGAGGCTTCATTCTTAAAATATGAATTTTTGAAATGAAAAAAAAATTCACACAACATTAAAAGAAATAAAAACTCTACATTTTATTTACATGAACCATGATGTCCCTGTCTATATATGGTACATATTTCAGCCCAGTGGTTCCCAAACTTTCCTTGCAGGGCCCCCCTTTTCTATTTAGGATTTTTATCAGCCCATCCCCCCCCCCTCCCTATTCAAACACAGGTTAAGAATGAATGCCTGCCTGTCCCCAGTTTGGGAATCACTGTTTTAGGTAATGACACTTAGATGGTTGCTGTATTTTATTCATAAACTCATGTTCTACTAACCTCTATTATTTATTTCAAAAGTTTATATTGTCCAATTATAAGATCAATATATAGGAGATTAAAAGATTTTGCCTGCTTCAATTTTGTCATAATATTAAAATAAAAAAATGAACACTTTTAGGGAAACTAGAGTTTATGTGAAAGGGCTACTCCAGGGATTTCAAACTTAAATACACAGCGGACCAGATTTATAATGAATTACGATATTTATGAAATGTAGATTTTATAAATTATATGTATCATTTATTATTATATTTATGAAATGCGGATTATATAAATTATATTTATTATTTATTATGATATTTATGAAATGTGGATTATATAAAGTATATTTATTATTATATTTATGAAATGGATTTTATAAATTAAGGATTTCTTTCCTTCTTCATCAGATATAACTATGAACCTTTTCATTTGGAAATAAACATTGAATCTGGAACAAACAAATTCTATACATAAAAATAATAATAATTATCTCGCAGGCTAAATATAATTACACTGCGGGCGATATTTGACCCCCTGAGCCAGAGTTTGACCCTTGGCTACCCTAACTTTCAACTAGCTGTACATGTTGGGTTGTCACTTTTGGGATGATCACAGGTCTTTCACCTTTACATGTTTTAAACATTCTCCATAGGTTACACACTACTGTGCTGCATGTATGGAGAACAATAAGTAGATATAAAAAAAGCTCTTCTATAAGGCTTGTAAACATTGGTGCTGCATGCAAAGCAACCATATATCATTAATGTCGCATAATCATGAATTGGATTTTATTGTTCTATTTCATTTTCTAATTTAACACATATGACCTATAGTGTAGCTACAAGAAACCCATATGGTACAGTGGCCTCTGAAAGTTTGAGGCCCAGCCATATCTGGTCACCATGTGTTTAAATTACAGGTACAAAATCCACATACTGTTTTAATTTTTTTGTGTTTGTCCTGTTTGTGTATGAGCGAGTGCTGAAATTTTTTGTACCATATATTAAAATCTTGCACACGATTGTTGAAAAAAACCATATGAAAAGCTCAAGGCACATTAAACATTTTTGAATGATAGAATTGATTTCTGTTATTATTATAATTTTATCCAAAGAAATCTGGGCCCCATAATAATTTCAATAAGATTCTCTTTTTTGATATCACACGCCATATAAACAAATTTTTTATACCAGTCTAAAGGTCACCATAAACAATAAAATCTGACTGTACTATTTTTGTACAATTAGATTTAGTTTTACCAATGTAACATGGTTACTACCCAGTTACTCTGTGCACATGGAAGGAGGTCCGTATACTACATAGTTGTTCTATATCTAAAGGAAATTGTACAGAGAGATTAAAAGGTATTTCTGTAGTTCTGTCTGCTTAAATTTGAAAGAACTATGAATATTGATTTTATTTATATTTATTTTAATTGTATTTATTGATCTTTATGTTTGCATGTGCACCTTAAAAAAGCCCAAAAAAATGTCATGATATAATAAAAATAGAATGAAAAATAGATATGAGGCATCCAACAACATAATATGATGTTAGGTGAAGATTTTTTGGCCAATAGAATAAGAAATGAAATTGAATCCCATAGTGTTCTAGAAGATATTATTTAATACACCTATCTCCTTACCTACCATTTATTTACATATTTTTCTCCTTAATATACACCAAACTCCTTACCTTCCTTCTACTTTCCATATTTGTATTTTTTTTATAAACACCTACTGACTACGTGCAGCATAGGCAATATTCAAATTTGCAATATTTCGTGAATTATTCTACTAATATTCGATATACGCAATTCGAGTGTATGGCCATGCATTGCAAAAATATAATTATTAATTTCCTTCAAAATTAATGGTCACATGTGGTATTTCTTTTCACATTGCAAATATAAAATCACAATGCATGTCCATAAGCTTCTCAATGCATATCTTGAATATTCAAAATTGCCAATACCCACCAAAATCCCTAAAATTTGTGAATTCTTGCATAGCCAATATTTGTTGAATATTCGCAATTCGAATATTCAAGCTCAACACTACTACCGACCCTTTACTTTCTGTTTGTATTATTTGTACTCTTTAATATGCACCAATCTCCTTACCTACCCTATATTTTTCATATTTATATTCTTTGATATATATCAATCTCATTTACTTTTCATCTTTGTATTCTGTGAATTACCCCAATCTCCTTGCCTAGCCTTTACTTTCCATATTTGTATTCTTTGTACTCGTTGATATACCCCAATCTCCTTACCTACCCTATACTCCTATATACTTTTGTTATTTTGAAATAGTGACAAGGCCCCAAAATGTCCTTACTTAATTTAGCTATATATACGTGCACAGGCCATCACCATTAAAGGGGACTAAATAAAGACACATATAACTGAGATCAAAACAATAAGAATGAACAGAGAATGTGCTCCATGCAGTAAACAATTCATCAGATCAAACAATGTCTCAAATACCTATCTCTTGCTTTATACTCAGTAATAATATTGGTTAACAATATATTTACATTTAGTAAGCCGATTTTGCAGTAATTAGGCATAGAGCAATGTAGAGCCCTTGGTATTTGTCTACAAAATTAGATATATAAATACAAGTCTCTGAAATTGTTATCCTTTAATGCTCTGTGGCAATGATGATGCTTCTAAAATTATAATTGAAGCAGCATAAATTATTTTGGAAAGTTTTATTTTAGTAAGATTTATGTATCTACAGAGAATATAGCCAGAAAAGTTGGAAGGAAGATCAATATGTGAATTAAAACTTTTCCAGGTTGTACATTATGGTTTCTTTAGACAAAGGCATTAGTAACAAAATGAAAATAGGAGTTGAGTGAAGAATTCTCATCTTAAAAGCAATGTTTAGTAAAAATTGATGGTGTTGTTAGTATAGTAATAGTTCTAATAATAATAACGTGCATTATGGCTTTATCATAGAGAACTCACATTATTAAAAAAAATAATTTTAGGACAGGAGGCAAAGCCATGCAAATCAAACCCATGTGAGCATCTGAACATTCTGTACAGTTAGCTTAAAACTAGTACAGACAAAGCCACATACACAATGTGCGAACATTAAATCTGTTTATTGAATTTGTGGTACATAAAAAAAATAAAAAGTACAAAAAATCCAATGCCAATCAAGTGGAAAACAAGTTATTTGAACATCCAAGCTGGTAGAAGTAGATGGTTGCTTGGGTTCAGAAGATGAATACGCTGCCCAGCACCAGGGCATTGGACAGTTAAAGTGGCCCCAGAAAGTCAACTTCAAATGTTGAAATAACATCAATATGAACACAGCCAAGCTCAGGGCAAGACTATTTTAATAATAAGTGAACGGATCAATAACTTTTTTTACCACAATTTTATTGTAAGTTAACTTTTTTAGTGCATAGAATGTTACAAATATATAGACTAAAGCCCCCCATACACCTTTAGATAACTCCATACAATTTCCTTTAGATCTACCAACAACTATGTAGTGCCGGGTCCTCCCTGATAGAATACATAGTGATTGGAAGGGTTAAGCCCCCCATACACCTCCATACAATTCCGATTAGATTAACCAACAACTATGTAGAATAGTGGCCTCCCTGATAGAATATATAGTGATTTGAAGGTATATATCACTGCTATGTAGGGCTTGGTGCTTTCCTGGTAGAATACATAGTGATTGGAAGGTTTAGAAAGGTCCTCATATTACATGGTTTTGGTAGGACAAAAGTGTATTGTACAGAAATTGTATGGGAAGATAGTAAGGTGTATGCGGGGCTTCAGAAAGGTCCTCATATTACATGATTTTGGTAGAAGAAAAGCTGATTGTATAGAAATCGTATGGTAAGATTGTAAGGTGTATGGGGGGCTTTATATTTGATATATTTCATTTTTTTTAAATAAAAAAATGTCCATATAACTTATATAAAACGAATTATAACTTATATAACGGGCTGACTAATTTCAAAATATAGCTTCTAATTGTTATCAATAGCAATTGTTTTTGTTGTAAAGATGTCTATGTGTATCTTCACCCTTTTAGTTATCCTGCATTACATTGTAATGTGTATGCATCATTATGCAAGTCTTTAAAGAAAATAATATTAATAGTTGTCTTGATTTTCATACCTGAGGCAGTAGTCCCATTATTAGATACATAAATAAAGTAAAACATAAATGATAAAAATGCTCCTTTTTCAGGTAGAAGTTCAGGTCTCAGGCGTTGGAAGTTCTCAGATGGTTGTGGTTCCTCCTCTTGTTTGTTGAAGTATTTGTTCCATATTGTAGTTCAGCCTTGATTTGAAAGCTGGTAATTAGTATTAGATATTTCCCATAGCAGCCATTATTGTATAATCAAAGCTCCCACTGCTCTCTCTGTGTCGTGCTCTCATTCCTCTTTCCCGCCTCAGCATCTTCCTCTCTCCAGCACTATTGTGTTCTGTTTCCATCAGTCAGGGTGCAGAGAGTATCACATTTACTCTTCACTTACTCTGCCTCATTGGTTTCTAAAGCATCGCTACCTGCATCCCCCCAGTACAAATGTTCTAAGAGCTACGAGTCCAGCCCACATTTTACACACTGTATCTGGCATACAGACTGGGGTCTACTATCAATTAATTAGTGGTCCAGCTAAGCCTTCATCCAACAAGGCTGACATCTTTCCTCTGAAATAATATAAGACATGTAAATATATAACATTACCAGTCCATTACCAGAGGATCGACTGATTTAGAACTGTAATATTTTATTCAGGAAAGAATGTACTATATATTTAAAGTATTACAATTGTCTAGAGCATTGTTCTCATTCCTCGTCCTGCTTCCGCTCCTGTATGTGATAATGTTATCTTTATTATAAATGTATGGTCTTACTTTGAAGACATCTGCAAAAAAAGATTGTGCTTAATCAATAATAACTCTAAAGATAATACACCCAATGCAGCGTATTATTCCAACTACCATACTAATCCTAAGCATTTAATTAAAAAAATTATGTATGTAGACCTACAAAACAGAAGATATTTAGCAGTGCATTTGTTTTGATCAGCTAAATGTCCATTTATACCTATTGTCTGGCAACTCGTGGGGTGGGCAGCAGAAGCTAACCTCTCTTTTTTCTCTTCATCATATTATGTATTGCATTAACCTCCTGTTATGCCCGAACCCTGTATGTTCACAGTTTGTTCTTAAAACAAACTGTGCCCGTGCTGGAATTGGTCAAATTGGAGGGGACATTACACTTACCTGATATTGCCGGAAGTGGCGTTGCAGAGTGTCACTTCTGGTTTTTGGAACACGGACTCGGACAAGCCAAATACAGGAAGTGACACTTCTCAACAACAATTCCTGGGTTGCGGATATAAAAAGTTAAGAACCACTGCAGTAGCAGGTCATTTTCTGGAGGAGTGTGATTCCTTACAGATTGGATTATCACGTGATTCTAACAGGAATTGGATAGGATGTTTTGTAAAAACAACTATTCCGAAAATTGGCAGTGGGCAAAATTGATTTCACAGGGTCTTCTGGTGGATAAAAGGATGACTAAATGAAAGTAGGAGCTGGGACTGGAAACAGGGACCGCTGAGAATGCACATGAATGGTGAACGTGAATGACCATTAGTAAGTGACCAATGCTACAGCCAGACAGACACTGGACACTAGACCAAGTGATTCTCAGTAAAAGGCTTATCACTATTGCAGCTGAAGACCCCATGGCTGTTACCACTAGGGACCATTGCTTATCAGGGTTTGATAAGATCTCGTTGTTTAACTCTAAAGCCAGGGAATGGCCACTATGAGACTCAACTTAAGAACCCATCAGTGGCCTCTACTAGCCAACCATTGACTATGCCTGGCATACACACGCTGATTAGTGGCCGATTTTTCCACTGACCGATGGGACGGGCGTGCGCGCTGGCGCCATCGGTCGGCGGCAAAATCGGCCGCCAATCGGCGTGTACCCACAGATCCCTGTTGCCCCACAGCTCGGCCGGCCACAGAACGGACATGTCGGATGTTCTCTGGACGATGTCAGCCGATGCCATTACTTTGAATGAAGACCGGCATCTTCATTGAAAGTAACAGCTGTCACACATAGGGTGCCTGGCCGATTAAAGCAGTCCCAGAATGCAACGCGATGACGTCATCACGTTGCATTCTGGGGCTCATCGGACCTCGTCTGTCTGCACCCTTCTGTGGGTGTATGGCAGGCATTAGACTTATCTTCCGAAGGCCTAAGCAATTATCAATTGTAATCTACTGAAAAAACTTTCAATGAGTATTGAAAGGATCTCTGCTAGAGTCAAGAAATTACCTTGGTAAACAACATTGCAGCCAAGCCATGCCAACTTTCCAAAGCAAGGCGGACCATTAGAGTACAACTGGAGCACTGAAGTAAACATAATCCAAACCAATGAGTAAGGTATGCTAACCACAAACATCATCCACTGTGCAGGGTTGGTAATGATCGTACACCCTTTTTGAGCTGAGGTTTGTTGCCTGTCATTTTGGGCCTAATGAGCTTTGTGTTGACATCTCTCTACAGGGAGTGCAGAATTATTAGGCAAATGAGTACTTTGACCACATCATCCTCTTATGCATGTTGTCTTACTCCAAGCTGTATAGGCTCGAAAGCCTACTACCAATTAAGCAATTAGGTGATGTCATCTCTGTAATGAGAAGGGTGTGGTCAATGACATCAACACCCTATATTAGGTGTGCATATTATTGGCAACTTCCTTTCCTTTGGCAAAATGGGTCAAAGAAGGACTTGACAGGCTAGAAAAGTCAAAAAATGTAGATATCTTGCAGAGGGCAGCACTCTAAAATTGCAAAGCTTCTGAACGTGATCATCGACAATCACGCGTTCCATTCAATAATAGTCAACAGGGTCGCAGAAGCTGTGGAGCACAAGCGCAAAATAACTGCCCTGAACTAGAAAAGTCAGGCGTGCGCTGCCAAGATCCACTTGCCACCAGTTTGGCCATATTTCAGAGCTGAAACATCACTAATGCCCAAAAGCACAAGGTGTGCAATACTCAGAGACAAAAGGCGGAAAGACGACCACCACTACAAGACACACAAGCTAAAGGTCAAGACTGGGCAAGAAAATACTCAAGACTGATTTTTCTAAGGTTTTATGGACTGATGAAATGAGAGTGATCTTGATGGGCCAGATGGATGGCACGTGGCTGGATTGGTAAAGGGCAAGAGCTCCAGTCCACTGATCAGACGCCAGCAAGGTGGAGGTGGAGTACTGGTTTGGGCTGGTATCATCAAGATGAGCTTGTGGGGCCTTTTCGGGTTGAGGATGGTGTCAAGCTCAACTCCCAGTCCTACTGCCATTTCTGGAAGACACCTTCTTCAAGCAGTGGTACAGGAAGAAGTCTCGTCAAAAACATGATTTTCATGCAGGACAATGCTCCATCACACCGCGTCCAGTACTCCACAGCGTGGCTGGCAAGAAGGGTAAAAAGAAGAAAAACTAATGACATGGCATCCTTGTTCACCTGATCTGAACCCCCATTGAGAACCTTGTGGTCCATCATCAAATGTTGATTTACAAAGGGAAAACAGTACACCTCTCTGAACATTGTCTGGGAGCTGTGGTTGCTGCTGCACCAATGTTGATGGTGAACAGATCAAAACCCTGACAGAATCCATGGATGGCAGGCTTTTGATGCCTTGCAAAGAAAGGTGGCTTATTGGTCAACTGATTTGTTTTGTTTTGTTTTTGAATGCCAGAAATGTATATTTGAAGGTTGAATTTTAATTGGTTTCACTGGTAAAAATAATAATTTAAATGGGTATAATTGTTTTTTGTTAAGTTGCCTAATAATGTGCACAGTATAGTCACCTGCACACACAGATATCCCCCTAAAATAGCTGAAACTAAAAACAAACTAAAAACTACTTCCAAAAATATTCACTTTGATATTAATGAGTTTTGGGTTAATTGAGAACATGGTTGTTTATTCAACTACTAACATTATTCCTCAAAAATACCACTTGCCTAATAATTCTGCACTCCCTGTATATTCTTTAATGGAAGTAATACAATTACTTTCTTTAAATGTCAGACATTTACCTTTTTTATTAAAATATTAATGGAAACAGGAGTGCTTTTTATCAAAACTGCCTATGGCAGTCCTTGGATTGCACTCCCTGAGTCTCCAAACATAAAGAGTTGTATGAACATCACCCCTCGCTAGTACATATAATATAGTCCTAGGAAACACAGTAATGAATGTTTCAGGACTTTTTGAAACTCTTTACTGAAATATGAGCTATGTGTATCTGGATTATTCTTACTAAATGCATCAGCGTATTAGCCAGAGAGGGGAGAGATGCATGCAGCGCCCCCCTCTGCCCCGATGTGTGAGAAGGAAAGCCAGTAATATAATCTATTTATTGACGGCAAATGCTCACTAGAGACTTGTGGCTGAAGTTGATATTGCAAGGTGTTTTTTTTTTTATTCAAATAAAATTGGAACACTTCAAATAGCTATACAAACCACTTCACTTTATTGTGTATACACCTCTTTATGTGTATACACTACTGTAAAATTGTAAAATAATTTTTTTTTGATTACCAGAATTATTTCAGTTTTTATTGTTAAATGTACAGTTGCAAAAGTATTCCATATTCCATATTTTCCATATTTTGTCACATTACAGCCACAAACATTACAGTTGTCACATTACAGCCACAAACATTACAGTTGTGCCATACTCCTTCCATTTCTGAATGGTCGTTGAAAAGTGCTCCGTGGGATGTTCAAGGCTGTGGAAATCTTTTTGTAGCCTAAGCCTGCTTTACATTTCTCAATAACTTTATCCCTGACCTGTGTGGTGTGTTTTTTGGACTTCATGGTGTTGTTGCTCCAAATATTTTCTTAGACAACCTCTGAGGCCGTCACAGAGCAGCTGTATTTGTACTGACATTAGATCACACACAGGTGCACTCTATTTAGTTATTAGCACTCATCAGGCAATGTCTATGGGCAAGTGACTGCACTCAGAGCAAAGGGGGCTGAATAATTCCGCACACCCCACTTTGCAGTTATTTATTTGTAAAAAAAAATTGGAATCATGTATGATTTTCGTTCCACTACGTGTACACCATTTGTATTGGTCTTTCACGTGGAATTACAATAAAATTTATTCATGTTTGTGGCTGTAATGTGACAAAATGTGAAAAAGGTCAAGGGGGACGAATACTTTTGCAAGCCACTGTATACAATTTATGTTAGTTGGATAACCCCAGGGGAACATAATTATGAAAGGTTGCAGTAAGGGGTATGAAACTGGAATTTATAAGGGTGTTGGAGATCTGGAGGATGAAAGAAAGAAAATCTGACAAGAGAATATGATACTGAGATATATTCTGAGATCTGGGGGTTCAAACAGCGTAGTTCTGTGAGAGTTACACTTAACCCCAAAATAGCTGTTGACCTATGGATGGAGACAGCTAATCGGAGGATCAGTCAAGAACAGGGAGGTCCATTTGCAGCAAAATTTACCATGCAGGAAGCTGACACAGAGGACAGTGAGGGAGACAGTGAGGAATACAGCACTTGTTAAAACCACCCTACATATGGGGTAAGTACCAAACACCATCTCCTGGTACTCATCTGAGGAGCTCACTAAAAAGGTTATGTGCACCCCTGTATATATACAGCTTCTTCATCGTCCAACCAAAGGCTTGGGACAGGTAGGTGACCATACTCTGGCAGCCAAATGTGTTCTGCAGTCTGGCAAAGCTCTTATATATAAGATATTTCATTTATCTTTTTATTACTTTCTATATATTTTTCCTATACAGTTGTTTGCCCCTTTTAAAGCTCTGGGTTTGTGATCTCCTTGAAAATACTCACCATGATGACCCATTCAGAGGACACTTCATAGGCATTGGCAGTTGGTGGTCACTGACAAAGTTCCAGAGTAGTTCCTGGTCATGTAACAAGCATGTCATAGTTGGCATAGTAATCATAAGCAGGTTTCGGTTTCGGTCTGCACACGACAATGAAGATGGCACTGCAGATTGAAGATAGATGTGCTCCTCTGGTAATTGCATTTTTCAGGCCTAAAATAAATGTGATTTTTATTAAAATAATGTTTTATGTCCCTAAAATGATGAAAATCACTTCAGTAATAAAATTCGATATAGAGCAAATGTGAAATGGAACAGGCTCATGCTGATTCTGATACTAAATGTGGAACACATAGAAACTAGTTATGAAACTGTTGAAGTAGAACTATATTATAACATAGAGAAATACATCCCTTACACTGTCAGCATGTCAGAAATGGCAATCACAACTATTTCAAGTTGTCATGAATTGATTGCACATCCACTTCCTGTCCATTCCAGTCCCAGGGATTTCCGAGGTTCCAAACTACTGCTTGGTGCATCAAGCACGTCCAAGTCAGACCCAAGGGGCAAACATGGCCCGTGTTCAAGTTTCCAAAAAATCAACGATATGGGGAGGTGATAAGCACTGGGGTAACACCATTTTATTACTAGAGGAGAGATAACACCAAACCAAACTAGTGATGTTTTTTTTGTGAACATAGCTTAAAGGGTTGCTTTCCCTCAAGAACCACAGCTGCAATGTCAGTGTGAAAGTTCTAGCAAGGACTTTGGAATGAAATTTAACCTCCCTTACTGAATGGTACAGTCAGGGATTTACACCGTGCTATACCTGTCTATGGCTGCGTCATCATGCAGATTATCCCTACTATCAGAATGATGCATTAAGGTGAGCAGAGGGGAATGGTCAGGACTTCTGGGGATAGGTGAAATGTGGCTGGACAACTGGCAGTGAATGGCTAATGCGCTCCGATAATAAGTATGAGGGAAGGAAGCACCATGGTATCATTGTTTGCATTAAATGATAATGGTTCAAAGAATGTCAGGCTAAATGGTCGGCCCCCCCATACACCTCACTTCACGTAACCTGGCACTCTGTGCAAAAAGTTTGGACCCCCCTTTCTAAAAGAATGCAATACACGAGCGAGTGCGCGTTCCCACCGTTGCTCGGACAAAAATCTGATGTGACGAGATCTGACGAGATCGACCAGGAATCTGCCGTATGTTAGATCGCACGGTGATCCGTCATGTTGGTAGATTCCTGGCCGATCCCATTATTTTGGATGGATACTGCCCTAATGTCCGGCACACAAAGGGTTCCGTGCGATCCTCTGAGGGGCCTGCTGCAGTGTGATAACGTCATTACGCTGTTCCTCAAGAATCGAGGGAGAATCCAAATATGTATAGCGACCTATACATATAATCCTGATTAACTGTTTTTGTAACAGAAAAAGGGTTTGATGTAATATAATTAACTTCTTTACACTATGCTAGTGGTATTTTTAAGAGAGCCAAACTTTTTTTTCCTCAAAATAAACAGTCTGCAAAGTAAAGCAAGGCAAACACGGCTCAATTTTATAATAGATTCGAGCACCGTGCTCGTTCACTGCTTGATTGTGTACAAATCTATAAAAAAAATTGAGCCGGCCAGCCTTTCGATTGATCCCGCTCGGTCGAACAGGGAACATGTTGGTAAACCCTGTTGTGCTTCTATTACTTAGAAGTCCAGAGAAGTCTTCATCTTAGTATAGGGCAATGATACCAAGCTGGGAGGCGCAAAAATATTCCAGGTGGGCGCAGGCCCTCATTCCTAACCTGTGTTTGAAAAGGGAGAGAAAATTTTCCTAAATAGAAAAGGGGTCCCTGCAAGGAAAGTTTGGGAACCACTGGTATAAGGCGACATCGATGACATAGCAGGGCTGTGCCTCGATATCTAGAAAGCTTAAGCTCAGCACAATGATGTAATTGCGCTGCATCGCGTCGCACAGGAATCGACCTGTGTATACCCACCAGCATGCGAGTTTATAATTCAGTCATGTTTTGACAGCTTGGAGAAAGTAGTAATTAAAAGAAAATCCAAGCAACCACTGAGGTAATCTATGTCCGTAATGATGACCCATCACCCACTGATCTATATCTCGCTGCTTAGTGACAGATTTCTGGCTGCATTAACACTCATGGAAATCCCAAGTGGCCAACCATGCCGATACTGTCATGGTCCTATATGACAACAACTGCCTACAAGGCCAAGGCAGTGGTGTACAAAAATCTAACAAAAATCTAACAATTTACTAATTGTGTCTTTCCTCTTGTTTACTGTGTTAGTACGAAAGATGTAGATGGACCATGGACATCCACTGGACCCTCTGTTGCTGCCAAAATTTGCCTAATGGATGATCTGGCTCTACAGTGATGACATGGACAGTGTAAAGCCCCCCATAGACAGCCCGATTCCCGGCCATAGTTGCAGCCGACCAACCGGCGTCCTCGCTCCCGCCGAGCACATAAAGGTTGGTCGGCCGCAACTATAAACTCGGCCATAGACGTCCCGATCTATGGCCGACTTTTAGCAGACTCCTCACAGCGTGGTGACATCACCACGCTGAGAGGAATCGGCTACAGAACGGACAGGAATCCCGTGTGTTCCACTAACACACGCGATTCCTGTCAGACTGTAGCCAATTAACTCGGAGGGGGAGGAGACTTCCCCTCCGAGTTAACAGCCTGCAGCAGGATCGGGCAGAAAAAGAACCAGCAGGACGGATCAGTGTGAGATCCGACCTGCCAGATTTTTTTCTAACAAACTCAAGGTGGGTTCCCTTATATGAATGGTGAAACTGGCTCCATGTATTGTGTACCTAATAAAGATCTTTTATCAGATGCTCATCTAGCTTACTTACCAAGACATGCCTTTAAAGCCCATGTTGTTACCCTGCTCATCATATACTCCGTGGGCTCCCTTATAGTTGCGGCCAACCAACCTTTATGTGCTCGGCGGGAGCGAGTATCACCTGTGTCAGGTAATGATGGGGTAATGATGGGGCTGGTAGTTTCCATAAATGAAATGTGGCTGCAGAACATCTTGTTGGGATATCTGGAGGAACATTAACACCTTTTTACCCAGCACTCTTATGGAGTGAGCGACAACAGAACTAATTGTACAGTCTGGAAATTTAAAAAGATAACAATGACTTCCCACAGCTGGTAATCTTATTTCTTTCCAACGGATTCCAGGTAAAATGAAATGTGTCTGCTGTTGTCATTGCCCATTACAGAAGAATGCTTCCAATATATCAATATTGTCATTATTGTGTGAATTAGTCAATATTCTTTTGACAAATTCTCTTTATTATTCCTTTTTTTTCACATATAACAAAACATTACATAGACTTCATACATCCTGTACTTAGATTTCCAAAGTTCTCTCTTATTTATTTAGTTTTAGTATGGTGGTCCTGTCCTTTCTTTTATACTTTCTTCCTACATCACACCCATATCTCTTCATATCCTTCCCATTCGTTCAACTCCGTGGTCACTCCATCCTTCCCAAGTACGTATCCCATTGTCCCCACACCTTGCTAAAAACTTTGGTGGTCTCTTGTATTCTAGCTGTCAAGTATTCCATTGTTCTAATGTCTATTATTTTCCCTAACAATTCTTGAATAGTGGGAGGGATTTGCCTTTTCCATTTACCAGCTATTAAGCATCTTACTGCCGTTAATATATGTTGCATCATCCTCTTTTGCATTTTATTTAAATTTTCCTTGGGTTTGCACAAAATACATACTTCAATATCTAATGACAATCTACACTCCAATACTGCTTCTAGTAAGTCTTTTACCTCCTCCCAGAAAGTCCCCATCCTTGGACATTCCCAAAAGATGTGTTCCAGTGTCCCTTTATGTACTTTACAGCGCCAACATTTATTGGACGATCGTGGGTATATTCTATGTAGTTTATCAGGTGTATAATACCAATGATGGATAATCTTATATATGTTTTCTTTATTAGTCAATATTCACTCACAGAGACACTCACAACTTCCCATTTACCAACATATCCGCTTTACAAGCACACCTATACATATATATCTACACACACATACCCCTACACATATATATCCACACACATACCCCTACACATATATATATATACACACACACACACACACACACACAGCTACATATATATATATCTACATACACACTTCACTAGCACACACTCATACATGTTCTTTTATAAATAAGCTTCATTAAATCACAGCGCCATTCCTTGCACACGCTGATCTGACACGCTGAGCCTTCATTCTCTCAGATCTTCAGATGAACAGGAAGAAAACAAAAAGGAACACTAACCTCATGCACACTAAACAATGATTTACAATAAACTACATTACAATTTGATGATCACTGGGTATTGATTTCTAAAAATCAAAGCAAAGCCATAGCTGTGCATGACCTGATACACAAATCCATTAACTGCAGATAATTAAGTCCTTGCTTTGTTTGTTCACCGAATGAAAAACACCTTTTCTAATCATCCTAATACAGAGATCAGCATTAATAACAATACATATATCCATCAGGAAACCGCCGGAGATTTAGCAACATATGACAGTAAACCTGCAGTGAATGGATGTTAGTTTTCCATATGGAACACCTTATATTTCCTATGGAGCGAGGAGTAGACTATGCTCTGACTCTCACCCAGTCTCCATAGTCGAGAGTAGTCTCATTATAAGTGATGCCATTGTGAAGATGGCCAGTGCAGTACATGAATAAACTGTGATATTCTGTTTACATATGAAATATTTATATTACCCATTGCCAGTAATGTGCCAGTAACGTGGCATGATGCGCACAATCTGTCCATCTTCTTTCTGAAAGCTGAGTGCCCAATGTCAATGAGGTGTGTCTTTCCTGCACATGATAAATGAACAGTCGTTTAGTGAAAGGATTGTTTTATTCTCCATAATATGCTGTAGAGGACTGTATAGTGCAGTGGTCTCCAAACTTTCCTTGCAGGGCCCCCCTTTTCTATTTATAAACATTATCGGCCCCCCTCCCTGTTCAAACACATGTTAAAAATTAGGGTCCCCTTGAATTCCTTCACGCCCCCCCAGGAGGGCCCACCCCCCAATTTAGGAACCACTGGTATAGTGTATTGGACTGTATAGTGCTCTAGAGCAGTGATGAGGTGGCACTCAGAGCCCTCTCTGTGGGTATGCGAGCTGTCAGCCAGCACAGGAAAGAACTGCAGCCTCAGTGCTGTCAGTTCTCTTATTCTCTCTTCTGATTGCACACAGCGCTCCATACCCTCTCCTATTCTATCCTATAAGTAAGTAGAGTGTGTGTATTGACATGTTGCTTTTGTGTGTATATGAGTTGTGTGTGTGTGTGTAATTCAGGATATATTGCCATGCTGGCATTTTGAGATAAACTTTTGGGTTTTGGGTTTCAGTTTGGGCACTAGGTCTCTAAAAGGTTTGCCATCCCTGCTCTAGATTGCTGTTTTAGACAGCAAGGTATTTGCAGCAATGCAAGATTTCTATTTAGAGACCAGGTGCCCAAACTGAAACCCAAACGCCACTTATTTATCTCATAGTGCCGGCATTAATTACACACACACATCATATACACACACGAAGCATGAAATTACACATGGGGAACTGTGTGCAATCAGAAGAGGGGGGAGAGAAAGGACAACATTGATAGCCAATAGGCTGCAGTTCGTTCCTCTGTGCTGGATGACAGTTCCATAGGTCCGCCATCACTGGATTAGGACGTACCTAAAGACTGCTGCTTTTACACCTATATGTGTGTGTGTATTAGTGTTGAAGTTTTATTGTGAATATCGGCACTTTGAGAATTTGTAAAGATCTGGAATATAGTGCTATACCTTTGTAATCTCAAATAATCGGGAATCTGGGGAAAGAACCATGCATTGCATTCAGAATATGCAATTTCATGAGCGTTGTCTTATGTGGTGACTACACTGTAGCAGCTTTCTCACATTCTGCCACTAGATGTCACCATGACAACACACATTGCATTTGCAATATGCGCATGTACAAATGCCGATTTTCATGTAAATGAATGACTTCTATGAGTGTTGTCTCATATGGTGAGCTGCTATTTCACATTCTGCCACTTGATGTCACTGTGACAACACACATTGCGTTAGCAATTTGCGCATGTTCAAGTGCCGATTTTCACAATGAATTACTTCTACGAGTGTTGTCTCATGTGGTAATTACACTGTAGCAGCTATTTCACATTCTGCCACTAGATGTTGCAGTGACAACAATCATTTAATTTGCAATATGCATGTGTACTTACATGTACCTACCTTTGTATATTGGTCCAGTTCTGATGTGCCCACTATAATAGACACTTTTACAAGTGAACAAGGTACTACATGGGAACTTTTTTGTGATCTAATTATGACAGGTTCTCCTTCAACCCCCCCCCCCCCCCCCCCCCCCCCCCCCCCCAAGAGCCAAAGATGCCCATGACTTTTGTCACCGGTTCACTGTCTTACCTCCGATTGCCCACTTTTAGTGAACACTAACCACAGCATGTCTGGAAAAAGTAACCCAACTGCCATTTTAGAAATCCTGCCTTGACCAGCCATCACATATCACTCTTGTCCTCAGATTTTTACATGATCCCATTTTTTATGGTTACCATCCCAACACTTTAAATGTATTGTTACCAGATAATCAGTGTTATACCTTAATGTAGTAGTGTAGTAGTAGTGTGTGTGTTTAAGTATAAAGTGCTTGGGAGTCCATTGTGTGGATAGTGGCCAATTGTGTCATTGTTTACAATAAATAATAATATGTATTAATGAATATAATAATTCACTTTATTTCATGAACTTGGTGTGATTGTTTGTGTATGTAGCATGTGTGTGTTTAAGTATAATGGGGCAAAGACCAGTAACTAATTGTATTATCATTTTACATTACACATTAATATGCCTTTCTCCTGCTATGCAAGGTATGCGGATGCATAGGACCCCAGGACCGCCGCACATAATTGCAATGGTAGAACCCCATCAAAAACTTTTTTGGTAGCTTCCCCAGGCGACAGAAGGCCCCAAGCAACCTCCCCCCTGTGCTTATAATATAAACCAGTGGTGGGCAACTGAGTTGATATGGAGGGCCACAAGTGCGGCCCTTGGCATCACTAAATGGCGATGCGTAACTTTTTCAATCTATACTGACTTGTAAACGCATATTTTAATGAAAAGTGACTGCAGGGTGAGCTAGAAGACATGTGTGGTAATGCACATTTTGTATCATAAATATCATTAAAGGTTACATGCTTCATATATTTTATCAAAGCCTTTGATGATAAATATGGGGCACATATCTATGGGTGGTCGGTTCCCTTGCCCTATGCATTAACAGTTAGGTTTTTGTAGGGCCACAGGTGGAGGACTAAGGAGGGCCACTGAAGAACACCCAAATGGCCACATGCGGCCCCCGGGCCGCAGGTTGGGCACCTAGGATATAAACCTTTCCCCGAAAATAAGACCTACCATGTCCCAGAGACAGCTTCCATATTTAGGGAAGACATGACAGGGGGTGTTTTGTCACCTCTTCTAAACTCAAAAATAGGCCCTGTGCATAATCACGATGGTAGAACCCCCTCAACAACCTTTCAGGTAGCCCCCAATCCCCCGGTCAACAGGGGGGGGGGGGGGGGGGGGGGGGGGTGTGTGTGTGTGTGTTTTTATTATCTTGAGAAAACAAATTCCATACTGAACAGAGAATGAAAACAATAGTTCTGTATTCAGAAGAACTGCTGCAGCTGAATAAGCTGCATTGTGAGAGAGAAGCTGTGATGTTCTCAGCAGGACACAGAGAGAAAAGAAATAGTATAAAGTGAGGAGTGGAGGGGGGAGGACACTCAAGGTCAATGTAAATGACCAGTCTGCCATGGCACCTTGTTGGCTGGGTGTACATGCCAGCATGGAGGTAGGTACCTGCTGTATTATATACGATGAATATCAGTGTGAGAGGTCTGGGTGGCTGATACATGGTGAGACTCATACAGAACAAGCTGATTTCATTCTAGGATGAAGTACCTGACACATAGGTAGTTCTGTAGACTGTCACATCGTGTGATTAGGGTCCCCATACACCTTTAGGTTTCTCTGTCAGATTTCCTTTAGATCTCCTTTTGTTTTACCAAAACCATGTAATATGAGGGACTTTCTAAACAATCAAGTCTACCTGTGTTCAATCGCAGAGGACCCGGCACTACATAGTTGTTGGTAGATCTGAAGGATATCTGACAGAGAGATCTGAGGGTGTATGACCAGTTTTTCTCTAATGATATCTGCAGAGTGATGCACTGACGGTGTGTTCCCAGCTCCCATAGACATTCCCTGTGTAGGGGGGGGGGTGAGCACATCTCTCTGACATGGGGGCGTTCGTGTAACTTTACACTCCGCATCCTTTGTCACACACACAGCCGGTGCTCCAGCGCTATGAGGTAGGTACTGATGAGGTAGGTACTGCAATCTTTACTAATTCTGCATCCTTGCACTGCGTATTTCTGTATTGAAAAATATAATGAATCATACAGCCATGTGATTTCATACACCCCATGCGGCTCTCGTCTCCCCAGCCCATTCATTGCTGAGGATTGGACCGTCCCCGCAGCCGGGAAGGAAAACTCCTTCACCCCCCATAGAATGAGGCGATAGCGGGTGCGTGAGGGCTCCATACATCCCCATCTCCATACATCCCCATACTGATTGTCTTCTCTTGGATGCAGAGGTGACATGAGATCCGGGATCCACAGGACACCTCATAGCAGAGACACATAATGCGATTCGGCTGCTGCTCCGGGACGAGGGGATACCTGAGGCTTGTCAGCACCTTGGACAGCGCAGCTCCATAGACTTGTATACAACTCCGTACACCCGAGCAATTCACTGACCTATATACAACGGACAGCTCACCCATAGACTTCTACAGCACTCTATACCATAGCAGAGCAACATAAGGTATTCAGCATCTTCGGAGGCTCTCTTCATAGGCTTATACAGCACTCTATACCATAGAGCAACCTAAGGAATTCAGCATCTTCGGAAGCTCACTTCATAGGCTTATACAGCACTCTATACCATAGAGCGACCTAAGGAATTGAAAATCTTGGATATCACAGTGCTATAGACCTTTACAACACTCTAGACCATAGAACAACCTAAAGAATTCAGCATCTTCGGAAGCTCACTTCATAGGCTTATACAGCACTCTATACCATAGAGCGACCTAAAGAATTCAGCATCTTGCATATTATAGCTCTATAGACTTCTACACTCTATACCATAGAGCAACTTAAAGAATTCAGCATTTTGGATATCGCAGAGCTATATACTTCTACACTCCATACCATAGAGTAACTTAAAGAATTCAGCATTTTGGATATCACAGAGCTATAGACCTCTACACTCTATACCATAAGGCAACCTAAAAAATTGAGAATCTTGGATATCACAGTGCTATAGACTTCTACAACATTCTATACCATAGAGAAACCTAAAGAATTCAGAATCACAGTGCTATATACTCCTACAGCACTCTATACTAAAAATCCACAAATAATTCAGCATCTTGAGAAGCTCACTTCATAGTCTTATACAGCACTCTATACTACAGAGCAACCTAAGGAAAACAGGATCTTGGATATCACAGTGCTATAGACTCCTACAATACTATACCATAAGGGAACCTAAAGAATTGAGAATCTTGGATATCACAGAGCTATAGACTTCTACAGCACTCTATATTAAAGAGCAACCTAAGGAATTGAAAATCTTGGATATCCCAGTGCTATAGATCTTTACAACACTATACTATAGAGCAACCTAAGGAATTGAGATTAACAGTGCTATAGACTTCTACACTCTTTACTATAAAGCCACAAAGAATTCAGCATCTTGGGAAGCTCACTTCATAGGCTCATCCAGCACTCTATACTATAGAGCAGCATAAGGATATCAGCAACTTGCACATGAAAGCTGTATAGACTTCTATAGCATAGAGCAACATAAGGATTTCAGGACCTTCAACAGCTCACCAGCCAGACTTCTACAGCTCTGAAGTTCTACAACCTAAAGATTCTAGAACCTTGGACAGCATAGTCCCATACATACATATACTCTATACAATACTAGCAACAAAGATCTCAGCATCTTGGACAGCTCATACCATAAGCTGCTACAGCACTCTATGCCATAGAGCAAGGAATCTTGGATATCATAGTGCTATAGACCTCTACATCACTCTATGCAATAAATCGACAAAGAAATCTGGAACCTTGAACAGTTCATCCCATAGGCTTCTACAGCATTTTATAACACAGAGAAACATAAAGAATCTTGCTTTCCCTATAGACTTTTACACTCCATAAAATACAGCAACATAAGGAATTCAGAAATTTGCCCATGAACGCTCTATAGACATCTATAGCACTCTATACAATAGAGCGACATAAGGATTTCAGGATCATGAACAGCTCATCCTATAGACTTCTACAGCACTCTATACAATAGAGCAGCAAGCAACTTTCACTTGCCAGCTTAATATACTTCTGCAGCTCTCCATATCCACATAAGGAATTCAGGATTTTGCACACAAAAGCTCTATAGTGTTCCATAGCACGCTATACCATAGAGTGACATAAGGGTTTCAGGACCTTGAACAGCTCACCCTATAGACTTGTACACCACTCTATACCATAGAGCAACATAAGGAATTCAGGATTGTGCACAGCTTTATAGACTTTTACACTCCTCTTAGACCTTCTACAGCACTCCACATAGACAAAGCAGGCACCTTGTACATCCATACTGCCAGCCCCCCTCCCTGTATGTGGATCTGATAGATCAGTGCTGGAAACAATCTGATAGAACTGTTACATCTCGGGAGCCCAGAACTGGATAAGTGATCTAAACCACAGACATCTTAACACTTATTTTGGCTTTGAGTATCTGTTGGGACATTACAAAGTCTGAGCCAGCATGGATTATATAAGGAGTTCACCTGTCCTAGGAATGCCAGTACTTCTTCTTCTCATATGTAAGTACAATAATTATCATTATAATAGGGAAATGGCAGCAGCTGAATAGTTTTAGTGCTTAGTGGTAGAATTGGACGATGTGAAAGGTCAATGATCGGCTTTTCTTTATATTACAGGTGCTATTGGTTCAAATTTGGCAGAGCAAGAGGTGGAGAATCTTTCAGGACTGTCCACTAATCCTGAGAAAAACATTTTTGCCATAAGAGAAAATGGGACCACTTGCCTTATGGCTGAATTTTCAGCAAGACTAGTAGTTCCCTATGAGGTTCCTTCCATTAATGAAGTGGATGTAAGTACTGTAGAAGTCTTAACTCAGAATACATTGAATGTTTAGAAGCCTTTCTTTGCATAGAAGTCAAAGCAGGTCATATTTTTTTTAATTAAATGTTATGTTTTTTTTTTAAATATAAACTCTCTAGTCTTATGTCCAACCCTACTATGTCCAAACCTTATGTCCAACCACCCAGAATTCCCCTACATTGCCATTGAACTGATGATGGCTGATACTATATATTACTAGAATTACTTTCAGAAGCACAATTTTAGATCATGTCTTATTTTAGTGACTGTAAGTAATCTTTGTTCTTCAGCAGCACTGTTACTTATCTGTTTCAGTGGGACCTTGAACAAGCCACCATACAGTTGCCAAGAGATACTGAAATTAAAGGAAAATGCTGGAATAACGAATCTGAACTGCATTTGTCGTGGTTAGACAAATCTTACACACTGAAGTTGTTCTTTGTCAAGGTAACTTACTGATTTGGGTTCTGTTATTGAATACTGACCTAATGACACAGACTGTGGCTTTATCCCTGATGCCCTAATACATACAGTCACATATAGTCATATTCCTTCTAGCTTCCTACAATGATTAATAAGCTGATCTCATATGTCAGGGTTGTATCAACAGATTAACCAATGCTTATATTGAAACCATTGGCTCAACCAATGCTTACATTAATATCAGTGGGGAGGCTAATGCTGGCATTGACATATCGGCTTTATTTATAGGATGCTCAAGACTACAGAAAGTCCACTGGAAAGAGCTGGAAAATGAGCAAAGTCCAGTTTTTGTACGATCCTTCAGAACGCACAAATTTCAAAGCTGGAGCAAGACGTGAGTATTTTCAGGACTGCAGCATGTACGTGTGGACAATATTCAATGCCTTACTACACCATGACTGGTTAGGAGTCGCCCCACCCCCAATCAAAAGCATACTGCAGTGCTGCTCCTTGTTATATGCTATGGAGTGTGTAATGTGACCTAACATGCCTACATTGAGGCCTCTACTAAGGAAAGAGGTCTGGCAATACGTAAACCCCCATAATTACAGTATTAGCACCAGGAGAAATAAATGGACGTGTATTGGAGAGGAGTTGTGTAGCCGCAGTCAGTAGCTGAGTCATTTTGTGCGGTTGGCTGCTGACGTGTCACCAACAGATGTTCACCCAATACTACTGTGTACAATGCAGCCCTTGTCTCTCTGCCCCTGGCTTTCCATCTGGGGCCTCCATTTCTCTGGACATGTGCCGCCACTGGAAATTTGTTTTGGGTAAATGAATTCAGACCATCATTCTTTGTGATTTTACAAAAAGTCTCTTAAATGAAATAAAAATGGAAATATAAAACAATATCAATATTCAACATATTATAATATGAAGCATGTTTTATTTGACTTACATGTGATACTGATGTGTAAATGTTTCAGTTGGGAAGCACATTGCCACAAGTCATCACCTGTCTCTTATGACCACACCAATTGGAATGTCCTATGAATGTGAAGCATCGGAGAGGATCAGCCTGATCTCCAGTGACCAGAAGAAGGCTGTTGTCCTGTACTTGTCCGAGGTCCATATACAGCCATTTGAGATTACAAGTGACTTTGTCTTCAGTGACGGTATAGTAATTGCTCTATAGACCTTACTAGAGACATAAGATTCAAGTGGAAGCATCAATAAAAGTCATACTTTTGATATGTACAAAATGTCATTGTAGCTGGCTCACACCAGGCAACAATTGTATAATGCCACATTACATATTTTATACATTAGTAGATCAAGATTACCACACAGAAATAGAAAAAAAAAATAAGTAAAAGGCTGTGTCAGGGCACGGGTCCCTGGCGCCAGCATTTGCAGGCATACACATGCTCACGTCTGTCTTATGGACAATACCGTGCAGTCTGCCCAACAAGGTGTACTGCATCAAAATAACGTGACCCATTGTCACAGCAGCCTCTGTTTTATCATTTATACCGTTTTTTTGTGTCCACACTTTGCAGGCATGGGGAGATCTACAGTGCGTTCTCTGTGGTACTGGACCTGTTAATAGGCTTTTGGCATTTTTTTCCCTTATATAAACCTGAATGGTGCATGGCTGCCCATGATAGTGTCAGTTACCTGGATTGCTGGGTTGCTTGTTCTTGTCGTTGAGTTGTTCCTAGAATTGAATCATTGTGCTTTGCTCTTAGATGACTCTTCTGGGTTAACTCTTCAGTTGGACTAGTCTATTGGACTGATTTTCTGTGTTTGATTCTTGCCCTGTACCTGGACCCTTTATTTACTTGCGCCCTAGGGGTTTCTGGAGGGTTTCATTGGTCTCAGCTCTCAGGTGGGATACTTTGTGCGCCTAAGTCCTGGGAGCAACCGGCGTAGGGTAGGCGTATCTTGCCTCCTGTTCACGCGGGTCTAGGTAAAGACCACAGTGGAGACTGGGGTATTCGACCTGAACTGTAGACTGGTGATCTTTTAGAGACCCTCCTCAGTTACCTACCTAGGGTGACTAGATCATTTGGGCTCTGGCCACCATATACATATTTATTTCCATTCCAACATTTTACCAGACAATTGTGCAGTAGTCAGATCTATATGGTGTGTCAATTACCATCTTATATATATTTCACTACAGAAAACAAACTTTAAAACAATGGCCAACAAGTTTTACCAGCATGGGCTTGGGCAGTCGATAGGGGAGCAATTGGAATTCCTAAAGGGGCCATCATCTAAATATGGTTTTCTTGTAATTATTTCAGAGGTAAATCTGAAAAATTATCATTTTGGATTACATTTTCAGATTACATAATCTTGGGTATAACTTCACTTAAATATACTTATAGCTAAGAGTCATCTAGCACCTACTTTCGAATATAAACATTTTTAATGGTCTGATCCAAAAATGTCTATACACCTCTTGATATGGTTTCTGCATGATGTGTTTTACAATGATTGTGTTACATCAATGTTAATCATTGACAACACATATTGATGTGTGTGTCAAAATGCATGTGTCCCAATAAACACTTTTTTATACATTCTGGTACTTTTATTGGAATGAAATATAGGCTGTTCACTTAGAAAAGCTTTGGCCATTTATTATTACTCTGCTTGGAAATTATCACCTAACTTAGTGAATTTTTAAGCCCTGCCTATCAATGATATCTTGATACTGCAAAATGTGGCATATAACTTTTGCTACAGAGTAATGTTTTCTTCTGTTTACAAATTTCACCAGTTATTCAGCCTTGCTGCCTTTATAAAGCTGCCCAGCCACTTTATATTTACATCCCCAGTGCATCCAATGGTCATTTGTGGTATTTATTGGCAATGTATACTAAATGACTTAATAAGATTACATTCTCTAGGCCAGAGGACTAACCCTTTGCAAGCTAAGAGCAGCTGAATGGGGGGGGGGGGGGGTTACTAGAGCATGGAACTACAGTGAAGATCTCAGCTGCTCTCTTTTCCTTCCAGCATGTGGACTGGGAGAGGCGGTGGAAGTTAGAAGGGAGCAGCCAAGATCTCTGCTGGGGCTCCTTACTCTCTCAGCTGCTTCTCCAACTTTGATCTTAGACTCTCTTCCATCCAGCGAGAATGCACTTGTGGGAGGGAGGAGGTTTATCAATTTGGCTCAAGGGTCAGGATATATGAGTCAAGGGTGGCAGCTTTGCATAGACACTGTCACCGTTCCCTTAGTGAGTTGACAGTGTCTCTTCTAAGCTGGTATTACTGTGTAATGTGTTTTTTGGATGTACTGATCATTGGAGGGCTAATGTGCCATCAGTAAATACAGAGTGATGTAACATGCCTTATCTTACCCTTCCTTTCCCTTTTTCATTTCAGAATACAAATGCCTCACAGATCAGAGAAAGCAGCTGGAGGAAACCTTGCCTCTTATTTTAGGCATAATCCTGGGACTGGCCATTGTCATTATCCTGGCAGTCTACCACGTTCATCATAAGATGACAGCCAATCAAGTGCAAATTCCTCGAGACCGATCTCTTTACAAACACATGGGATAATCAAAGACTTAAAGTAAAAAAAAAAGATGCAAAGAATACTGACCATCAGGTAGAAAGGCCAAAAGCACTTTGTCTTCCTGTAAATGACATCCATTTCCCTTTTATCTGTAATGTGTTTATTTTTCTTTAAACACCGGAAACAACTATTGTGCCATAGTAGTCTAGTGTAGGACACGTGCCACTACCAGCATCAGTGTAGTCACTACCAGCATCAGTACACATTTCATTAAATTATTGGTTTCTAAGAGCTTGAAATCCTTTTTAATCCTAAATGACACATATTTGCACATATCACCTAAACCCCTCTCCTATGGAACCTATGCATGTTTAATATTCACGATAAGCTTAACTCTATTGAGAGAACTTATAAATATTGTTATATAATATAAAGCTTTAGACTCTATTTTCTAAGGACAATTAAAAACACCAAAATTGTCACATGATGCGCTTTTCTACAATAAGTTCTGAACGCTGACATTAAAGCCAATTGAAACTTTTATGCTATGACAATTATTTTAACCTGGTGAAGTACCTGGGGCATGCTGCATGTTCTATTAGTGTTACAATCACAATGTATCAAATACAAAGCTCTGATTATTATGGGTTTCTCTTTTTTTGGGGAAAAAATGTCACCACAGGGGGAGGAGGGACAACACCAAGTGTTATTGGTTCTCCTCTTATACCAAGTTAGCTGTGTTCAGAAATGGCAGCTGCTATTTTTTTCGGACACCCTTTATTTTTTATAGGTAAGTGGATGGTATTTCTCTTATACACCATATAAATTGATTTTTTCTCACAGCCCATCGCAGAACATAATAGCAAGTACAGCAAAAATTTGAAAAATTGAAATATCGTCCAAAAGTTCCTGCATTTCAGTAATTTTACTTTAAAGGTGAAACTAATATATGAAATAGACTGATTATATGCAAAGTGAGATATTTCAAGCCTTTATTTGTTATCATTGTGATGATTATGGCTTACGAAAACGCCAAAATATTACATGAAATCAATAAAAAAAGATTTTAATTTGAAAAATGTCTGAGCGTAAAAAATATAATCATGTATATGTACTCAGTACTTGGTTTGGACCCCTTTTGCATCAATTACTGCCTCAATGTGGCACTGCTGAGGTCTTATAGAAGACCAGGATGCTTCAATAGTGGCCTTCAGCTCTTCTGCATTGTTCCATTTCATGTCTCTCATCTTTCTCTTAGCAATGGCCTATAGATTGCCTATGGTGTTCAGATCAGGTGAGTTTGCTGGACAATAAAAGACAGTAATCCCACTGGTCTTCCCGCACCTTGGATTGTGTGCCTCTCCAGTCTTCCTCCAGACGCTGGCTCCTTGGCATTAAAAATAAAATGCAAAATTTGCTCTCATTGATTTGGGGAGCCATGTCATCAGCATGTGTTTCTTATATTCGTTTCACTTTTTTAGTTAAATTACTGACCACAGCCTGCATGGTAAATATTGTACTGCAAGGTGGATAAGAGTAAATGTGTTCATGGATGGATTAGCAGAGCCTCACACTGTATGGGAAGTCGGAGGCTCTGCTAAGACAGGCCCCCCTAGCTGCTCGGGCCTGGGACAGGAGTGCCTCCTTTCCCCCCCTGATGGCGGCCCTGCTTGCAGCTCTCCTAGCTGTCCAGCCACATTTCACCTAACCCCAGAAGTCCTGACCGTTCCCCTATTTATGGCATATGGAGAATCCATGAGAAGATTCCCCGGCACTGGTCACCTTAATGCTGCATCCGCATAGTAGGGATAATCTGCATGTTGAAGCTGCTTTAGACAGCACAATGTAAACCCGACTGTACCATTCAATAGGGATTCTCACCCCTGCTAGAACTTTCACACTGATATTGCAGCTGTGATTCTTGAGGGAGATGGCAGTCCTTTTGCTGCACTTGAAACAAGTCCTTAAGCTATGTGCACAAACAAACACCCAAAACACCAGTGGTTGGAAAATTTTGGTGTCGCTTCTCCTCTAGCAGTGACATGGTGTCACCCCAATGCTTATCGCCTCTGCCTCTTCATTGATTTTATGACTGAGGTTGTGGGCCAGTGGAAACCTGGCCTGATTTTGGTAATGTCTGCATTAGATGTTTAGAGTAGACATAATATTTCCTACTCCAAAATATTTTTGGGGAAATTGTAATACTTTGTTGCACTGTTAATAGAAGAATATATATATATATAGAATTTGCTATCAGAATTTGGGAAGCGATGGAAAATGGCAACAATGTACCCTAGGGGATCACTAGCCCTCTGCAGTCATATACTGAGCAGCCACCTTTGTGCTTGATTAAGAGTAAGTTTCCACATACGTCGGGACCCGCTCCCGACATAGCAGATAGACATTGCCTGCATGGCGGATGGTCTGTCTACACATCCCCCGGTGCAGAGACTCAACGTATTCGACTACGTTGAGCCTTGCAGCAGCGAAGCAGGTAAGTGTATCTGCTACGTTGGGGTCCCCGCTAAGCGTATACGGGGTCCGGACGTATGTGGGTCCGGACGTATGTGGAAACAAGCCCTTAATGTTTCCTTTGGTTAAGGGTTGGGTACACTGCATTAAACGCAGGGATGTTGTTGCATCCATTGAAATTGAAATGCACATGCACTATAGGGATTCGTTGTGGGGCTGAAATGTCAACAAGGATCCCCGCATTAACATTAAAGTTACTTAACCCAATGCAAGTGTGCACATGTTAAAATGCACATAGAGAATGCATTAGGTCGTAAAAATTCAAGGGTATGCATTTCAGATGCTCTAGTCAATGTAATCTAGTTGAAAAAAACTGAAAACGGACGTGTCAAAAACACACCACTTAATACATCCCTAATGCATCCTTAACATGGTTGTGTTTATTGGATGCGTTGACGCTAATGCATTCAAACCCATAGTAACAGCCTTAGTGTATTACGAGTGATTGCACTCATAGTGACATATACTGAACCTAACAGAGGCAGCAGCTCAGCTAATAATCACCCAATGCATGATACTGCTAAATGATTAAGGGCTTAAAGATCACTTGGAGCTACACATGTATTGCAGAGCACTGGAGCATCAGTCACATGCTAAGAATAGTCAAAATAAACACTCACCGGCCACTTTATTAGGCACACCTTGCTAGTACAAGGTTGGACCTTCTTTTGCCTTCAGAACTGCCTTCATCCTTTGTGTCATAGATTCAACAAGGTACTGGAAACATTCCGCAGAGACATTGCTCCATACTGACATGATAACATCACACAGTTGCTGCAGATTCGGCTGCACATCCATGATGCAAATCTCCCGTTCCACCACATCCCAAAGGTGCCCTATTGGATTGAGATCTGGTGACTGTTGAGGCCATGTGAGTACAGTGAACTCATTGTCATGTTCAAGAAACCAGTCGGAGATGATTCAAGCTTTATGACATAAAGTGAAGTAGCCTTCAGAAGATGGGTACACTGTGGTCATAAAGGGATGGACATGGTCAGCAATAATACTCAGGTAGGCTGTGGCGTTGCAACAATGATAAATTACTAGTAAGAGGAAAAGAAGTGTGGAGGGGAAAAAGAACCAGGGCCTGTGTGGTTATATTGCCTCACCCCTAGGACAATATGAAAGAAAGGGGTAGTGGTCAATTTCACTAGGGGGGGGGGGACCATGAAGAATGGTTCATACACAACCCCGGAAGTGACCCAGTAAAGAGGGGTTTTAAGAGGCATACAGTCGTTCACAGATAAAAACATTTATTACATCCATATAAAATAGTGCAGTTACACAAATAATGCCATAGGAGTCAGAGCCACGCCATACACTGGGGTGACCCCCTTAAAACAACAAATAACACATTAATCCATGGTGTGCAAAAAATGCTATGACTGTTGGTTCAGATATCGATTTTCTCCGAC
>CM070035.1:146070055-146102817 GCA_036250615.1 Ptychadena robeensis | reverse complement strand
AAGTGGCTCTTGACCAAATGGTCTCTGAGTGATCTACTTCTACGATAGGTGATGGAGGGATGTTGTGTCACAAATTTAGATACCGTGGGGTCTGAGGTTAGGATGTGCCAGTAGCGTTTTATTAACGCACTCACTGGTTCGTGCGCCTTAGAATAAGTTAGGATAATGCGGGTGGTGGATGCATCATCCATATTACGGGTTTTGGGTTGTAGAAGCTCATTCCTGTCTCGATTCATTGCTCGCAGGTATGCTTGCTTGAGCAACTTTTTTTCCATACCCCCTGACTGCTAGGCGAGCGCGCAGCTCCTCGGCCTTGATGTGGAACTGCTCATCCGAGGAGCAGTTCCTCCTTACTCTCAAATATTGAGAGTAAGGGATGGACCTGACCAAGGCTCGAGGGTGCACGCTGCCCGCATGCAGGATGGTGTTGCCAGCTGTGGTTTTACGGTACAGTGACGTGGAGATGTCTCCTGTACTTGATAGGAACAATTTCAGATCTAAAAATGGTATTTCTGTTGGAGAAGACTCCATGGTAAACTTTAAGTTCCAGTCGTTAGACTGCAACTCAAGAATAAATTCAGCGAGTAGCTTCTACGTTCCACTCCATATCACCAAAATATCGTCGATGTAGCGCCTCCACAGATGTATGTGGGGGGCGGTACATCGACAACCTGGGATCAGATAGTATCTTGGTCTCCCACTCCCCCAGGTACAGGTTGGCGTACGTGGGCGCACATCGTGTGCCCATCGCAACACCCTGCACCTGGAGGTAGTGGGTACCCGCAAACAAAAAAACATTGTGAGTAAGAATAAAGGTGAGTAATTGGACCAAAAAAGCACAAAACTCGGGGGAAAAGCCTCTGGTTCTCGAGAGGATGCCAGATATCACAGCAGCACCCCTCGTATGAGGGATGCTGCTGTAAAGGGCCTCCACATCGATTGCCACCAAGAGGCTGCCTGGGGGGACTTTTTAAGGATCACAGATTTTAAGTACATCTAAGGTGTCCTTTAGATAAGATGTTAGTGCACTCACCAGAGGTCGTAGGTGTAAGTCAACAAATCTGCTGATCGGCTCTGTGAGGGAGCCACAGCCCGACACGATAGGTCTCCCCGGTGGATCCATCAGCGACTTGTGCGTTTTAGGTAATGAATAGAATGTGGGTGTTCGCGGATTTTTGACCAGTAGATAATTGAGGTTGTCTTTATCTATCAGTTGTCGCTGAAATGCCTGTTAGAATTGTGTCCAATTCCACTTTGTAGGTGGAGAGGACTGTCTGATCGACCGGTGAATTCCAGTCCAAGTTAGTTAAAATTTTCATACACATATGTACATATTTGCTGTCATCCATGACCACAACATTGCCACCCTTGTCGGAGGGTTTGATGACAATGCTGTGGTCATTCTGCAGATTTAGTAGTGCTGCCCGCTGTGCAGCGGTGATGTTCCCAAAAGACGAGGGTATTGACCCCCACATTTGTTCTAGTTCTCGAGTCACCAGATTGATAAACGAGGCAATTGATGTACATAAGTGGAGAGGGGGGAATTTAGTGGACTTGGTTTTAAAATGAATGGGTTTCAACAATGTAGTGTCTTCTAACTGTGTAGTAGTCATAGTCTCACTTTGTCTATCCGTATCCAGGGTCCAACTTGCCATCGAATCGTTTTGTTCGTTGAGTAAGTGGATTAGGTATTTTAGTGCCTTAAATTCAGTTTTTGTAAACTGTTTCCAGAAATCCGCTTCTGATTCTGGTTTGACTTTAGATCTATCATGAAGTACCTTCAAAATTAGTTTGCGTGCAAATAATTGAAGGTCTTTTACTATGTCAAAGATATCACCACTTGAGGGCGGGCAATAGCTTAATCCCAACTGTAGTAAATCTGTTTCCTGATCCGTTAGTTTGTGATTAGATAGGTTCATTACACTTAGGTGTTGGGGTCTTGAGTCTGAACCCCTTGAAAATCCACAGGTAGAAATCGAGACCGATTTAGGGTCCCTGGCACCCCCAGCTTAGGAGCTCCTCCATTGGAGCCCCCTGCTGGGTGGCCCCCATACATCCCTATACTGCCTATGTCCTACTTGGAATCTCTTGCTGCGTCCCTCCACCGTACTTTAATCTGTCGGCTGACTGTTTGCATATAATACCGGTGAGTTTAAATCAGATGTCTTCTCACTAATGCTGACTGTCTACTATATCACCACTAATAGTTGTACCCTTAATCATATCACTGAAGTCAATCCTAAACCGGTACACCTATATATTGTGTATGGTGTCTCTTACATTAATGTATATACGTTGTTTCATGCACTATTTTCAGTATTTATGGACTGAACAAATGTAGTATTCAGGATGAAATACATACAGTATTTAATCAGTGACTATACTTGAACTTCTCCTTTATTGATTCGGATTTCAATTATATTATGTATGCCTAATTAAGAGCTTCTATTCTTTGCATATCATGTTTTAACACCCAACCATGAGACCATGAATGTGTCATACCATAGATCAAATCTCCCTGAAGAAGCCCAAAGGGCGAAACATGTAGGAGAAAATCGATATCTGAACCAACAGTCATAGCATTTTTTGCACACCATGGATTAACGTGTTATTTGTGGTTTTAAGGGGGTCACCCCAGTGTATGGCGTGGCTCTGATGGCATTATTTGTGTAACTGCACTATTTTATATGGATGTAATAAATGTTTTTATCTATGAACGACTGTATGCCTCTTAAAACCCCTCTTTACTGGGTCACTTCCGGGGTTGTGTATGAACCATTCTTCATGGTTCCCCCACCCTAGTGAAATTAACCACTACCCCTTTCAATGATAAATTACTACTAAGGGGCCCAAAGCGTGCCAAGAAAATGTTCCCCACATCACCACCACCAGCCTGAACCGCTGATACAAGGCCGGATGTATCCATGCTCTCATGTTGTTGACGCCAAATTCTAACCTTACCATCCCAATGTCGCAGCAGAAATCGAGACTCAACAGACCAGGCAACATTTTTCCAATCCTCTATTGTCCAATTTCAGTGAGCCTGTGCAAATTATAGCCTCAGTTTCCTGTTCTAAGCTGACAGGAGTGGCACCCGGTGTGGTCCTGTGCTGCTGTAGCCCATCTGCCTCAAGGTTGTGCGTTCAGACATGCTCTTCTGCATACCATTCTCTGTAAACCCTAAAGATGGTTGTACGTGACAATCCCAGGAGATGAGCAGTTTCTGAAATACTCAGACCAGCCCGCTTGCCTGGCACCAATGACCATGCCGTGCTCAAAGTCACTTAACTCACCTTGCTTCCCTATTCTGAAGCTCGGTTTGAACTGCAGCGGTTTGTCTTGATCATGTCAACATGCCTAAATGCATTAAGTTGCCACCAAGTGATTGGCTGATCAGTAATTTGCGTCAACAAGCAGTTTGACAGGTGTGCCTAATAAAGTAACCGGTGTTTATATGATTATTATTCACCAACCCCACATAAAGTCTATTGTCCCTACAACTTTTTTTACAGGTAAGTTATGTTAAATCTATGTCTCTGACATTGTCACATTGGGAAAAATATCTCAGGACTTTACTTCTGGATTTCAGCAGGAGAATCCATACATGCGGAATGGTCTGAAAGAAGACTGTCATGGGCAAAGGGAGAAAATTAGTTGACCCCAGTGGCAGAGAGAAAATCATTTCATGGTAGTGGCAATTTTTTTACATTCCTGCAAGGAGTAAGGGAAGTTTTTACGGTACTGCTGCTTGTGCTTTTTATCTTCACATTGGGACCATTTTGACCCATGAGAACATTTTGAGGAGTCTAAAAATGTTTTTAAAAAAATCCAAACTGGAGATGATGCCCTGAAAAGTGTGCCAGTGCCTTGTCTCTCTTTGTCCATGTTTGTCATTGCCGCCAAAATTTCCGGCCTCTGGTCATTTTCAAATGGTCCACTGGCTGTTACCACTGATGGTTAAGGTAGTCTTTATGATTGCTGGTTGAAAATTGATTTTACTGAACTTTGGGAATAAAATATTTTGACTATATACACTGCCTGGCCAAAAAAGTCACCACCAAAAAAGCTCACACACTCTAATATTTAGTTGGAGCGCCTTTAGCTTTGATTACAGTGCGCATTCGCCATGACATTGTTTCGATAAGCTTCTGCAATGTCACAAGATTAATTTCCATCCAATTTCTCACTAAGATCTTACATTGATGATGGGAGAATCTGACCGCTGTGCAAAACCTTCTCCAGCAGATCCTAAAGATTTTCAATGGGGTTAAGGTCTGGACTGGTGGTGGCCAATCCATGTGTGACAATGATGCCTCATGCTCCTTGAACCACTCTTTCACTATTTGAGCCCAATGAATACTGGCGTTGTCATCTTGGAATATGCCCGAGCCATCAGGGAAGAAAAAATCCATTGATGAAAAAACCTGGTCATTCAGTGTAGTCATAGTCATCAGGTAGTCAGCTGACCTCATTCTTGGAGCACATACTATTGCTGAACATCCAGTAATTATCCAATAGGAAGCAGTGTATATATTATATTTTCAATCTTCACTACCAACCATCCCAGCTTTTTGGAGTCAGATCAGTGTAAGGGCAGTTTCAATCTTTCTACAATAGTTTTTGCCTTATTTAACAAGTCCAATACATATATGATATATATATTTATATATATTTTTTCTCTGAATGTGAATTCCCTGCTTGACCCTCTCCAATCTGGCTTTCAGCTCATTCCACTGAAACAGCCATCACTAAGGTTGCCAATGACTTGCTCACTACCAAGGCCCAAGGCAACTTTTCCTGCTGCTACTGCTAGATCTCTCATCTGCCTTTGACACTGTAGATCCTTCTCTCCTTTTACAGACCTTGTACCCTATTATTCAAGACTCTGCACTTTCCTGGTTCTCCTCTTACCTGACTGACCACTTTTTCCAAACTTTGGTTAGCCCCTGTACTTTTCCCACCCCCCTCCCCGTTGGCGTCCCACAAGGCTCAGTCCTTGTCCCGGTCCTATTCCCCCTTTACACCTAATCTCCCTTGGCAAACTCATCTCATCCTTTGGAATGCAATAATATATATATGCTGTTGACACCCAAATGTACCTATCCACCCCGCTCTTTACTCCCTCTGTCAATGATAATATCTTGCAATGTGTATTGGCCATCTTCATGGATGGCTGACCGATTCCTTAAACTCAACTTTGGAAAAACAGAACAGTCTGGCCTATCCATCTTCGTCCCCATTAAAGGTAATGGGATTGGCCGAGAATTCACTGGCATGTCGGATCACCTTGCAATCCAACATGTGGGCGATTCCTGGTCTATATCACTGCTGGGCGATTGGCAAGAGTGCACACGGTGGTCGATCTGCTGAAAAATCAGGTGCAAATCGGGCCTTGTATGGCTACCTTTTAACATCACCACCATGCCAGTACCCCCCCCCCCCTCTACCTATTGTATACTCGGTTCCCCAACCTATTAGATTGTAATAGGGGCAGGTTCCTCTACTCCTCCTGTGTGATAACTTGTACCTGTGTGTTATCGTGTGTGACATCTCAACTTTCATTTAATGTACAGCGCTATGAAATATGTTGGCGCTATATAAATACAAGATAATAAAATTAATAAGTTCTTACCTATGGTACTTTGGCTTTTGACACATTTCTATACTGCTGTCGTTTCTTTGACTGTCACTTTAAAAGAAAATGTATTGCAAATCAATGCGACTTGGGGATTTCCAGATCCAATGGCTGAAAATAGCTTGTGAGGTTTTAATAAAAAAAAAATATATGACCAATAGAAAACTACTCACCTCAAGTAATTGCAATTTAAAAGATTTCTTAAATTCAGCAATATATTGGTGCTGAGAACTTAGAAATAAGTGACTGAGTTCCCAGGACACAAGAAAATGTAATTGTTTCTTTCACAGGAGAAGTGTGCGGGTTTTCCTCATCAGCCACCTGTCATGTGATGGATACAATCCACTGCACACACGCCGAGAACAAGAAGAATGCTTATGTCAGCTTTCTTTCCTATGTCTGCCTAATGTACCAATAATCACAAACTGATCTTCTGTGTCAGCTCTTCAACTGCTGGGCGACACACGGCCGTGGCTAATAATTAAATATCTCCTTTGTTCTCCCATGCAGTAACACTTCTTCTATTCTTAGTTTAGAACATTTCATTTCTTAGAAAATGTAAGGTTCTAAATTATTTTTTTATTGCATCATAATTCAGTTAAACGCCCAAGAGTCCAGCACCCAAAGTTCAACACCCAAAGTTCAGCAATAATAGACAGAAATTCTACATATCACTGGAAGTTATTTCAAGTGGTCGTCTAATCCTTGGTCATGCTCTTTAATTTTCACTCCTTCTCTGGTCTTAAGCTAGCCATACATGTGTCGATTCCCTGAATGATCGATCACCCATCCGATCGATTCCGGCGATGCCCAATTACATCTGTGCCTACCACCTTAGGCCACCGATTCCTAGACGATTCTGTGCCCGATCGATCGCTTCACAAATGGCAACTCCCCTTGATGTGTGCTGAATCGATCAGAAAAGACCAACAGGTTGGTTCTCTTGGCCAATCCGATTTGGGGGCCATGTCGATCGGGCGGGGTCGATCGGGCATGGTGGGCTGCACGCGATTCCTTGGCGATCGATCCGCGTGCACGCGCCCGGTGATCGATCGGCCAGGAATCGTGTGGGAAATCGACCCGTGTATGGCTACCTTTAGGCTATGCTCCCACATAGGCGATCGGCCTACGCGATTTTAATTGCCAGTCTGAAACGCGTTCTGATCACAGGCTGCGGGTGGCCGATCGCAGCCATAGACTTGAATGGGCGCGGTTAAAAATCACTTTTCACTTCAACCACGCCCATTCACTGTCTATGGGTGCGATCAGGCGGAAAGGGGCAAGATGTCCTGCGCCACCCCCCACTTCCTGGCTGAAATCACTCCGCGATTCTAATTGCTTGAGCCAGTGGGAGATCGCTGGGTGCTAACGATCTCCTGCAGCTCCACGTTGCGATTAAAATCGCCAAGTGGGAACATAGCCTTAAGGTAGCTATACACGGGCAGACTTTTGACTGTCCATCGAACATCAATCCATTGTACCACCACAGAGGGTCATCAATTTTAAACCAATCGATTCCTTTGCTTAGATCGGTGTGCATGCTCCATAGAAAAATCTAATACAAATCGATCAAATTAACTACAAAACCCGTCATATACTTGTACTAACTACTGAAGTTTACCGACATGTCCAATTACTTTTCAATTGATTTTATTTTGGATTTCAATTACTAAAAAATGTCTATTCATCACATGCATTGGGTCGTACAGGAATCTATACATCAGTGGTATATTAAGTGTACGACCCAATGCATGCAATGTATAGACGTTTTTGACCATATATTGTAATACGGCAGAAAGAGATGTGATTATACGGCTAATCAAGAGATTTAAAGGATGTTTTTTGATGTATGTTATAGAGCCACACTCCCTGAGGAAGCCCAAGGGGGCAAAACATGTAGGAGCACTGTGGACATTACTACTGCTCTACATGGATCATACTCCATCCCCTAAGCCGATTTTATATGTATCAACAAAATCTTTTATACTTTTATTGTTGTTTTTGTGTAATAATGGTCCGTTATCAAAGGCGTTCTTTAAATAGTTATTATGGTTATTTCTACAGTATAAGGGGCGGCATACCCAACTAAACTCATTACACCCTTTGTTAATTGAATACACTGTAGGTGAAGGGAGCTGACAGCAATTCAGGGTTTGGAGCATTTCATGATATTTCAGAATGTGATCATGTGACTGTATGTAAATAAATGGTGATTTTATTGTTCAAGCAGAAATGTAGATTGTTGTTGATCGAACTCACTGAATTTTGCCTGGTAAGGTACCTCTGGCGCCAACAATAGAAAGCAGGCACGGAGGTGGTAGGTCGGCTTTAGGCCAGCACTGTATGAAGAATAGGCATATGCAAAGAGAAGTTTTAAGCTTACTGCGATGAATACATGAATGTAGCTTAGTGTTAGCTCCACTTAAGAGATGTCTACCATGCTGCCCTGCCTACACCACACACCCTTGGCAATTGGCAGTATTGTACCACTCTTAGACATCTATTAGAGATAGTAACATTTTGCACAATTAATTTTTATGAAAATTGCGACCCCTTTCTACAGCAAATTTTGATTTACAGTCAAATTTTAATTTGCTTCTTAAAATGTAAATTGTGCAATTATGCCCAAGAAAATAATTATTTTTGCTAAACACAGCAAAATCTAAATGACCAGATCAGCCACAATGTTCTTTCAAATGAGAAGTTAAATATTAAGCATTGGGCACCATGGAAGATTAATAGGGTCCTTTCAGACTAATGGCGTTTGCGTTGCAGTATTGCAACACTGCGTGACTAGTCCCGGACAAATCCCAATTTCAATAAATCCCAGATTATTCCCGAGATTTTGAAATCAGGGGAATTTAGGAGGGGGGGGGGGGGGTCTTTACTCTCCATCATAAGTTCCCACCCCGCTTGTTCAGATGATGTGTGGGGTGGGAAGTTAGGAGGCAGAGTAATGCCCCTTCCCTCCCAAGTTAGCCAACCAGCAAATAGGAGGGACGGGAGTTAAACCGTGGAAGTTCTGCATTCCAAAAGCTGAAAGTTACGTCCATGACTTCCCTAATAGAGATGGTTGAATTTTTCAACTAGCTGACTTAGTGAATTCAAAGGAAAGGAGGGCAGGTGCATGGAAATACCATGCGGTGATCAGACGCTTCTGCTCATGGCAGTTTGTTGGTACCACACCTCATAGCCAATATTGAAATGGCGAAAACGTCAGGACTGTATGTAAAAACGTTTTCTCCCCCTTGCCATAGGGGATGTGATATCTACTCTGATTCTGATTTTATGTATACTATTTGCACTTTTTGTTATATTGGATGCACTTTAAGCAGATATTGCTTGTTTTTTAAATGAATCAAATAAAATCATGTACTTTTAACTGACATTGATTAAGATTTTGTTACCCCGATGAGAATAGCTCGGTACCTTAAAAGCCTCTTCAACTACTCTCCCCACTCCGGAACACCGTAATAGGTGTTCTCTGGTTCACCTTTTTTTTTTCCCCTGACTTCCCCCATATCCTAAAAATTTCAATATTAGCTGACTTAAGGTACCCATACACGTTGCGATTTTTCGTGCGATTTTAGCCCCTCCGACCGATCCGGTCGGTCGGGTAGGTCGATCGTTCGGGATTCGTAACATGCAAATGTAATCCGACCGATGCTGTTTTTAGAAAATCGACCGAAAAGTCGGTCGGGTCCCAAATGATGATGCCCGTAATTTTGTGGCCTGTGACTAATCGGGTGAAAAATCGGGTGAAAATTCGGGTGAAAGATCGTGCATCCGACCGACTTTTAAAAATAGCAGTAAAGCAAAAATCGGAAATCGAACTCGAATATCGAATCGGTCCACGAAAAATCGCAACGTGTATGGGTACCTTTAGTGAGTTAATTGCAAAGCCCCTGAACATGGTATCATCATCAAAATCGCTGGAGATGCAGAGAAGGGTTGTGGGAATATTGTAAAAAATCTCTAGCACATGTAGACTTTCGAAATTTTGACATGACTTTGAACCTAATTTGTGCAAAAACAATTTATGTTAGGGCAATATTTTTTGTAGTATACCCTGTGGGGGGATCACACTCAAATGGTTGCTCTCAAAACATCAATCCATGCAATTGCAATCTTTTTGGGGCTCCTGCCCATGTTTATTTGAGCACACAGTTCAAATCAAAACTCACCCTTGCAGAGGTAAATATCCAAATGAAACAAAAGTCACTGAAAAATGCCAATCCTCCTGGCTTGGCAAACATCCAGCTTCCCAGCAGGATCAGGTCCAGGCCTCACACGCTCTGTGAGCCCCGTTTCCCCGGCTCCAGTAGCCACAGGTTAAAGCCCCACACTGCTTGTGTGCCCCCTGTCTACCCTCAGAAGCCCACGGTCTCCTACTTGGTCTGGAGCTGGTGTCTCCAACATCTCTTAAGAGCTGTGTCTTCAGCCACTATCAGAACCCCCTGACAGACTGGTCTCTGCTCCTTTTGTGGAGACACGCCTGGCTCCACTCACCTGCAAACCGGTGTTTACTCTTTAGTGGGCCCTAGGGGAATAGGAAGGCCCACCCAGTTCCTTCCTTCCTATCCCAGAGTCCGGGAGCCCTTTAAGAAAACTAAAACAAAAACTCTCAGCAACCTAATGGTTCTGGGCAATAATCATTCCCGGACTCCTTCCAGGACACCACCTTACTAATTCACAAATTTTACAGTTGACCAGATGACCAGTCAGCCAAAACCCCCAACCCTTCACTACATCTTCAGCAAGTTTGGTGATGATAGCATGTTCAGGGGCTTTGCAATTAACTGGAAATCATTACATTTTTGAAAAACTATTCAACCATATCTAGTCACTGTATTTTTTCCCTTATTCAGTGACAAATACCTGAAGAGGTATGCAATGCCCCCCTGCTGCGTTTCCCATGTTTTCCTACCATCAACGGACATTAATGGTAAAAAGGGTCCTGTAGCTTTCTCCTTACAAAATTGCTCCTTTGTTATTATAAAAAAAACATTCTGATTAAAAGTGAAGAACAATAAGTAACTGTAAAGGCCTCCAGTGCGTTTTGTGTTTTGTTACTGTGCTTATCCGCATGCATCTATAATCCAGTAGAGTTAATATTTTGGGTGGACGGACAATCACAGGCAGGAAACTGAGCAGAGTAAGTCGGGCCCCGTTAAAAATAAACAGCGGGAGCTGAAAATAATGCGCACATAATGGGGTCATTTTATCTATTCATCTAATCACATAGCTTTTGTATGGCTGGATTCAGAACTAATAGATCAGTGCTATGCCGCAGATTATATATGAATCCCCAATCATCCCTTCAATTCTTGGAAACTTCCACAGAACATATTTCAGGGTAATTTGTCGCTGGCAAATATAAGTGTAATGGAACAATCTATTGACTCAGTCTGTAAGGGAACATCTGGTGTAACAGGTCCCAAGAGATTAGGAGGAAAAAAAATCTATTCACGACAGCAGAAGATTTAATTACATTTCTGTGTCACTATTAATAAAAATCGGAAAACGCTAAAGCCCGCTGCTATATAAGGGCAGACCTCGGAGGCGGATATGAGACGTGCCTGCCCTTGAGTCGATCGTCAAGCCCTGCTAACTGCTGCAAATGAAGGGAACGCTATCTAAAAATGACTGCTACCTTACATTTTGTTGAGGACTATAGACACAACAATGGGCATGATGCAGTCTACTGGAAGCAACCTATGGTAGAACCATAGGTGGAAGTATGTGATGCAATCTGTCTCTAGCATTATAAATAGCTTAACATTCTTAAGGTAGCCATACACGGGTCGATTTCCCACACGATTCCTGGCCGATCGATCACCGGGTGCGTGCATGCCGATCGATCGACGAGGAATCTAGTGCAGCCCACCTTGACCGATCGACCCCGCCCGATCGACTTGGCCCCCAAATCGGATCGGCCAGAGAACCAACCTGTTGGTCTTTTCTGATCGATTGAGCACACATCAAGGGGAGTTGACATTTGTGAAGCGATCGATCAGGAACAGAATCGTCCAGGAATCGGTGGCCTAAGGTGGTAGGCACAGACTTGATTGGGCTATCGATCGACGCCTGTGGCTTCACCGGAATCGATCGGATGGGCGATCGATCGCTCACGAGTCGACACATGTATGGCTAGCTTTAAAAAAGGTTAGAAGGGGATTGGTTGTCACATACTGTCTGTAAAAGCCATCTAGATGTATGTTTCCACGGCATCAACATTTTTAAATTAATGCGCCAACATCCCATGGTGGCCCATCACATTGATTAGTATTTTTTCACATGCGTTCATGTAATGTGCTGAGCTTCGTTGCTCTAAAATGTAGCTTGCAAACGAGCCCAATGCAAGTATGGTTGCCTTGACGCACCCATAGACAATCCACTGGAAAAAACTTACACAACATCACTTTCAGTCCTTCGCAATCATAAATTCTGTAACGTAGCCATACACCAGTCGATTTATCACCGATCAATTCCCAATACGATCATTCCAGGCATTCATGGAATCAGCGATTGATTGGAAAGGGAATCAATGCCACACCACCTTGGGAATCCGATTTGTGGTCGATTTGGACATGAGCCGATCTCCAAAATGGCCGATTCCACAAGATACATCAATCGGAAAGGCTGCTGCATAGGGAGCTATGGGTCTACTTTGATTGCCAAACGATCGATCAAAAAAAAAAACATGTAACTTCAATGGCCGATTTTGTTTGGTCGATGGTTCAGGGTGGGAAGAACTCGATTAATATGCCGATTGATCTCGTGAACGCACGCGGTGATCGATTGGTCAAAAATCAAGTGAAAAATGTACCCATGTATAGGAGCTTTTACAGGATGTCCATGAATGTCCTAACGCACCATAGGTAGGCTTTCAAACAACTCACAAGGAAGCTAATCAAGAATGTATGACCATATCTGTTTCCTGGAGTGTTGGAGGACTCAACAGGATCAATGGGACTCCTTTCGAGCGGCAGCACTTTCTCAACAAAATCTGCCGCTTAAAACGTGTCCCATCGATCCTGTTGAGTTCTCAAGCACCCTTAACCAGGAAGTGATCTCATCCGTAACCAGGAAGTGATGTTATCCTGGTAAGCCCACGGCCATGAGAGATCAATTCCTGCCAACCTCCTCTAATGTATTTGTCTTTTGTTTTATTTAATCATTCGCAGTAGAAACATAGCCTAACTGAAAGGCCAGACGCCATTACAGGGTAGTCGATCTCATGCTCCTTTAGATCTAGGAATGCTGCATATTCTGTTTTGTAGCAAAAATAAAAGGCCATTCTTGTTTCATATCTATCAAACTTAGGCTATGTCTAAACATCCATCAAGACCTCCTCCGCTAAGCGTAGTGCTTGGTGGGGATCCCGACGGAGCATAGACTTTGCCTGCTCAGCGGATGCTGTGTTTAGACATTTGCCGATGCAAAGGCTCAACGTACACCACTACGTTCAGCCTTGCAACGGCGGAACAGCTCGGTGCAGTCAAGACACAGCATCCGCTGAGCAGGTAAGTGAATCTGCTCCATCAGGATCCCTGCCAAGCAAAACGCTTAGCAGAGGTGGTCCTGATGCATGTGAAACCCCTCCAATATAGAAAAAAACGAACAAATATGTGAGTGGAGTGGTTAAAAGTTTCCGACAAAAAATAAATTGGCTTTTATCTCCCATTTCAATGGACGAACATTTAATAAAATCAGACGAGTTCTTTAATAAATAAAGTTTATTTTGCATTTTAAATAAATATGAATCAAAGTGGCTGCAAAACACAAATCTATTTAGGCCTAGCGTTGAACATGCAATTTCATTCAACAAGCAACACAAATTTGTAGTCATCCATTGTTTTGTTTTTTTTGTAGACATAAAAAAATATAGACAGCAGCACAAGTGTATTGAGTCAAACACACCCTACGACATCATCACAATGAAAATATGATGAGAATTTAGAAAAATACCCGCGTAGAAGGTTGACAGCTGCAGTCTTCTGGGATATTAAACCACAGGGGTTGAAAATGTTAACATAAATAGCGAAAAATAATAATAATATATTAATATGCAAATAAATAAAAAAATTTAAAATGCATGAAACCCACAAAAAATTAAAAAGGTCAACTCACAAACTTCATTTTAAATTAGAAAATGGGAAAACAACTAAAATAGAAACAACAGCAAGAATGTAAACTATAAAGATTTCAATGGCTAAGCAACTTCACCCCAATATTATTCTGCAAGTCTATTACATGTGGGACCTATAAATACATACAGTAATGGATATTGTACATAATTAACTACTGTGTCTTAAATATTGTGGGTCCTTATTTTTTATAAAAGAAATGTCAATGTTATAGCAACTACCGTATTTTTTGGACCATAAAGCAGGCCATACACTCTGAGATAAAAATTAGGATCCATTAAAACCGACCAATGAATGCATTTTATCGCCCTGAAATCCGCACATGTCCACATGGTACAACCGATATATTACGATCGTAATTGCCGTTTTTTACGATCGTAATTTATTGGACATGTTCAAAAATTTTATTTGTCTGGCAACATCGGGAAACCTCATAGTGTTTACCGACCAATTACTGCTGAGGCTTCCCCTTTAAAAAAAACAAAAACATCACAATGGCCGATATGAACAGCGATGAATTTTGATGACATCCTCGTAAAAAAAATAATAATACGATCCTAAATTGGATTTTCAATGTGGTAGCTTTTTTGCCGAATATTACGATCCAAACCGATACCGCCGTCGGGATACATTGGTCTGTTTTAATGGATCCTAATTTTTATCTCAGAGTGTATGGCTAGCATAAGATGCACTTTTTCACCCCCAAAATCTTATGGTCTGAATGGGTGACCTTGGCTTCCCGTCTGCTCTCCTGAGCTGGTAGATGAGTTGCGGTAACAGCCACATGCCTCATCTGTACTGTATTGCTTCTACCAGCAGAGCGCTGCTGATAGAAGCAGTATATCAGAGAGACAGACATGGAAGCGGCCAGCCGGCAGCTTCCATGTCTGCCTGTCAGCTACGATCAGCGTGCAGCTCACATGCTGGCAAGAAGGGGGAGAAGAAAGAGTGCAGAATCCACCATTCTCCCCTCCCCTTCTGCCTGAAGTGTGCTCTCTAGTGACACCATTGTTGTGGCTGAAATTGGGTACTGCAGGAATTTCACATTTTTTTTTTCTGCTCAGGGTGCGTCTTATGGTCCAGTGCGTCTTATAGTCCGTAAAATATGGTAATTTGTAACTAGAAGTTGTGTTTTTTTCATTTTGTGTGTGTTTTTTTTTATTATTCTCATTATCTTTTTTTTTTAACACTAGCTAATGGTGATGAGAGGGCCTTAGAAAGAGTCTGCAAACCACTCTTAGATTTCATGATGTTTCATGATTAGGATGTACGCAAAATAGACGGTTAACACTGACGCAAAGATGTGGGTGTCTCAAAAAGCATTATAAAAGTAGGAATTCTTTTTTTTTTCTTTTTGGAAAATGTTTGGTAAATTACACCTGGTTTCTGAACTGGCACAATGTTTACATAACATCCAAAAACTGCAAATTATCAAAAGTATTATACATAAAATTACAAAGTCGTTTCAAAATACGATACACTCCTTACCTCTGAAAAAAAGTGCATTTTCCCTCAAAGAAGGATATTACATTGTTTAAAGAAATGCCGTTAAATTCCCTTTCTTTTAAATAAGAGTTTGGAGATATGTCTGGACTGATATCTAAATTCACTTCAAAAGAACCTTTGTAAAAATCTGCATTTTCGATCGATCAGAAATAAATAAAAAAAACAAAGAAGAGAGAAACAAACCAAAGGAAAAGCAGAGTGAAAAGTGAGGTTTCCGTTCCAGCCCACCCCAGCGTTTCATCTTGTAGTCATTGTACAGAAATATAGGCAGTTTTGAGAAGTAGCTGCTTTCATTTTTGCATTTCTTGTGTTGTCTGAAGTTGTTTGTGGCTGATTTTCCTCCCGATCTTGTTTACATGTCTATAGCTTGATTCCGCCATCTTGTTCATGTCTGTCAGGACAAGCTCAGTGGTGTCGGTATTGCCTCATTAGCGGTATGATACATGACTGGGGTCCTGAGAGGTTCATGAACGGATGTCTCAATAGGTCTTGTGCTGTTGCTCTTTGGGAGGGCTCCCTCACCAGCATCAAGTCTAGGAATCCACGCAACACTGAAGAAACCTGTTAATAGAAATGAGAGATTTCTATTATCAAACACCGAAGAAACCTGGTAATAGAAATGACAGATGACTGTTCTAGTGTGCAGGGGAAAAATATTATAGACTATAGACCCCAGGTGCCCAACCTGCGGCCCTTTGGGCGTTCCTTGGCGGCCCTTTGGTTTTTCACTTGCGGCCCCAGAAACCAAACTGTTAATGCATAGGAACTCGCCTGTCCTCGTCCAGGATCTTCTTCAGGAGGGAAGAGGAGGAGAGGGACTCGCTCTGGCTGAGCACATGAAAGCCAGTCAGCAACCCAGACAGCGCCTGAGCAAGTCCCTCACCTCACCAAGAATATCCAGTTCTAGGAAGATGTGTGCCTATGCTCCCACTATTCTACCAACAAATGGGGGATTATTGTATGTGGCACATAACCGCAGAATAGAGACTCATAACCTTTGATGATATACATGACACAAAATGTGCATTATCGCACTACAGTGTTCCCTAATGCTTGAAGTAACATTTAAAAAAATGTCTTCTAGCTCCTGTCTGCTATACTTATTTCATTACAAAATTGCTCATACAAGTCAGTATAGATTGAAAACTTTATGTGCGGCCCTTCAGTGATTCCAAGGGCCGCACTTGTGGCCCTCCATATCAACTCAGTTGCCCACCACTGCTTTAGACTATGTGCCATTTCCTTTTGGATTCGAGAGTTCAGCTTAAGAGAGAAGGGTTAAAATTGAGGTGGGCCCTGATATAGAGCTGGACCCTCCCTCTCCCCCGATCAGCAAAGTTGCCATTAATTGATAAGGGCAACAATGGTGAGGAGTGAGGGTCTAGGTTGCACTGGTAAGTGGTCACTATCCCCAAAAATTCAACAGAATTTTATAAAAAGAATTATCATGGATTTCTAGGCATTCATTTGGAATCAAGGGGTAGCCCTACTCCCAAAAAGGGGGGAATTTTGCATGACCCTGGATTAGAGAAGGATGAACAAGACGAATTTAGTAGAAAAAAAGGTTTAACAATTTTATTAATTCAATATTATAATAAATGATGTCCTTAGCTGTTGAGACCTCCACATATGTCCTTGGCTCCTCCTTTTGAGGGGCCAAGGACATATGTGGAGGCCTCAACAGCTAAGGACATCATCCATGACATCCATCTGTGCAGAGACTTTTTCTAATGATATTGTCTGATGTGGGGACAGCCTAGCTAGGGTTACTGTTTCCTCGCCTGGCTGGCAAACCCCATGATCAAGTCTTTTTAGCCTTTATTATAATATTGTATTAATAAAATTGTTAAACCTTTTTTCCCTTAAATTCGTCTTGTTCATCCTTTGGTTGACTTCTCTAATCCAGGGTCACGCAAAATTCCCCCCTTTTTGGAGGTAGGGCTACCCCTTTATTCCAAATGATTGCCTAGAAATCCATGATAATTGTCATTAATAAAGTTTTATGTAAAATGGTGAAGAGGAAGGGTTGAACCATTGTGATAAGTTCTTTTATTCTTCTCTCTTATATTTTCTCTTCGTTTATTGATTTACTGTTTATTGTAACAATTTGAATTTCAATATTATATTTCAGCTATGTTCCTATAGTGGATAATTGGAAATATATATGCTGGGAAATGCCCCTCAATATCATTTCCTATATTCATTATGCTTGATATTTGATATTCATAGTAAATGTCATACTTTGTATTGTCATGAGCTATTATTGACACACAATGTAATACTATTTTTCTTAAATAAAGCTTGTTTAGAAAAAAATTGGGGTCGGCCAAAATTAAAAACTTGTGGGCCTACCTTCATATTTATAGAAAAAATGTCTACAATTGAAGAAATTCTTCCTTCTCATCAGATATAACGATGAGCCTTTTCATATGGAAACTTACATTTTGCTTAACCTCCTGAGCGTTATATGCTTGTGGCATGCTTTTTAAAAAATTTTTTACATTGCAATCTTCTGTGATTCTCTGCTCTCCCTTACTCCTGCTATACCCGTGATGGTAAACCTATGGCACCCATGCCCAAGATGGCACGCAGAGCCGTCTTGGTTGGCATGCGTGCACAGACCGTGTTTCATATGTCTGCAGTCTCTGTCTCTGATTGGTGGGGACGGGAGGAGAGGGAAGAGTTTTTTTTTACAGCTCGGGTAACATCGTACTCGACCTGTGAAATGTAAACAAAAAGATAGCAGAGCTATCTTGTGACCATACTGCTAATTTACCAGTAAATTTGATGTATTTGCCTACTTTTGCTTTGTTTTATTGTCTAGTTGACTGTTAATGTTACAGAGAACTTTAATAAAAGTTGTTAATGAAGGACACTGGTGTTCCTTAACTATGCCATCACCACTAGTCGACTCGATTATGACAGAATCCTAAAAAGTACAGCCACGGACTGGAAACTGGGCGTTAATGAAGATACAGCAATGATGCTGTTATGGCAGTGAGGACCTATCAAATTCCTCCTATGGGGTTTCTGAGCTCATTGCTTTCTCCTCATTCCTACGTATATGGGGCATCATTTTAAAATTTTAACTATTTTAGCGCCATTTCACACTGCTTTGAGGCTGCGTTAGTATTTTTGGCCAGTAACGAACATGCTTCCATTGTTGAAAACAAACACCTCAATATTCAGGTTAAATTGCTGTATTGGCACTTTAAGATAAAAAAAGTGGGTTGTATGTTTCCATTTGGGCACTCAGCCTCCAAAAGGTTTGCCATCACTGTCCTATACATACATCCTCTTCGCCATCATTGACGTCGGGGTGTGCTGAAAAAAGCTGCTGCCTCCATACCATGGAGATCAATGGCTCGTCATTGATGATGCCAAAGAGGCATACCTGGAAGAGATTGGTGGGTCGGCCCATACTCTACGTGGCTGCGGGCTTGCCAGGGATAGGTAAGTATCCCTGATTGTAACTCGAAGTAAGTTTGTGGGGGTAAGCAAACTTCCTTCAAGTTAAGTCAGGGTAACCGCCCAGGAGGTAAAACACAGAATCTGGAACAAGCAACGCGTAACACTTTAACACATGTGACATCAAATAAAAGACACATCTGTGCCATTCATTTCTTAAATAAAATTTAAAAGACAACGTTGTGAGACAAATATAGTTTGGCCCACATGCCGGAGTTTGACACCACTGGGTTATGCTAACATTTTAAAAATAAATAACTATCAGTAGAAAAATCCTTTCCTCTTTTGGGTAAAACCTAGGACTTGGATGACCAGAAGACATGGCCGTTCCTTTATAAATATCCATTATTGCTAAAAGCTTTTTAGTAAAGGTTCAGTTTAGAGCTTACACCATACAAAACAGCCTTGGTTCCACAAAAAAAAAAACAACTCTCTGGCAAAGGCTTTACCTGATGAACATCTTTGACTCGTGGTGGTAAGTTATCTCGTATCCGACGCATTGCCTGCAATGGCGGTTCATTAAAGTATGGAGGTTCTCCATCAATCATTTCTATCACCATAATTCCAAGAGACCAAATATCCACCTAGAGGTGTAAAGAGAAATCCGTAGTTAAAGCAAACTGCAAAAGGCTTCCATAGTAGCTAGATTACGTGTGACCTAGATGCAGAAGAAACCAGGAGTGGTGGGGTCCCCTTTGTTTTTAAGAGCTCCAAGTTGTAGGGATTAGTCCCAACATTTCTTTTTTTTTTTTTTTTAAACAAAAAGTTCTATAGGAAGTTTACATGAAACATAATGTGGGACATTAAAATTCCCTCAGAATCAGTTCTTCAACCAGGTTGACTGTGTACATAGTTGGCTAATGTAAATAATGGTTTGAAGATGTTCTCCTTTTCTACTACAGTTATCTGTCAGCCTGTCAACTTCGGAACCCAAGGATGCTTCAGCGTCTGGCTGCACCTCTGTCTGCTCAGCCACCTGAATGTTTGATTAAGTACCTTGTTGGATACAAAGACACCTGGTTACCAAGTTCACGTTGAACACTGTACCTTTGGCCCATGTTCTTTCTATAAAAGCCATGTCCTTCTTCTGCTTCATTACCATATTACTGTGTTCCCCACCAATATGTTGCTCCTTGCTGCTTCTTGTGTTAAAGATATTATCACCCGTGTACCAACTCTTGGCTTGTATTAGAGCTTGTTTCCACTAGAGCAATCGGCCGTGGATGGATGCGATTTTAATCGATTCGCCGCGTTCGTGGCCGATCACTCCCATTGAACCTCATTAGGCAATTTCCATTTACCGCGGATGCGATTTAGGGGGACAATTTTAAATGCCACCCTACAGAGTTTTTAACCGTGGATCACGCTTGATCATGCCCCCTAGCGTAAAATGCATTCATCCATGGCTGATCGCTCTAGTGGAAACAATCCCTTATCTGACTATTCTTGCTCTTGCTCCATTTATTTCCTGACACCATTAGTTACTGACCTACACTTGTTCCTGACTACTCTTCTGCTTGCTGCCTCTTAACTACCCCTGTTTGTGCATTGATTCGACCTGCATCTAAGTTGCGGTTTTCAGCAACTGGATCCTGAGTTGCTGTTTTCAGTCTCCTAGATTGTGACACAGCTAGACAACTCGACTGATCAAGTCTCAAAAGTTTTTGTAACAAAAAACACATAGTTTAATCCAAACTTATACATTGCTATCACGTATAGTGTAGACAAGCCTAATTTACAAAATGAGCTAGATTAATTTTTGTGCAAACCATAATTTTTTCAGCTCATTTTGGGTGCTGAAAAAATTCAGCTTATACTAGAATATATACGGTAATTTCAGGCTCACCTCTGTTCCATATGGCAGTCTAGAGATGACCTCTGGAGCCATCCAATAGGGAGTACCAACAAGGGATTTTCTTTTTGGAACCTCTTTAGAAACTTGTGCACAGAATCCAAAATCAGAGAGCTTTATCTAAAATATAAATATACAAATTACACTGTAATGGTAATGTACAATATTCTATGGATGGCAATCGGATAGACTGATACAGGGAATCACTTACTCTTCCGTCACTGGTCAGCAGGATTGAGTCACTTTTTATATCCCTGTGAATTACCCCCTGATTATGCAGGTAAGACAATGCTTTCAGAACAGAGAAACACACAGTGGCTATTTGCTCTTCATTCATCCTGTAAAATAAAGTTTAAAAACATACACAGTTTATAAACATACCAATAACGGTGTACGGCAATGAATGACAATCATCCATTTGAATCTTAAAGCGGACCTACCACCTCGTAAGCCAATCCACAGTATCAGCTGCAGCGAGATCCGTGATGGAAAATTAAAAAACTTTTTCTGACAGCAGGAGGGGTGTTTTTCAACAGACCTCCCCTCCCACTGTCTGACGTAGAGCCTCGGCACAATGCCATACTGCCGCAAGGGTATTCTGGATTTTTGCCCCAGGTGCCCTCCTGGCTGTAGGAAATCGCACCAGTGTCACATCTTTGTGAGACTTTGTGATGGGTGATGAGTGGAGAGAAAGACGCTTCTTACCTCTCATCCCTCAGCAGCTGCATGGATGAGGAAGGTAAGAATGGGTTTTAAACAGTTTTCCAGGATCTGAACTGTTGACAGGTAAGTAATATGTCTTTTACACATCTTTAATATGTAACAAACTATTTTTGAAAACAAAAGGGTAATTTAAAGGTATATACTGTGTTTACCTTCTGTTACCCTAGACACAGTTTAGTTACCCTAGAAGCGGTTTTAATGCAGAAAAAAACGCCCACATACATGAAATAGACACAATACTCACCTGTCTGCAGTTCACATCCTGGAAAACTGCTACACACACACAGACAGATGAACTGCCATCTATCCCTCTCTCCATGTCCGTGGGAACTGCAATCACTGCAGCTTCCACGGACACAGGTACAGCCAGAGAGGAGAGACTGTGTAGCCCGGCCCCCCTCCTCCCGATCAGTGTAGAGAACTGAAGCTACTCCCGCCCCTCATCACTGCCCCCCTCCACGTCCTACAGAGACACAGAGCTCTGTGAGGGGGGGGGGGGGGGGGGGGGGGGGGATGTGGCTGCTGTGATATGTGAGATTTGTCTCTGGATGGGAGAGAGACACTCTCATCACTGCTAATCAACCAAGTCAGGAGAGACTTTCTACAACCATAAGGGGAACATGGGACAGATGTCCCAAATCCCATTGCGGCTGTATGATGTCTCACCGAGGCGCTATGCCAGACAGTGGGAGGGGCATGCTCGGAAAAAATGCAGCTACTGCTGTCAAAAAAAGTTAATTTATTTTCAAATGTGGATCTCCGCAGCCGATACTACTGAGCGATCTACGAGGTGGTAGGTCCGCTTTAATGTTATGCCTAACCCCCACCTCCTCAAAAAAATACCAACAAAGAAAACCAATGATTTGCCCAAAACCAAGTGAGCATATATTGTACACAGTAAGAAAGGTAAGACGGCTATTTTTTTATCTTCTTGAATATTTTACCTTCAGAACTTAACTTATCAAGATTTTGGTTAACCTGGCAGAACATTGTAATTTATCAATGCCAACGGAGCTTGGAAAATAATTTACATTTTGCTCTGAGCTTCAGATTTATACGAGAGATGCCTGAAGTTGTGTGTCCTGTTTCTAGCGTAACCTTGATCAGTGAATAGAATTTTTTTTAGCACTGAAAAAAAGAAACAATTTTTACATTTGTCCCCCTCTGTATTTGAATAATACACCCCTGGTATCGGTAAAACCCCTTTTATTTATTCTTTATTTTATCTGATGCTTGAATTCTATGTGGTGATTTTGCTTTTATTTCTGTTGTAGAACCCAGAAATGGTGGAAATCTCTCTTAAGTGCGGAGAAATCCCTCTTTAGTTTTAACTAGGACAGGTGCCCCTATAGAAAACTTCCCCTCTACCCCTATTGCTGTATGGGTGAATACAAATGTTTAGACCACTTTTTATCCAAATGACAATGATCATTAAGGTAAAAAGAGTGGATAGTCCGGCAAGTGAAAAATAAATGTTTAAAAAATTTAATTGTTTTCACTAAGCTTTAAGCTGGCGATAATTTTTTACATTATACAGCAGGACAATAACTACAAATTATTTTACACAATTACTGACTGCCCATTCCCATGACCATACTGAAATCCTACAAAACATCACTTGGCATACCTTGTGTGGGTGACTATGTCTGTCAGGGCTCCGCCTTCCAAGAATTCCATGACCACCCACAATTCATCTCCAACCAGATAACTATTATACATATCCACAACATTCTCATGATGGTAGTCTCTCATGATTACTACCTGTGGATACAAAGCCAAAACATTTTATACATTTCAACTTTTTCAGTATGAATATAGCTCGTGTACATATTATTTACAGAGGCCATTTATACCATGTGTACCAAAATCTGTCCCATGGTGCTTTTAATCTAATTTCCCTTTAATAACTATACTAGGGTATTATCGAAGATTTTGTCAAGTTATCCACCACTAAATTCATATAGTAAAGTCAAATATAACAGTAAATCTACTCAGCGTGCTCTGGACTTGACGACTTTAGGCAGTGCTGAATCACCTTAGCTTGCAGATGATGTTTTAGATGGCCGTGTATAATGGTAGTACTTTAATTGTAATTACACACACTCTACTCTTCAAAGCAGATTGTTCTGGTCACAGTGTGGTTTGCATGGTCTAGAGCAGAAGTGGACAAACAGGCCCGAGGGCCAGAACTGGCCTGTTAAGCTCTATTTTCCAGGCCTTAAGCTAGCCATACACGTGTCGATTCCCGAGCGATCGATCAACCATCCGATCATTTCCGGTGAAGCCACAGGCGTTGATCGATTGCCCAATCAAGTCTGTGCCTACCACCTTAGGCCACCGATTCCTGGACGATTCTGTGCCCAATCGATCACTTCACAAATGTCAACTTCCCTTGATTTGTGCCAAATCGATCAGAAAAGACCAACAGGTTGGTTCTCTGGCCGATCCGATTTGGGGGCCATGTCGATCGGGCGGGGTCGATCGGGCAAGGTGGGCTGCACTCAATTCTTAGCCGATCGATCTGCGTGCACGTGCCCGGTGATCGATTGGCCAGGAATCTTGTGCGGAATCGACCCGTGTATGGCTACCTTAAGTCATGTTGTTGAAAAGATGTTCCCCTCCGCTTGATGGCGGCGATGCATGGAATTGGCACACATACAGTGGCTTGCAAAAGTATTTGGTCCCCTTGAACTTTTCCACATTTTGTCACATATAGCCACAAACAGGAATCAATGTTATTGGAATTCCCCGTGAAAGACCAATACAAAATGGTGTACACGTGAGAAGTGAAAGGAAAGTCATACATGATTCCAAACATTTTTTACAATAAAATAACTGCAAAGTGGGGTGTGCGTAAATATTCAGCCCCCTGAGTCAATACTTTGTAGAAGCACCTTTTTCTATACCAGCTTTGCACATCTTTGAAATCCTTGCCCATTCTTCTTTTTGCAAAACAGCTCCAGCTGTTGCCACAGATGGACAGCAGTTTTCAGATCTTGCCACAGATTCTCGATTGGATTTAGATCTGGACTTTGACTGGGCCATTCTAACACATGGATATGGTTTTTTTTGCAAAAAAATGTTTGGAATCATGTATGATTTTCGTTGCACTTCTCACATGTACAGCACTTTGTATTGGTCTTTCACACGGAATTGCAATAAAATTGATTCATGTTTGTGGCTGTAATGTGACAAAATGTGGAAAAGTTTTTGTCTTTTGCAAGCCACTGTATTGGGAGTCGTCATTGCAGGCTCTTGGTCCGGCCCCTTGTTTTAAAAAAACACACAACTTGTGGACTTTTCTCAAGTCATCGATTTGAAGAGTTTCCCTAAATACTTTAAAGAATACAGTAATCAGCTGGCTATATATAAGTCAATATTTATGTTCCTATTCACTACAGCCTATCTCCAGTTTGAATTTGGACTTCCTTACTTTAAAGTCTTCAAAATGGAGGTCACCTAGTGTGACGTATTGGCATAATGAGCTCTTTTGATTTAGCCTAAAAGTCTCAAAGAAAAACAAGAATTTCCAAGTATATTTGCAATCCATTGTAACAAAATGTACCTGCTAATCCAACAAGTTTCCATAGGAAAGATGTGGCTAAGAGTTTAGCACTTTTCAAATTTGTGAAAGCAACAGTCACCAACTTGCAATTTCTCCTCAGACCTTTTTCATAACCACCTCCACTACCAATGAGCCACATACTTGTAATGATTTCTTTGGCAAAGTCTTTAATGTCAAAATAAAGCACGTACCTCATTAAAGAGTAGTTCTCTTCTCTGCTGTTTCCTGAGATCCATTTTTTTCACAGCGACCTGCTTCCCCGTGTGTTTCTCTGTGGCAATACAAACAATGCCTGTTGAGCCCTCTCCAATTTTGATAAAGTCATCCAGATACTCTCGCGGGTCTCCCGGACTGACCACTAGCTGCAGAGCTGCCCTGAACTGTTCATGAGAGACTCGAGATGGCTGCTGATCAGAGGCTGAGCCCCAGCTGGGAGGGGGGTAAACACTGGATGTTGTACTAGGAGAGCTGGGGTAAGAACCTGTGGACATGAAATGGGGGCTCCCATGTAGTTGGGGTTGATGGTAGGGAGATGGCTTATGATAAACTGATGGATACTGGTAACTACTTGAGGGGTAACTGGGCTTGTTCTGGGATTGAGGTAGCTTTGTAGGACCTCGAGGATATGTATCAGATCCGGTGAGCGGGGGGCTCATGGATACCTGTGCTCGATCGTAGTCTGCCTGTAAAAGAAAATAGAAATCACATGTCATTCATGCAATAAAGATTTTGAGCAACTGTAATTTTCTAATGTGTGTCCAACATACGGTATTAGAAGGGTGTCAAACATATACTTATGATCTGTTTTACCTTAAGGCCTGGTTCACATATATCTAACTTACATTTTTTGACATGCAATTTCATGTGTACAGGCCCTTTGGATAAAGTGTACACCTCTTGCATATGCTTAACATGCAATGCCCAATGTGCATATAAGGTATGAATGAGGCCTGAATGGTCTCTCTATTGAATGACAAAGTATACAAGGCTTAGAAAAGCATGTAAATGTATGAGTATAAAGAGAGCGAAAAAGGGATCCCTTACCAGACATTTCTTGCCTAACAAAGATGAACCAGTGATGATCCAAAATAAATGTTCACCATAGATGTACGTATGTCATCTGATCTGGTGGAAAACTAGCTACCCCCATGTGCATTGCTTGGTATTTTGCTTAGGTAAATGCCCTTGTAACCCATATTACGGATGCTTTTAAACCTCTCTACGCACGCATTTTTATAGTAATACTCTACTTTGTCTAGACCAGTTGTTTTCAACCTGTGGGTCGGGACCCCCTTGGGGGTTGAACAATCATTTCACAGGGGTTGCCGAGTTCTCTGGAACAAGCCTGATGCCCACAAGCCGGGTGGGAAGTTAGGAGGGATGGGGCATTACGCTCCCACCTAACTTCCCATCTCACTTGTGCAAATGATGTGCGGGGTGGGAAGTTAGGTAGGAGGGGACACTTACCTGATCGTGGTCACTTCCGGTATTTGGAATGCAAAAGTGACGCTCCACAACGGCACTTCCACATAAAAAATGCAGGAAGAGGCACATTGCGACATCATTTCAGGAGTCAGGGATCTAAAAAAGGTTGGGAACCACTGGTCTAAACAGTCAGGAGAGGATACAATCAAGGGTGCTGTGGGTGTTGGGGTAGGAGACTTATACCAATGGCAGCCATCTTTTGCAGGAGAAGGCTGGTGTGACATGGGGGGGATACATACATTAGACAAAATATAATATGGACACTGGGTGGACACCTTCCCATTGTACTCAACAGGGCTAGCTCCTATTCTTTGTTAATGTATAAATATACCAAAAAGTTGACCCCCATAGTTGGGACTTTGTTTGGCTATCTGGGTATTTGATACATAGCTAATCAAAGTCCCAACTATGGGGGTAAACCTTTTGGTTATTTCTAGGATGTCAACCAATTATTTGTCTTACATGTCAGTTATTGTATGAGTATGGTAAAACCATACTATTAAGTTGAAAGATTTCAGTGGTTCAAAACAATTAATGATGTAAAGGGTGGATCAATAGTTCATAACCATTTACAATCAACCATCACAGGACCAGCCTAGTCATCTATGACTTCCAGTAGAAAGCCGTAATGTTCCCTTAAGCCTATTTTCCCTTTAGCCTTATGTACCTAACTGGCTGGAGCTCACTAAGTTCCTGGACCTCTATGTTGGTGGTGACATGGGGGCAAATTGGGTAACTAGAATAGGATAACATTCTTTATTTGTTTATGCCTTTTACTTCTGTTATGCTATATAAATGCTATATACTTATATATCTCCTGTATCCTGTATAAAGCCCGCCTGTCTGCTCATTATTTCCTCAAAATTACATTCCAGATATTATCACAGTTCCAGTAGAACATAAGCTTCATGGCCACAGTCCAAGGTCACCACCAAGTAGACTGGAGAATGCTTTATTATCAAGCCTGCACAAAACAACAATTAACCCAAAGATGGACTATACAAATTATGACCTTACTAACCACCCCGCCCTCTCTTTCGTAATGAATAATCTGTATATCTGTATGCGCTGTGTGCATTAAAGTTCAGAAGTACTTTCATAGATTCAGGAGCAATCTGCGTTCACTTCTCTGCATGCATGTATGGCCCATAACTAACGATAAATTTGGAGCTTATTATTACCAACCACAACAACAGTGGTAAATCTCGAATTCTGTAAGGTCCGGTGGTAAAAAAGGAAGAAAGGTTATAAATCTGTTTCCTGCATGGTGGATAAGGTACGGTGGTTTGCCACATGGTGTATATTGGACTACCCAAAACTCAGACTATTTATTGACATCAATTCAATTATCATATAAAAAAAAACCATAAAGAGGGCAATGAGGTAGCTGCTGCAATGAAACACAACCTCAACGGTGATAGATTTAGGAGGACGCTGCTCCTTCATGCTTGTAGGACCAGAACTGTTAAGAAATATTCTCCATGGCCAAAATACATTGTAAATGATATCTGTACCATATGAACCCCTCGGTATTCACAACACTGCGAGTTCAACTTGTCTAAGGTGAATCTGACACACGTCTAATGTATTACGATTACAAATAATTATACTGCTGAATTCATTTAATCAGTCAATATCAGTAGCGGAGCTCAGAGATGTCCAGGGCATAAACTCGACACTGCCATCAAGCCCACAGTATTACCGCTGGCTGTCAGCCAGAAGTCCCCTGATTCATGTTAGTTAAGCGAACATTAATCTGAATTTGGCAGCATAATCAAGGACCTAACTGAACTGTGAAATTGAATTCTGCAGTGGAACATCATATGACCGATTTATGCTAAGGCTGCAAAAAAAAAAAAAAGAGAAAAACTACTGCAGAATCAATTTGCCACTGAACACACAATGCAAGGAGATTTTTTTTGTAAAAATACATCAAGTAGGAGAGGAAAGATAAAAATAAACAAAACAGCTTGAAATGCATTGGTCTATGAAACATTTAGCATGGATAGGTGAAATATATTCTTTTTCTGCATTTATATAGTACCAGCATATTATGAACCATTTTCTCCAGTCCCCGTCTCTTAATCAGTTATACTCTAACGTCCCTAGCATTCACTTAAAGGTCAAACGTGTGAATAAGCCTACTTATAAGTGGAAAGTGCATATAAGATGGGGAAGACCTACAAATTCCAGTCGGGGAGTTCTAGAGTCCTATGGTTACTTCTAGGCACAGACATGGTGTGGGGGGGGGGAGCTGGTAGGACAACCATGCCTGAACAAGTCAGGCCTGGACTGTCACGATTTACACACCACGTGATGACAGGTTCATAGGGGGTCACTGCTTTCATTGTCGGCCGGGGAGCGGGCGAACGGTGGCTTGGATGACCCCCTGGTCGATCATCTTCCCCCTGAGGTCATTTGGTGATACAGGGGGAGCAGATTTCAAAGGACACACCGGCTTTAGGTCAGGGACCGATGTTGTTTAGGGGTATGAACAAGGGGTACCTAAAGGCAAACTCAGTGGCGTAGGAACCACTATAGCGCCATAGCATGCTATGGGGCCCATATTCACAAGGGAGCCCACCACTCCTGGAAGGGCAGGGATTGGGGTGACAGGTTGGGATGGGGGGGGGGCATAAACTTTTTTTGCTATGGGGCCCAGTCATTTCTAGCTATGCCCCTGGCCGAACTACAAACCAGTTGGTGGATACTGGTATTGTAGGCCAGTTAGATACCAGCCTTCATACTATCCGACATTGGACTATATTCTAATGCCCCTACGGTAGCACACAGATATTACATATGTAATATGCTAAGAATGTTACAATGGTGAACCCATGAGTGTACTGATCCCTCATCACACACTTGGGGCAGAAGGTTGACCATTCTGCAGAGCTGTTAGGGCACAAGCCTACCAAGTCTGTGGAATCTTTTTGGAGTATCATGTTCCACCATTTTTAGCTGAATATAACAATAGCACTATAAATATATAAACGTGGCACAGAACGGTTGGTTGGCTAGTGATATGGCACTTGATAAAAGGAAGAGAAAAACACTAAAGTTAGAAAAAAAGATTTTGGCTGCAAGATGGGGCAAATAGAGCGATCATTGCAATTTTCATGCAAATAGCCTCTTAACGCTGCAGCTGAACAAAATTAATGATGCTCATTCTTTTTCATAGCTGAGCCGTAATTAGCGCTGTGTGTGGCAATGTTTAACTTAACCCCTTTTGCCCTGAAGAGATATAAAATACATCTCTGCAAACATAAACGGTTGGGTTACCATAAGATGCGCTTTTATTCCCAAATAGTCTGCAATGGAGGGGAAATAGGGAGATGAACAGACTCTGGTAGTACACAATGCACACCGAATCTACTTTTTTTTCTCTCTGCAGTATTCAATTAGGTTCCCTTAGGAAGAGAACAGTAGGATAGGAGGAGACTGCAGAAACCATTCAAGATCAGATCAGCCGAGCGGATTGTGCTCTGACATGAAATCCATCACTGTGCTGCGCCGAAATGCAATTGTGGCTCTTGTCTGAGTGTCGGGTCAACGATTCGCAGTACAAATGGATAACCGAGCGTGCTAATATCATTATGGGAAGGCATGGGACTCTGGAGACAAAATATTTCCTGAAATTCTGTACTGTCAATGGATTCATAGTGCCTACAGGACAAAGAATCACCGAGAGAACGGAGGTAATAAAGAGTAAGATGTACTCTTCTCAGGTCTGAAGAACATCACTATCGATTTAAACTATATTTACATAAATAGCAAGCCTGAAAATGAATGATAAAATAAACCTAAACAATCAAAACAGGCGCAGACTGTGGACTGCTTTATATTGAGCATTGTTTTGCTGTCTTTTGGATCAACCTTATCTACAATAAAGAAGATCTTCACAAGAAGTAAAGCTAGCCACACATGGTACAATTTATCATTCAATCGAGTTTCGATTCGATTTTGTACTTCGATTTAAAAAATCGAACATCAATTGTCATTTAATCGAAGTTCTCCACATGGGGAGCACGATAATTGAACAATTTGGACTGAAATTAAATCGAAGTAATCTAAAATCGTCGATTGGATTAATGTTTTTTTTTAACAGGAACTTTTTTTCCCCAGGAAGTAGTCATATGTTAATAGCGCACATCGAGATGATTGAATCGAAACATACAAAAAACCTTTCAGAAACGTAGTTCGATCATTGATCAATCACCAAAAATTTTCCAACTTGTCCGATCACTTTTCAATCGACGATTTTACTAAAATCGTACAATGAACGTTGATTGTACTATGTGGGCAGTACATCGATTAACGTTCAATCGATCTTTTTTTTCATCGAAAATCGTCGATTGAATGCTAAAATTGTACCATATGTGGCTAGCTTTAGACTATGCATCCATTACGTCGGAACCCCTCCGCTAAGCATATACGCTTAGCGGGAGGTTCCAACGTAGCAGATAGACTTACCTGCTCAGCGGAGGATCTTCACGGTGCCAAGCTGCTTTGCCGATGTAAGGCTGAACGTAGTCGAGTACGTTCAGCCTCTGCACCGGCGGATGTGTAAACAGACCATCCACTGAGCAGGCAATGTCAATGAGCTACGTCGGGATCCCTGCTAAGCATACAGTGCTGCCTGAAAGTATGTGAACCCTCCAGACATGGTCACTGTTTGTGACATTTAAAAAACCTTATTTAGACATACATCTAAATCCAATTGTAAGCCACCTTCCAAATAGTAGACACACACACAAAAGAGATATATTTTCATTATTTAAGTAAACAAAGGAGGTTTATGTCCCAAAAACTGAAAATCTTACATGGGCATAAGTAGTGACCCTTGCAGCCATTACCCAACTAAACGTCTCCTGTAACCACTAACCGTTCTCACATCTGCTTATGGGGATTTTTGCCCACTCCTCCTGCGAACTAGCCAGTTGAGAGACGTTGGAGGGACATCTGCATGTACCAACTTTTTCAGTCTCTCTCCACAACATTTCATTGGTTAAGGTCCGGACTTTGACTGGGCAATCCAAGTGGCGAATCCTCTTTCCTGAAGGCCATTCCTTTGTACTCTTGCTGGAATGCTTTGGGTCATTGTCTTGTTGCATAATCCATCTCGTCCCAGCTTCACTCCCTGACTGATAGCAGGGATTCTGGTCGAGAATCTGTTGATAACCCAAGATTCAAGATTCCTTGGACAAATGGATCGTCCAGGCCCAGCGCAGAAAAGCAGCCCCAGACTTTCACATTTCCACACCGCCATAACTTCACGGTTGGGAGGAGGTTCTTTCTCATATGCCGTGGTTTGATTTTCTCCAAACATGTCGTTTTTTGAATTGTGACCAAATAATTCTATTTAGACTCGTCTGTCCAGAGAATGGACTTCAGAAGGCCTCTGGTTTGTCCAGTGCTCTTTGGCAAAGTTGAAACGGGCAGTTTTTGTGCTTTTTGAGAGCAGAGGCTTCCTTCTAGCAACCCTCCCTGATGTCATGGCTATTCAATTTTCGTCTGATGGTAGACGCATGGCACATTTGCCCAGATGCTGCCAGAGGGCCTGCACCTCTCTAGAGGTGAGGTGTGGGTTGGCCTTCCTGTTTTATTATTTTTCTGGTGCTTCTGGGTGATATTTTGATGGCGGTCCACTTCTAGGCAAAAGTTGCTGTCATGTGAAGCCCTCCATTGTAATTATCTGTCGTACATGGTGGATGGAGCTTGGAATCTTTTTGAGATGGTCTTATAGCCTTTCCCAGACTGATGGGCTGTCACTCCCTTTCTTCATGTCCTCGGATACTCTCCTTTGCTCTGGCATTGGTTGATTGTATTGGACCACAGTGGTTCAGTTGGTTTCCTCTCTATTAATTAGTGCGGCCAAAACATTTCCAAGGATTGTCTCATTTCATTGGTCTGCTTAATTGATTGATTAGCACCCAAATGTGGTTTCACCCTGCGTCTTTTACCTGGTCGACTTAACCAATGCAGCTGGGGGTTCACTTACTTTTGCACATACACTAAGTCCATGTTTCATGTAGTTTTTGGCAACTTAAACAAAACCTACTAAACATACATGCAATTGATGAATATATCTGACATTTCATGAATAACACTTTGATGATAGAATGAGAAAATCATGGTTAAACAACAGAAACATCTACACTGCTTGAGGGGTTCACATACTTTCAAGCATCACTGTATATGGAAACAATTCCTTAACCTGACTCATGGTCCTCACTATATAGGGTTTATATGGAGGCTACAACCATATATTGCACCCTTCAAAAATATAATAATAGCATTTTCTTTTGGCTAGGCAAATTAAAGCTTCCTAGACGCTCTGCAGTGGCAGAAAGGCTTTAAAGATGCTTTAAAGCAAAG
>CM070035.1:146053780-146069736 GCA_036250615.1 Ptychadena robeensis | reverse complement strand
GTTTAACGACCAAACGACCCTCTGAACGCGACAGAAGGCGTTCAAAAAACGAACAGAAAAAACGTACTGCTTGATTAACGACAGCACATTTTCTGTTTTTTAAACAACCTCATTGACTTATATTTTAAACCTAAAGCATGGTCATTTTCTGGTCGCTTAAAAGACCAGAAAACGACCTTACAAGAGACAGTGTAAACTTAGCCTTACTCAGGAACTATCACTACATTAACTCCATCCATGATCCAATGTGGACATCTTTGTTCTCACCGGATATATAACCACTGGTTCTATATATGTTAGTCGGGTGGATGTGGGTTGCTGAGTTGAATTTTTAATGAAAAAAAAACTAAAAAAAAACTAAAAACTAGGCCACTAGTGCACATGTGCCATCCGCGAGTGGTCAGTCAGCCCGCGGCTAGCCGCCAATGTGGGGACAAGCCCTTATCATGAGACCTTCACCTACAATGCAGAGCTTGTGCCCTGCAGTCAGTCACTAGGCCTTAATGGTGGGGGGTAATATCCCTATGCATGAAATACTAGCCAGCATAGGGTATTAGGGTAAACCCTGAAATAAAGGAAAACGTGTGGAAAGAGGTGTATGGTTGGGTTTACACCAATGCTAGGTAATCCTATTGGATCATCACACCCCCTATTGGATCATTAAACTGAAGATTACAGAGTATAGGATTTGTAATACTGTTTGGTCAGTCTTCAAAATGAGGAAGCTTTATCACACTCCACTTAGGCAGTTTGGGAGCAGATGCAGCGCAGTATTTCAGCCACGACTAAACCGCTCCCATTATCCCAGTGAGCTGGACTCCACTGATTGCCCGCGGTGCAGTGTGAACATGGAAAAACATAAGCTGTAAACCGCATATTTTTTCCGTGTCCGCACTGCACTGCGGGCAATACCTGGCTCAAATGTGTGACTGCACTGGCTGCGTCCGTTGAAATCAATGTACGTGGATTGGCTGCAGTTTTAGCCCATTAACAGTCATTAGATTGTCAATCGACTAAAAAAATTAATAAAAATGACGCTGTAAAACCGGACAGAAAAACACATGCTTTCCGCTTGTGTTTTTCTCTCCTCCCATAGTGGAGCCTCATCCTTAAGCAAATGCTGGTATAGGACCTGCACCAACCTGTAATTGGACAATATAACAAAGAGGCCATCAAACTTGGCATTGAATCACCTACCAGCATAGGGTATTAGGGTAAACCCTGAAGTAAAGGAAAAAGTGTGGAAACCCTATAAAGATGAGTACAAAGAGGAGTATGGTTGGGTTTACACCAATGCTAATTGAGATTAATGCTTGAACACTTTAAGTAATTTTTTCTTGTTTTCCTGCTCTAATAACTGGGTGCGTCTTATTGTGAAGTGCGTTTTATGGTGCGAAAAATACAGTAATTCTGGTACAGAGACAGACAGGTACAGAGGAAGTTATATCAAAGGGATGGCGGGCAAAGTTGCGGTGAGGTGGAGGGGCTTTGCACAAAAGACCCCCATACCTGCCTGTGCTGCGGAGGCTGACAGGAAGGAGACCTCCGCTTTCACCAGATGAAAGTACATTGAATGATTTGTAATAACGCTATAACTGGATCAGCGGTAGGTTCTTATATCTGCCGTGCGTTCAGCTTTGATACTCTAGCTGCAGAATAAAAGGCTAGTCATTAGAAATCAGGAAATGGTTTCTGTTCAGCCTAATGTAATGTTGTGTATGAAAACCACAAAGCACCAGAACTGTATCGTGCGGCAGAACACAGGAACAGCTTGAGATGCTTGGTTGCGGTGTACCCGTCACGCGTCGCTGCACATGTCTCCAGCTCTGCTGAGATCTTCTCCTGTATTAATACTACAGCTGCATTGTTATTATGGTTGTGGATGGCTCTGATGAGGCTTGGCGAGAACAGAGGAACGATTACAGTCCATATATTTGTACTCCGTATATAAATGAGCTTTACAGAAATTTGCCTGCATGATAAGGCAGCTTTCCAATCCTAAAACACTCAGCGACCTCCTACTTTCCAGCTAGAACTGCGGCTGTTTTGCATGCAGTCCAAGGGCAGTGCCCACCTGTCTGGTGGTTTATAATGTGATATAGAGGTCAATGTGGATGTATCACATAAATAGGATATGGCACCCCCCCCCCTCCCCCCATTAAGGCTAGGTCCAGGCAAAAAATACTATTGTCTTCAAGGGATAAATGCTTGATAATGTCTTGACCTGACCCCGTGCAATCGACCCCTGATCAATCACAGCGTGGTGACGTCAAAACGCTGTGACTGAACGGGGATCAATTGAACAGAAATCAATGTGCAACACATGGGCACATTGATTCCCATTTAATGGGGACCCGTTCTCCCCAGCTTGCAGTATGTGAATCAGAACACCCTACAAGCTGAGAGAAATCCAGCCTGCCACTCTTACACAGCAGCAGCTTCAGAGTGAGGAGTGCTGGCTCCGCCCCCTTCACACAGACAGCGGTCAGCTGAGCAGGAAGGAGGCAGTAGCTGGTGACATCCAATACTTTGAATGAAGATTCATGTCTCCATGCAAAGTAATGGAGATTCAACAGGGTTTTCCAACATGTTGGAACCCCGTTCACTCACACGGGTAGCTTTGTAAACAGATTAGAGCACAATCAATCCCCATGAGCGCACATGTTGATTGTACTCAAATCTTTTTACAAATCTACTCGTGCGTGCCTAGCTTAAGGCTCGGAGGCCAGATCTGGCCTTTTTAATTGGCCCATTGTCACTTTGATGAAAAGATGCTCTGGGTCCCCTCTGCTAGTTCCCAGCAATGAAAGTGCATAATGCCAAGAGTCTGAACATACACCTTATCTCTGCTCATTGCAGTGAACGGGCGGAGGGGAGCCAGAGGGTCTTGTCATCAAGGTCTCTGTTTTTTTACCTTCCGGGAAGCACTATTTCTTTTTTGAAAGTGTACAGGGAATGAAAAAACATGTCCCTGCTGCATGAGGAATTGGGATACCTATGGCGAGCGGCCAATACAGGCTCTTGGTCCAGCCCTTCTGTCAAATTTAATAACCCATTGTGGCCCACGAGTCAAAAAGTTTGCTCATCCCTGATCTAGACCGGGGCAAACTTCTTGACAAGAGCAGATACAAAAAGGACTTGACAGTCCTATATCAAAGTAAACACTAACATTTTCAGGTAGTTGTCAGGTCAGGTGTAAAAGTAAAATAATGGTTTGTGTGTGAAGGTCTTTGTCTTGTCTTGAGTGAGATCTTTGTGTGTGTTGCTTCGTGTCTACGTGTGAGTGTGCCCCCCCCCAGTTTCCTTACATTGTGCTTTGCACTGCTCGAGTTGAGGGCTTTTTGATTCCTTTCATCCCTTCTCACCATAACCTTCACGGGTACTTCTCTTACATTCCTCTTAAATGCTCCTGTCCCACTGACCATGGGAAGTGGGGGATGGGAGAAGGAATGTGCATCTCCTAACATAAACAATTCTCATACATGTTATAACATACAGTCACATACAGGATAATACTGTACTATACATCTATGTCCTAATCAGGAAATATAACTGTACATATACTTATATCTTTTATATATTTATAATCTCTATATGGTCTGGCTCGCCTGTCTGTCTTATATGATTGATGGAACCATGTGCAAAGCCTTCCTTTGTTCAATCCATCTGGAAGGATAGAACTACACATGGAACCAATTAGTATATGTTCCCACAGTTCTTCTGCTTCTTAACACTCGGGCAGATAAAATTATATAGATCGATTACCATGGGTCCTCAGTCATACATGATCCCTAAATATATCCCAATAAAATTATATTTAACAATCTTTTAGGCAGTTATTCAACAATAACCAGCAAGATGTGATAGAAAACATCTTTAAAAATGAAGAAAATATGAAAAATGTGAATCCACCCGCCTCTGTATTTTATTAAGTGGCAGAAATTTGCGAGTTTTGAGATTTATATCCTGAGCTCTTTACAGTGTAGTCGGAGCCGGTCTCAGATAGAGATTAGGCATGAAAATTCATGAGCATCATTTTCAACTTGCAGTATATTATATGGCTTGTCTGGCAGTGGCGGTCTGGGTAAAAGTATATATTCCAGCTAGTCATTAAGATTTAAGCGGTGAAGATTTGCTTTGAACTAAGCTATCCCAGCTGAAGGAGCCGCTCTTGACAATTCCGATTCTGAGCTGATCACAGAAGTAAATGATTGCTCATTACCAGAGCCGAGCCACAGGAACATGCAAGGAGTCACCAGTATGACAGCTGCTAATTACACTGTACAGAATGCTTGTCAGGGTTAAATCCTTTCCCAGTCATATTACATTTCCCTTCATTATTCTGCCCAATGATATTTGCTAAAACATATTATAAATCCTGACGTCTATTTTTAGTGCAACAGTCAAGATTCTTAAAACCTAAAAGGTAACATTAGTTTTTGATACATTCAGAGATCTGGGGCCGTGGAGAAATGGGCTAGGGGCAATTATCCTCTGGATCAGTACAAATAATACATGTTGGGCTGATGGTTCTTAAACCCCCCATACACGCCCAGATCTGCAGGCAATTTTGTGGGCGCTAGTTTGGATCGATCTGCCGATGTTATGGGTCAATCGGTCACCCGTGGATCACAGTAGGCCCCCTGGAGCGACCGATCCATGTGGACCAAATCGCGATCGGCCATGTCCGTTTTTCCAGGGTCCCCATCCATATGGCCGGCACACAAAGGGTGCGCTCCGATTCTCTACGACTAGCTGCAACATGTATGGGGGGCTTAAGTGGACTTATTTCCCCATTCAGTAATAGAGAAGGTTGAATGTTTTCAACTAGCGGGCTTTGTGAGTTGATTGCAAAGCTCTTGAACATGGTATTGTCACCAAAATTGCTGGAGATGTAGGGAAGGGTTGTTGGAACATTTGAAAAAAAGTCAAAATGAGAAATTTCAACTTGGTCTTTTAAGAGACCAGAAAACGACCTTGCTTTAATTAAAAAATGGAAGTCAATGAGGTAATTTAAAGAACAGAAAATGTCATTAATCAAGCAGTACGTTTTCTGTCCGTTTTCTGAACGCCTTCTGTCGTGTTCAGAGGGTAGTTTGGTCGTTAAACGACCTCATTGACTTCAATGGTGAAGCTCTGAAAGCGACTGCAGCAAGTTTGCAGAGCTTTTTTCAGTCTTTAAAAAAAACCGACCTGGGAGTGGCTATCCCTCCTTTCCAGACACCCTGCAGGGTCAGGTGGCCTCCTGTGGCTGCTTGAAGCTCACCCCCTCCCCCCTGGAAGTTTTTCAGTCTTTAAAGCTAGAGTACATTTTGTACAAAGGCCTTTGCTTTAATGCCTTTCTGGAAAGCGTCTAGGAAGCCTTAGGGTACATTTACACTGGCGGTTTTCAACCCATTAACGTGACCGACCAGGGGACGCCACATTAGGCGTCCGCTGGTCGGTTTTCGGGCTGCCGTGCCATAGGACCTCTATGGGGTCTTTAATTAGATGCCCTGTAATCGCCTGCACTGTTTTACAGACGATCACAGGGAGTCGTTTCTCCCGCGGCTGCGGGAGCACGCTGTTGGTTCCAAGCTGTCGGTTCCGAGCTGAAAGCAGCTCAAGAACTGACAGTCTAAACTTAACCTTAAACGTGTTGTTCAAATAACGACAGTGTCAACTTAAGCAGGGTACAGACCTGCAGGTATGGGCCAGATCGATGGCCGTTTCACCATCTATCTTGCCCCTATTATATGCTCCCATCACTGTTTTCGAGCTGGACAAATAAATGCCGCTCAAAAACAGCCATATCAGACATGACCGTAAATAGGTACCCTGCTGTAGACTAACCCTCCTCTACATCTCCAGCAAGTCTGAACTAGTTAAATAAAATAAAAAGCTACTAGAGTCATATATCAATTCCCTGTCCACATTGCCTTGCATTGCAGAGGAAACTGATACAGGATTGACGTCCTGAGATAGAATGGGCACTTAGAATATATCCAGCTAAATGAAGAGAGCTGCTCCAGGTTAATGGAACTAGACCCCACAAACATCCTTCGGGTTGAGGGTACCCATTTATTATGGCTGCATACCTAAAATTTTGGTTGGTTTTGGGTATAAAGCTAAAACGTTGTTACATACTTTTGACAGACCCCTTGCCGTCTTTGAAACTGAGCTCGCTAGCGGGGGTATCACGCCACACGCTCTCTCCTTCACATATGCAGTACCCGAGCAGGCGATACCGAAGAGAACTGACCGCACCCCCCCCCCCCACTGTCTGCATATTGCTGGGTGACTTTGTGCCCCCCCCCCCTTTAGTATGTGCTATAAATACTGGAAAACTACTGTTCTCCCTGCTTCAATTGACTTATGTCTGTACACCTGATGTCTGTTTTTGTTGTTGTACTTATGAAAACTTTTCTCAATAAAAATTATAATTAAAAAAATAAAAAAATAAATTGTAAAACGTTGTTACATATTCATAAATTAGGATGTGGATGTTCTACTAAAATTAAGCACAATTTGTTCATAAAGATATACCCTGAATGAGTTACAGTTGAATGAACTAGACCCCATCTATAGGATAATTACCAATTGTAATGTAAGCCAATGGAGACCAGTATTAGATTAGGCACCAATATACGTATAGATGTGTCATTCCCCAAAGATCGTTCAGCGTGTGCGTTCCTGCAGATTGCTCATTGATCGATTGGGGAATTGATGGCTACCCACCTTGAGCAATCTACCTGAAAAGGTCGAAATCGCGCAAGGAATCCGATGGTAAATCCCTGTTCGATTAGAATACTTTGTATGGGGACCAGGGTCTCTATACAAAGTATCCGGCCGACGCTGGTCCCCCATCCAAAGTAATTAAACCTATCTAAGAATTACAGACATGTTAGTAATGGCTTAAAAAGATTTGGCGGCAGATTTCGACCCCAATAACAGTTTTAAGCTTTAGATCTCCACCTGAGCGCGCACAGCTGTTGATTGGACGAGAAATCAGGTAAAAATCTTAAGGTGTATGGGGGGCTTAAAGCGGACCTACCACCTGGGAGCTCAGCCGATACTGCTGAGATCCTTAAATGTAAAAAAAAAATATATTTTTCTGACAGCAGGAGGGGAGCTTGTTACGAGTGCTCCCCTATCACTGCCTTACATAGCGCCTAGACAGCCGAAGTGGTGTCTGGGGCATCAGAAGAGACAGGAGGGGAAGGTGGAGTGGAGGGCAGTGAGGGCGGAAGTAGCTGCAGGTCTCCATGAGCTAAGATGCCAGCATGAGAACTGCAAGGAGAGTAGGTGAGTATGCCGTGGTTTTTTTTTTGTGTAGCAGTTTTCCAGGGGACAGCTGAGTATTGTGTCTGTTTAATGTATGTGTGTTTTTTTCATTTGAGTTAAAATCTGCTTTAACTCTTTAATTTACTGGATTTCAACTCTTTAACCCATGGAGGCCATCATCATCGAAAGTACAGCACCCAGCCACTCCTCCTATGACCTGTGACCTTTTAAAACACAGACAGTGTTGATGTTTTGGATCTCAAACAAAGCATGTAATAAAAATTAAAAGGTTCATCAAAAAAATGATACTTCATTAGCATGTTGATGGCCATACACAGCCCGATAAATAACCCGATCAACCAAGCCCGATCGAAGTTTGCCAATAAAAAAATTGGCGTTTTCTCGGATGATCTAACAAAAAATCCCCACATAGGAAAAATGATTTTTGAACGATGTAACAGTTTTGATCGTACATCATAGTCAGCGTTTATCGTAATTTTTATTTTTCATTCAATGGGAAGTAATAGTAATATCGGGGATGATCGATGTTCATTTAGTCGGGCGCTACAAGAAAAGTAGAACGATGTAACCGGACCGATTAAATTTTCCAACATGTCCGATCATGTGAGGGACGATTTTCCGCTAAATTTTGATCGGGAAAGCTCTGTCGGACCATGTGGGCAAAACCCGATTTATGCCCGATTAACCAAAAACTTCGATCGGGCTTGGTTGATCGGGCTATTTATCGGGCTGTGTATGATTGGAAGCATATTTAAAAGCCAAAAATTAAGATTCCAATATGTATGTGAAAATGGCCAGCAGCGAAAGAGTTAAAAATAATCAGTTCAATTATGGGTTAAAACCCCACTTCCCTAGCCAAGATAACTAGTCTTGCACTTATCTTATTTTTTCTGCATATCTAATGATAATGTGACACGAACAACTGTGATAATGAATATGAAGCAGAATGATTATAGTATTTATAGAATGCTGAACATATATCTACGTGTCATGATGAACTCAACACACATGCGTTCAATAAGAACAAAGACTCATGTAATTATTGAAACAATGTTGATAAGGAGCATATGTGGCATATTATATTTATAGCTGTTTATTTTGTTTTGTTATATGCAGAAAAAATGCATAACGATTGTCTATAATTAATGAACAATACATATGTAGCAATGGGACATGAATGATCCTTGTTTGTTAACACACAAATCACTATATTGCTCTTTTTCTTCTTTTTGAATTGCCGTATTTTTTGGACTATAGGACGCACCCAGTCTTTAGAGCAGGAAATCAGAAAAAATAAATTATTTCATGGGTATAAATGAATTAGGGAAAAAATCGCCTGCAGTACCCAATTTCAGCCACAAAAATGGTGTCACTAGAGAGCACACTTCGACGTTTCTTCCTCATACACAGACAGGGAAGGGATTGGGACCCAGCGGGGGAATCTGGGCTCTGGTTTCCCTGTCCCCTGTACACTGCGTGTGTGAAAAAGCTGCCAGCAAGTGCGGCTTTCCCCACACACACTCTGCATTGGCTACATCTGCAGGGTTCTGCCTATAAAGCCAATACAGTTCAGATGGGAGATCAGCTGTGTGCAGATCTCCCATCTGCCGGGAGAGCTGGTAAAAAGTGCCACTTTTTCACCCCCAAAAATTGGGGGTAAAAAGTGCCTGCCTCTTATGGTCCGAATGTGCACCTACCAAGTTGCGATCACCAGTGGCCAAATGGCCTCAGGTGGTTGCACATTTTGACCATAAGAGGCAGGCACTTTTTACCCCCAATTGTGGGGGTGGAAAAGTGTGTCTTATAGTCCGAAAAATACAGTAACATTCACCAGTAAAAGTTATTCTGCCAAAAAATGCTATTGTGACAGTAGATCTACATCTACTTAGAGTTATTCTAGGGTATTAACTCCAATTATACATTCTATAATCAGACTCAATGGGAATGATTAACCAAATAAATATAAAATACGGATACACTACCTTTGGAATGCACGCTGCGGTTTCTGACAAACGTGGGTAGGTGTACGAAGCAAAAGAATGCCCTTGCTGGTTTGTTTTTAGTGCACCATAAGGAATGACTGGTTCTTGAAGGCCTGATCCTGATCTTGACCTCTGTCTTATGGCTGGTTGAGGACTCGTTTGAGTTACATAGGATGACTTCGGTCTCTTATCATAATCATCCTTAGAATCACCCCACTCACTGTACTCAAGTCTTTCTTTCGAGCCCTCGGTCAACATGACGGTCCCTGTAATAGAAGGTGGAAAATAGTCCCTGTAGTCCTGAAGAGATGTACCAGTGATCCTGTTGTAGTCCCATGGTGCTCCACACTGGTCAACAGATTTGCTTTTTGTCTCCAGCTGTGGGTGGTACTCTGAGGCATAACTTAACATATCAGCCTTCATGTTTTTCACTTCAGGAAAGTAGGCTTCATAGGACCTCATTTTAACCGGATGCCCATTGTGCCGAATTGGCTTGTGTGCCCTGTAGTAGCCCTCTGCCTCCTCTGCACTTAGACTCCGTTCCTTGTACCTCTCAGAGATACTGCTTCTTGGGATCTCGGGTTCACAGCTGTAATGGGAGAAGGCGAAGAAGCCATTTTCTTCTGGGTAACTCTTTGAATGGTTGGAATGTCCTTGGTGTGGGGTGGGTGGACTTTCTTTTCTTAGGGAATTGGAACGGGTTACAGAAATGTTGTCAAAATCTTCTAGCAAGCCATTGATGGAAGCATCTTGTGGAGGTTTGCTGCCTCTAACAATAGTCTGGTGGACAAAATAACAACAAAAAGAACAATTATTACTTCAGATCAAGACAATTACCTTTCATAGTCTACTCAAAGCACAATGCATGTTATTGAACACCAAATGATATTAACAGGTAGCTCCCAAGTTACTTAACCTCCTGGGTGTTTATCCCTTGAGGTAAGTTTTCAAAAACTTTACAAAATAGTAAAAGGGAGAGCGCAAAATCAAAGTAGTATACTCTGTACTCGTCTGTCATTGCCCCTAGGATATAATGCCCAGGAGGCTAAAGCCCCCTATACACGTCTAGATTTTCTGTTCAATCAACTTAAAAAGATACATTTTTGGGGGTCAGGGAAATTGGTGATTGATTGTATGTTTGCCAACTGTAGTAACAGATATTTGATCAACTTTTTGGGGCTTGACTGAAAGTGTAATCAATTTCAATACAACCTATGAAAATTTACCAGAATGTCCAATCATTTTTCAGTCAATTTTTTCCCCAACTTTAATTGTTTTAGTTTGATCTAACCATGTGGGCTGCCATAGATTTTTAATCAATCAACCAAAAAATGTATTGAATTAAGTTGATTGGATAAAAAATCTAGACGTGTATGGGGGCCTTAAGGATGGCAAGTTCTGAAGGGAAAGGTTCCTCATGTAGAAGTTTGGAGATCAATTTTAACAATGGTTGATCTTTAATGTTTCGCCAGTAAGGATCATTGATCATGTCTCATTGCTGCGTCCTGTGTAGGCTAAAACAGGATCTACCAACCAGAGCTTTATTTGCATCTTCCATGCTTGATTAGATCAGTGTTCTGTGCCACGGGATGTTGCCTGGTGTGCCGTGGGTTTTTGACCCCACCCTCGGCCCTCCTATCTAGCTGCCTCTTATAGTATAAGTCTTATACTATAAGAGGCAGCTAGATAGGAGGGCTAAGCAACCGCATCCTTACAGAGCCGGTCCGTGTATAACATGGATCTGCTGTATAAGTCTTATACTATAAGACTTATACAGCCGATCCGTGTTATACACAGACCGGCTCTGTGAGGATGCAGTTGCTTAGCAACATGCGTCCCCACAGACCAGGGGCGGTGTTTTTGCTCTGCTGGTACGCATCTGCGTTCCAGCGGGGCATCTGCTGATGACATACTTCCGGCGGGGACCGGAAGTGCGCCGCGATAATGCATGTCGTCGGTGCCCTCTGATTTTTTTCATGAAACAAGTGTGCCTTTGCCCAAAAAAGGTTGAAAAACACTGGATTAGATAACAGTATCCCTTTTGCTGCTTATATGTGCAGATCTGGTTATCATTTTCTGTTATGAATAGCATAAGACTAATTGTAATAGCAGATAAAGCCAGACATTTGCATTTGGAATAAAATGAAGTTATTTTTTTGTTGCTGTCTGTATATCAACTTGGGAGATTCTCTTTATGTGGCTTGTTGATCATAGACTTGGGCGCAGAACGTAATTGGTAATCCAGGACTTTAGAGTTTTCATAGGAAAATGGTGAAGGGTATTGGTTCCCAACTTTTCTCCCCTTTTCTATATAGGAACATTATTGAGTTCCCCCCCCTCCCCCACTCAAACTACACAGGTTCAGAATGAGGGTCAGCGCAATGACGTCACTTCCGGTACCTGGCCTTCCTCTCGGTTTATTTAGCTAAATTACTGCGATTTCAAGAATCCAGAAAAAATCCGGGGATTCTTGAAATCAGGACTTGGCCAGGAAAGCCACATAAAAAACTTGGCTTTCCCGGCAAAAATAGGTGGGTTGACAGGTATGAGCGAGGCTAGTGTAATGGCCCTCAAACTTTATTTAAAATACAACTACTTTTTCACACCAATCATACAGAAACATTCATCATTCACATAGAGACAAACACACACATTATCTGCACTCTAACTACTGTCTGCAGCTAGTTCCCCCATTGTTGTCATCCTGTTTGTCCATCTCTCAGGCTTGTCTGATTGGCTGGCAGTGGCAGGGTATGGTGGGTGGACTGTGTGCAATCCCCAGAAGAAGAAGAGAACTGATTGTAGGGAGAACCAATAGGCAGCTGAGTTCTGCAGAACTCCCTCTCTCTGGCTGACAGAAAGATTCTGACAAAGAGGCCTCTAAGTGCCACTTCAACTGCGCCCCCCTTAAAAACTTCCGCGCCCCCCCACGGGGGGCACACCCCCCAGTTTGGGAACCACTGGTGTAAGGGAAACTATCATGCACACCAGAGACTAAAGGCAAATACCTCCTTCCAGTTGTCTCTGGTATTGGCAAGAAATGTTCACTACTAGATACAGCCCAGGTGCCCAACCTGCGGCCCGGGGGCATTCTTCAAAAGGTCGAACAAAATGTATCCATCTAACAAATTGGCCATTCTATTTTTTTGTTCAATCAACAACAAAAAATGTTCGTTCTTCATTGATCGAACGAAAAAATCTACATGTGTAATCCCATCTAAAGGTAGCCATACACAGGTCGATTTCCCACACGATTCCTGGTCGATCGATCACCGGGAGCGTGCACGCCGATCGATCGACAAGGAATCGAGTGCAGCCCACCTTGACCGATCGACCCCACCCGATCGACATGGCCTCCAAATTGGATCGGCCAGAGAACCAACCTGTTGGTGTTTTCTGATTGATTGGGCACACATCAAGGGGAGTTGACATTTGTGAATCGATCGGGAACAGAATCGTCCAGGAATCGGTGGCCTAAGGTGGTAGGCACAGACTTGATTGGGCGATCGATCGACGCCTGTGGCTTCACCGGAAATGATCGGATGGGCGAACGATCGCTCACGAGTCGACATGTATGGCTAGCTGTAGGCACAGACTTGTATGGTCGATCGATCGACGCCTGTGGCTTCACCGGAATCGATTGGAGCGTCGATCAATCGCTCAGGAATCGACATGTGTATGGCTAGCTTTAAGGTAAGTACTGGCTCTACCTGGATGCTGCAGTTTGCTATTTTGAGTTTCCTAACAGGCATACTTTTAAATTATTAAAATATAGGATTACAGACAACGAACAGTACAGACCTAATACCAATAATTATAAAAACAAACAATAATAATATGTGACCACCTAAATATTCACACATAAACACAAATTTCATTCTTATCTATACAAGAAATAATATCTATTTATGCCTCCAAGCAAACAATGTAAATGTGTTGTTTTCGGATAAGGTGACACAGGCTATTTGTTGGCGGATTTTCTGGAGCTGCATTGTCCCGCTTATCCCGGGACGGTTCGCAGCAGCCATGACAGAAGCCATATTTCATGAACTGCCTGTGCAGGTCTGTCCTCTGGTGATAAGATATAATGGATCTGGCTGCGAACACAGCTGTCCTCTCCCGCTCCACAATGAAGATGAAAAACGGCATCCCTTCCCACACACTGAATTAACTCTGACAATTATAAAGTAGCTAATTAACAATTTGCCCTTAGAAGACCTTACATGTTACGTTTCTCATCGCAACTATATACATTTTACAGGTTAAATGACAACATCTGTTATCTTTTGTTATTGCATGGCTTCCATTGGATAACGTGCTATTTTTTTGTCGGCTGTTATACAAATTTTATAAATAAATCTGTGGGTATGCTTACATAAAGCTGTACAAGGACTGCAACGCGGATCAAGGTAATTTCATGCAGACAATAGGAAAAATCAGAGCCCTGTCCTGGTATCCAAGACAGATCCAATACATTTACCTCATGCAAGTGAAGAATATTCTATCTTTAAAATATCTGGTACGTCTCCTGCAGATGTTTCTTGGTCATGTTATCCCTTGTTGTGCAACCTGCCTCTCACAGTTACAGAGTGTAAAAAGATATCCCACATTTGTGAACCTCTCTGCTGTGCTGCCGACCTTCCAAAGTTACATACACATCCTGTAAAGCAGTGGTTCTTAACCATTTTTCCTTAAGGCCCCCCTTGCCTGTGTCCAAGACTAGCTAGGCTCCCCAACCCCAACTCAAAAATGTGTTTTCTAGGAATGGAAATGCTCCTGCCCTGGGTAACCTCATGTCCCTCCTAACTCGCATGCATGCAACCCTTCTGTATATCTCCAGAAATTGTGGGGATGATACCATGTTCATGGGCTTTGTTATTAACTCACAAATTCAGATAGTGACATTTTCAAAATGTGTGGAATGTCCACAAAATGGCACTGCCACTTGTTTACATTTCACTAGCCCAATTCCAGCTCAGAAATACCACTTTCAGTGAGTTTTTTCAGGTTTACAGTGAGAAAGCAGGGGGAGCAAGGAGCCAAGTACAGGGTGTCGCAGCCCCTCCGACACCTGTGATGGTGCGCACCCCTTGAGATCTCTAGCACCAACCCCCACCTGGGAGGGCACAGACCCCAAGCTGGGAACCACTGCTGTAAAGTATATATTGACTATTCCACTTTTTCGCATCTCTCAGATTTGACATGGGTGATACATAGAGGAGTTTGATGATTTGTAAATCATACGAGGAATTATATATAAAAAATACTTAACATAAATAATTTAATAATTATGTAATATGTAGAACTTTCTTTTTTACATGTTTTTGATGTGTAGGAGCCAATTTGAAGTGAAGTGTAAAGTGTTTTTTCTTGAATCAACTGCCAATTAGATGCATTTATCGAAGGTAACAATAGGTTTTTTTGTTCGTTCATCGCCGATATCGAATGAAAATACATTCGAAATTACAATGACAGATCAAAATTTACCAACATGTTCAATGACCGTTCGAACCATTTTTTGTTCAAGGTCGAATGCATCGAACAAATTATCCATTCTAGATTTTTGTTCAATCAACCAAAAAATCATTTGTTTTTCGTTGATCGAATAAAAAAAATCTACACGTGTAAACCCACCTTAAGGTAACAGAGCACCTTGATAAACACTTTTTGGGAAAACACCAAAACTTTTCGTCAGGGCAGAAGATGTGTTCGAGGCATGCTATCATTGACCTTAGTTGAAGCATTTTATTGATCATTGCCAATGACTAATTAGTATTGTTTGGAGCCTTCATATACTGCAAATACATTTTGGATTCTGTGGGCTTGACTGTTAATGTTGCAGAACGGCCATTGGAAAGCTTCAATAACACAAAGCAAATGAAGAGGCTTTTGGCCATATAGAGGTTGGACTTCTTTCTTCGACTCATAAATTATCATTCCGTTTTGTGGTTAATGAAAGTGGAACAGCTTTTCAATTATTTTTCATTGATCACTGAAATAGATAATGGATCAAAATATTCCAGTAAGTAAGCACACCCCTTTTAGCCAAATCTTTAATACAACTCTGTCTGCAAAGGAAAAAGTAGGTATATTTTTTTGAATGGGTCATACTATAGCAACGAAGGTCTTCTCTGCAGTAAAAGCCTCTTACCTACCTGTACACACATTTCTTTAGACCCTACACTAATACAATAATTAATACATTCATTTCAGAGCTTGACTTATGGGCCCCAGTTTAAGAACATTGCCATGCAATATGCCATTCTTCTTTCGGATGGGTTCTTGAGGTATCCCATAGAGTAGTGTGGTGGTGGGTGGCTCTGAGCTCTGAAGCTAAAGCTATTGGTGCATGCATGGTTGAAGGATTCACAGGTGCACAAATGATTCTTTCAGTAGTGATATACAAAAATGATATTCTAAGACACATTCATTATAAAAAATAAACTCCACCGATCACTTCAAATATTAAAAAAGACCACATAACATATGTCAATGGTCACATTGAAAACACTTGTTAGTACAAGGGGTTTTCCCAAGAAAAAATGGAGTTGGGCCATGCAACATAAGCTGTAAGCTGTTTTCTTTATAGATACCAATACCCAAAAAACACCATATTAACCGCCTAGCGTTAGGGATGGCAGGCAACTCGTCCACGCTCCAACGCCTTCATGCACTGGACGAGGTTGCTGC
>CM070035.1:146020829-146040473 GCA_036250615.1 Ptychadena robeensis | reverse complement strand
AGTCTATCTGTTACGTTGGGACCCCCCGCTAAGCTTGTACGCTTAGCGGAGGGGTCCCAATGCAATGGAAACAAAGCCTAAGGCTCTGTTTCCACTAGAGCGATCAGCAGTGATCCTAATCACGGGCGGAGATCGCTAGAGATTTTTCATGGTGGGGATCGGGAGTGTTTTTGCCCACGATTTTCGGCCCCGATTTTTAGCCGCACCCGATCGCCCCTGAACGCGCTCATAGAGAATGAATGGGGACGCATTACAAAATCGTATCCCAATTCATTGAGTTGCGTTTTTTGATCCTGTCCACTCATGTCAAAAGGGGCTCGATCGCACGCAAACGATTGCGGACGCGCACAATCATACGCGTGTCGCAGACAAAAACGTGGTAAGCCTGACCGCTGTAGTACAATCTATTACATTAAAATGTGTGTCCGCGAACGGTTGTGATCACCGATAGCCAGTTAAAATCGTGGGTGATTACAGCCGATCACTCTAGTGGAAACATAGCCTCAAGGAATCGATCACACTGTGTGGTGGTACAATTGATGTTAGACTGACAGCAGATATTAAAATCGAAGATTTACCTGAAGTTGACCCGTGTATGGTTAGATTTAGGGTGCCTGATATCCCTTTCAATTCACAATTGGTGCTGCCTAAATATGATACAGAAGAAATACGTTGTGGTGGCATGGGGATTGGTTTGGGTAGTAAGCAGGAGGCTGTTTTCTTTTTTGTTTGATACCACTACCTGTGTGTATTATGAATATATTTTTTAAACAAAATATACTTACTATTGTGCTGCATAGCAAGGATGCTGTATATCGTGTTATAAAGTATTTATATAACTTTAAGTGCATTTATTTTATTGAGTCTTTTTATGACACTGTATGCCACGTATTCATCTCAAATCAAATCTGAGAAGAAATCAGAGAGCGCTGCAGTACGTCCTTTGTCACTCCATACAGCAGGGCTCAGTTACTTGGACCACAAGCAGTGCAGTCAGTTGAAGTCTACAAACGTTTCTGCTGCCATCTAGTGTTAGAATATAAAGCTGCAGTCACAAGCTGAATCAACTAGTACGCTTGATATAACTACATCAATACTAAGGAAGTAAATCCTTACCAATAATGTATATTATGAGATCATTTATATTTTGTATTATTAAATATTAATGTATATTATGAGATATATTATAAGATATATTATGCTGTAAATCCAGACTGTCTGGCACTTTTGGGGAGAATTCTATGGGAAGTCAGAGATACATTTAGATAAAAGAGTAGAATTAAAAAAGATTATATTTTAAACAATAACTGTTCTTACATTGAAGTTTTTCATGAAGCATTATATATCTTGGACATATATCCTAGTGTAACCTTACGCTAACTATATACTGTAAGTTTCATATAGTAAAATCCTATGTATAAAGTTTTCTTCATTGATGTCATTTGGGGGAAAAGTAATGAGCATTAACGTGCAGGGTGCAGTGCTCATATATAGACCTGGTTTGCCTGATCAACATTGCCAATGCTATTGATGTAGGACCGTCAAAGGGAAAGCTGGGTCAGCATATGACCACTTCACAGGTGAGTTGCTATGCCCTATGCATTAACAGTTCGGTTTTGGGGGCCGCATGTGAAGGACCAAGGGGGGCCGCCGAACAATGCCCAAAGGGCCGCAGGTTGGGCACCTAGGATCTATGTCCATATGGCCTTGTCCAGGGGATTTTGTTACTTTTATACACATCTCTCTCTATGAATCTCTATACACCTGGCACATCACTAAATCCTCAACAATATTTTTGTACCAAATAAAAATCCAGAGTTCATGTGGTAACCTGCTAACGTTTCTACCAAGGCGATGATGAAGGAGACTGCTACATGATAAATGGATCATTGAAAAGATATTTAAGAGAATTAAGGAATGTCCTAGGATGCTCATTCTGTTTGATTTGCATTCCCCAAACAATGTCACGTTCCTGATCCCATAAAAGTCTCTATCAACAGCATCTCACAATGCAGTCTTTCTTCAGTTTCAGCATAAGAAATAATGTATTTTCATTACAACAGTTATGGCCTAGGGGAGGGCACTGCATAGTGACCCATTGGCTTGTGTTATTATACTAACTAGCACACTAAGGCTATGTCTCCACTACGTTGTGTGCTCCATCGGGACCCCCTACGTTAAGCACAGTGCTTGGTAGGGTCTCAACGGAGCACATACACATTACTTGCAGCGGATCCTATGTTCACATATGAATGTACTGCACTACTATAACCCCTGCATCAACACCATGTGAACAGAGGATCAGCCAGGCAGGTGATGTGTTTGTGCTCTGCTGGGACCCCCGTGCTTAATGTAGGAGGGCCCAGGCTGATCACACAACACAGTGGAGACATAGCCTTAGAAACAATTTTTAATACACTTAGAAGGTGTTTAACACAAATGATCCGCATGAGGTTCAGGAAACCACTTTAAATTATTAGTATTGGAGGTATTTCAGGTTTCAATACTTCACTCTTTGGACTGCCTCTACACCAATAAATTATTTCCTGATTGGTAAACCTGGTACCACCTCTGTGTTGTGTTGTCCATAATAAACCTGTCTGTATGTCTCACCACACCCTGGTATTCATAGGCAAAATATAGGACTGAGGGACCACGTGTTGAAGGACATCAATACCTTAATTTACTGCTAACAATGCTGGTAAAAAAAATTAATAAAAGAGTCTAGGCCAAAGTCAACTTTTGCAAAATATAAAAAATAAAAAACATAATGTAAAAACAGATAATAAGCAAATCAAATATTAGAAACAACATGTATTCAGAAGCAGATATGAAAATATACTGTATGGTCAAATGTATGTCGACACGGCTCCTTAAAAGTTCTGCAGTAATCTAGGTCTATAGCCAAAAAACTTGAGTGTTGGTGTTTTACTGAACAAAGCTAAATACTTGTGTTTAAAGAGAAATTTTCTTCTGCCCCAGTGTTCAATAGCCCCACTGCCTTTCAGGACATACGCTGCTTGAAAATTCAGACAAACAGTTAAGGTAGAGCTAAACTCTGAAGTCACTTACGGCCAAGAAGGTGCCATCTTAGCCTCTCTGCCACAGCGTGATAAATTAGGATGCCAGACCTTCAAAGTCTTAAAAGTTTGGTTCTGTGCTGATATAGACACTGCCAATTGTTTTAAAAAGGCATGCCTTAAATTTAACTGTTTAAAGGTCCCTATACATGGGTCGATACCCGTTCAATCGATGACCCGTGCGATCGATGTTGCCATGACCATCGATTGCGTGGGTTCCGGACCACCGATAGAGTGGGTCATCGATCGCGCGGGTCATTCATTGCGGCCATCATGTCTTCAAGCGGGTTCAATCAACCCTGCTCAAAGACAGCTCGATCGAACAGGGAACCAACATGAGATTGGTAAATCTCTGTTCGATCTGCATTGCTTAAAGCGGACCTACCACCTGGGAGGTCACTCAGCATTATCAGCTGCAGCTAAGCCGATAATGCTGAGATCCTTGATTGTAGTAAAAACAAATCTTCTTCTGACAGCTGGAGAGAAGCTTGTCAGGAGTGCTCCCCCTTCCACTGCCTTACGTTGCGCCTAGGCAGCCGAAGTGGTATGTGGGAGATGTCTGCCAGGCAGGAAATCATCAGCAGACGATTCCCCCTCTTCACAAACCCCCCTCCCCCACGAGTCCCTGCAGCTCCGATCAGAAGACACAGGAGGTGGAGAGGAGAGGGGAGGAGAGGGGGGGGGGGGTCAGTGTGCAGATGCCAGGAGCCAAGATGCTAGCATGCCTTCTGCAAGCAAGTGAAGACAGTTTAGTTTTTTTTGGGTAGCAGTTTCCCAGCATCTGAACTGCTGACAGGTGAGTATTGTGTCTGTTTAATGTCTGTCTGTTTCTTTAACTTTGAGTGTAAAACCGCTTTAAGATGGGGACAGAGAGATCCCTGTTCGATCTCCATTGCTTAAGATGGGGATCTAAAGCATGGAACGGCAATCTATTGCGCAAAGTGGTGCAAAGAGATTCCAGTTCAATTGAGCACGCTCCAGCGGGTCACCGATTAAATGGGTATTGACCCGTGTATGGGGACCTTTAGATACATTGCTGGCTTTAGCTCCACCCTAAATTCAAAACAAGCATAACGTACCTCTGAACTAAACCTCAAAATCAACCTCTCAAATGGCTGGGGTCAAAGCTTGTAACGTATGCAATGCCATGGCTTTAATTTGAAGCTAAGATCCTTGGCATCATCCTTGGTGGTAAAGTTTCATTGTGCATTAAATTAGTTGTGCATTGAAGTATATTGTGCATAGAATGGATAGGTACACGTCAGCTTTCTGAAAGATGGTCTTTTAAAGTGGCTCATGAGAAGTTGGAGATAGCTTTCTTTTTGAAAACTTATGTGCTGCAATTCGCCAAATCCCTTCCACTACAGACATCTCAGCTTTCAGTAAAATTACACTTTAATATTAGATTTTATAGACACAGCCAGGACACTGGTAAACTTCCAAAGAACAAGGGAAAAAATCCTTTTTAATATTACAAAATTTCGTCTCATATGACACAGATGTGTTGCCTACCTTGGCTGAAGCTTCTCGTTCCAGTTTAATGGGGCTCTGAAGGTGAAAAGATTATACACACATCAGCATGGACTGTGAAAAAAATGTGTATATATGATGTTCTTACTATGTTTATGTTTAGATGATCAAAAAATGTGAACGACTGCATCCCCACAAACGATTCGGAAGAAGTCAGAAGCGGTAAGGGCGGGACACTGTCCTAACAATCACTGTAGTGGATGGAGAGTCATTTACCTGAGTTCATACTATACACGAGTCATCTAAATAATAGCAGAACTAAACTCAAAGAAAATGATTTGAAGAATGCAGCACCTCTAGCAATACGAAGTGTCGATGTTTGATACACACGGTAGAATACATTACTGGTTTTATGAAGACATGGAGAGATTCGCTAAGCAGTAATATGTTCAAGAAGAACCGAAATAACTCACTACCACTTTCTATGTAGTTGGTGCACAAATATCCAAAAGAAGCATAACACAGGATGGCAATGATTAATTATACCCAACTATCCTCCATTTTCCAGATGTTGGCCTGAATCAATAACCTGTACTTCTTAAAATCCTGAAGATTAGGGATGGCAAGTTCTCCCAAGAAAAGGTGTCATAAAGGGCATAAGGGGACTCAAGGGGAAGTTGATGATGTTCAGCTGATTACTTAGCCTACAAATGAAGTAAAAACGATGCATACAACCCTGATCAATGAGTCAGGGCAGGTCAATCCAAACAGCCAATCACATTGATGATGTGCTTCTCCATGAGCTGTTCTGCTGTGGAAAATTTACTTGGAGAACTTATGTTTGCTGAACTTTAGAGAGTGATTACTGCATATTTCTAACGTTTCCAAGGTGTACCAATTCTAAAATCACTGATTAAATTATCAAAAGATGGATTTAGCAGCATGCCCCCCCCCCCACACCACCTGCCTGTAGACCTAAAAAAATTATTTAATGCACATACCCATATCTATTCTTTTATGTAGATCAGATTTGTGAATTGTTACACACATGGTCAGTATATAAGGACACATTAAGGACCTTCATCATTAACCATATTTTTGGACCATTAGACCCTCCATTGTATAGGACGCACCCTATACAACTGAGAGTCTGATGGCCAAAAATACTTCAGCTTTCTCTGACAGTTTCCCTGCCTTCAGCTTGAGCCCAACTCACAACCAGCGGGCAGCTCTCCCATCTGCCACTGTATGTGAGTTGGGCTCAAGCTGCCCAGATTACAGACAATAAGCACAGAGCCGTAGGAAAGACCTGCTCATGGGTGAATCTTTTCTATGCTCTGTGTATTCGGCCTGACTGGCAGACTTAGCTCTGGCTCTTTGTGTATATGAATATGAGTCCAGCTCTGACATACACAAGCAAAGCCACCTGTGGGCAGCTTACACCAGGCTCCTCTACTGCAGTGTTTATGTCAGCAGGGCTTGGCTGACATAAACATTGAACTACAGTTGAGCAAAGGTGCCGTTCTTCGCACCATTAAATACAGACATTCACGCCTTATCATTGCGAAAAATACGGTATGTATTTGTGTGGATTTTCTTTTAGACAGGGCCCTACTAGTTATCCTAACTTATGTATTGATATCCTCTTAAGGCTTCTCACACCTCTTAAAGTTTTCAGCAACAAAAAAACTTCTGACCAGAGTTTCCAAGTTTATCTGGACACGATTTCCACCATTTCTTGTACTGGATGATGGTTGAATCTTGGCAAGTTTATCTACCTATACGTTCCAACTAGATTAATCCTGGTGGGATACAAGCACTTCTATTGACTTTAAATAACCTTTAAGTAATATTCCAAAAGTGAATATTGCAAGATAAAAAAAAGGGTAAACTCTTACTGGAATGCAAGATGGTGGACACATTACTACAATCCACAATCCAATGTACATACCAACTATCATGAACCCCTTCACTATGCAGGACAATGTATTTGTGGAAGGATTGAATACTCTCCAGGATAATATACACAAAAATGTTCTTGTGATTATTTACACCATGCAGGAGAATAGAACAGTAAATCAATAATGTGCCAAACTCTATTGTTATTTTATCAATAAAATTTGAGTGGGGATGACCTCATTTGTGCATTAAATATACTTGCTATGGCAATGGGCACTATAGCTACTTCTATTCTTTAGCATGAAAGACCTAAGCATGTCCACGACAGGTAATTTGGAAATTTCAACTAGTTGATTTGGGAGTTAATTGTTAAGCCCTTAAACGTGAACTTTTTTTTATTTTAGCCACAACCCTTTCCTATATCGCCAACAGTTTTGGTGATGATTCAATGTTAAGGGGCTTTGCAATTAACTTATAACCTCAGCTAGTCAACTTGTCATGACCATCTCTAGTGGTAATCCTATGAACAATATACTTCCTATCCTATTATATCCATTGTTTCCATATGGGCAGCCATGGGTTTTGTATGTACTTCAAACATATTGATTTTGGTTAATATTCATTACATTTTGACCAATAGGAAAGGGGAAGTGGGAAACAAAACTCATGTAATTTCATGTCAAAAATTACAGATCAACTCTGCAAATCTTAAAAATCGTAAAAATGGCCATGAAAATATTGGATAGATCTTTAGTCCTAGGCTCCATTAACAAATAAATTCCTGTGTTGAACGCCCATGGGGCTTTGACAGGGCCCGCAGGTCCCCGCCTCCATCAGGTTAATGTTGACTCAGCCTATCTGTGTCCTCAGTAATGTGAAGGAGGCATGCTCGGGCATCAGTAGATGCCAGCCCATGGTGAAGCTTCTGGATTTCAGTACCATATCATATCAGACACTTCAGTAATGCTTTGAGATGAACAAGATTATTAGATTCTAGTTAGGTTTAGGGTTAGCGGGTGAGGCTAAGGGATTAAGGATGAGGGTAGACAAGGTAACATTTAAGGATTAGATAATTTGTTAAAGGTTAATTTTCAGTGTTCAGTATAGATGTTTGGCTTAATTTGAAAGGTTAAATATCAGGGTAAAGTCATTGTTAAGGATCAACTTTCAGGGAAAGGTCAGAGTTTGGAACCGTTTAGGAGGTTCTAGGAAGTTCAATGTAATGGTTTCAGGAAAGGAAAAAAAGTTGGGGTAACAACAGGTTTTTAGGGTTAAGTGACAGTTGAAGGGACATGAGTGCTTACAGTAAAATTCACATTTGTTCTCGGCGCTGAAAGCCCCACGGCCAAATGTCCTGTGTCGGATTTCAGGCGCTGTAAAGTAAGGCACTATGTAAATACAGCACTTTAATAAACAAAACTTAAGAATATTGCGTCTGAAATTTCTTTCACATTTATATGACATAAAAAACAGAAAAGTTCAATTCTTACATTGTTTGTCTCGATGCTCTCAAACCATTGTGTTGAATACAGTATCTTAAAAGCCCAATGAAGATCCTATACTATCTGGCTCTGATATAATCCTTAGTGAATCTCTCACATTTTATATATATATATATATATGGACGTTTAAGGTAACACCGGTACAGAAATGGTTTGGAATGAGGGTTCTACAACTCATCACCGAGATGTACTAACAGCAGAATATACAGGGATGGGAAAGACAGAACAAGCAAACATGCAGCAACACTTAGCGAAAAGTACATGGCTCAATGTCCAGTGATGGAAATTGTACAGATATACATATGCTAATGCTGTCACGGCTGTACATGTTAAATTTAATCTTTACAATTACATTTAAGTTGTCTTCTAATTAGAAATTGGCTAAGAGTTTGCAGGTTACTCAAACTTCAAAAACAGATGGGGGCAACCATAAGCAGGGAGCACGCGGCTTGATAAAGGAGCCGTTGGAGGTTCCCTGCAGCAGTGCAATGACGACGTCATCGCTCTGCTCCCCGATATCGGAGGAGCTGGAGACACTACTGTGTCTTCAGTTTAGCCCATGCAAAGCAATGGACATCGACCGTGGTTTACGGTCATGTCCGATATCCCTGTTTTCGAGTGGGATTGATTGGTCCTGCCTGAAAACAGGGATGGCCGCATATGATATGGGCCAGATAGATGGGCATGAGCACGCACGGCACTCAAAGCGCCCATCGATCTGGCCCATATTTTTGCGTGTGTTCCCAGCTTTAGTGAACCAAAACGCAAAAGAATTCATCAAGAGTTCATCCAGCCTTAATATATAATGGATGTATGAAGTTTTGGTACACATTTATGCAACAGGACATCTTTTTAAAGTAATCATAATTTGGACAACAGTTCTGTATTTATCAAAATGTTGGAGCAAGCCAACCCACCACCAACAGATACAACTAAAACCTTTGCGTGGTAGATAGCATTGTCTTTTGGTCAAAGTTGGTTAAAGGTGACTGGAGTTGTCATGTGCATGGGCCATTGCCAAGCCAATGCTGTCTGTAGCGTATCACAAAAGAATGCCCAGTATCTACGCATTGCCTACACTTTGCGCTGGTTTATTTGTAGAAAAACAAACCATTGAAACCAGTGGCATTGTGAAATTTAACCTTCCTAATCAAGGTAGCATGCTAAGGAACTTCTCCCTCACTCAGTAGGAAAATAAATCTGTCTGAAATGGACAAACTTCTAAAGTTCTAGAAATACTGTATATTTGACACAGAATGAAAAAAATGTTAGACATGTACATGAAGACCACTATGGGTATGGATCCTCTTACCTTCATAGGCGCAAGCTGAATGGGTGTGATACAAGATGGATCCACCATAGGCTTAGGCCTATTGGCTGTGTCTGCCAGCAAACTTTGCCATTGTTGAGGAAGGCCTATAAACTTTTGCTCCTTGTGATCGAATCCCGTGTGAACCCTGTGTTCAAAGTTGGAAGGCCCTGATATTTCAATTTTTTTCTTCTTCTTCCCAAACATCTTGGGCAATCCGGTTAAACCTAAGGAAAAAAAAGTATCTTTTACAGTGGTTCTATATTAAACAAAAAAAAAATGTTTAAACTGCACTTAATAAGCTGGCCATACAACTTTAGATCTCTCGGTCAGATATCCTTTAGATCTACCAACAACTATGTAGTGCCGGGTCCTCTGCGATTGAACACAGGTAGACTCCTGTCCCCCCCCCCCCCATTCAAACTACAGTTTCAGATTGAGGGCCATTTCACACTAGATGTGTTTTTGTTGTAGTACTGCGTACTAGTACTAGTGTGAAATGACACTGAAACATTATTTGAAGTACAATTCATACAACTTTATTTGGTTATCACACCAATCAAACATTCATCATTCACATATAGACACACACACTACACTCATGCAGAGACATGAATCATCCACAGAGACAAACAGAGACACATGCACAATACATGCAATCCACTTACTGTCTGCAACATGTTCATCAATGTTTGGCTTCCTGCTTAACCCCCCCCCCCCCCCCGACCCCTAGCTGTGCCCCCCACCAGGAATACCTCAGCCCCCCACCCCTAGTTTGGGAACCACTGTTTAAGAGGATTTCTTGGAATGTTTATGAGCTCAGGGATCCCTGCTAGCTCATAGTACATGAGCATAAATTACATCAATACATTAATGAAATTAACAGATATCTAGTGTGGTGTCCTTTGACAATAATGGTTAGCTGAAAATTACCCCTTTAATGGCTATTGCCCTTAAGATTGGTTATGATATTATATATAGGATATTATAGGTGAATCCAGAAATGCTCACAGTTTATGCAAATCCTAGCAAATGAGGAAAATTTAGGGCTCCATGGAATACCGATTGAGGAACACTGTTATGAAAGAAAGATGACTTGATAAATTGTCATGTAAAAACACAAAAACTGTGGCAACCTAGTACAACAAAGTAAGGTACCCTAAATGGTTAAATAATATGAAATGGAATAAAATAAAACAAAACAACAGACAAGATACTCACATTAAAAGAGGTTTACAAGGATGAATCTCCCAGGGTCGTGTGCTTTCCAGGATGACCTCACTTCCTGGTTAGGGATGAGATCACTTCCTGCTTACAGATGCTGGAGGGCTCAACAGGAACAATGGGACGCGTTTCGAGCGGAGGCTCTTTTTCAACCATATTATTTAACCATTTACAGTACCTTACTTGTTGTACTAGGTTGTGTGCCTCTGTCCTTGTTCTTATCTGTCTGTTACAGGGGGCCACACTCCTCCATTTTGAGAGCTGCACACCTACACACAACTTAAACACCCATCCCTCATATTGACCCTATTTTACTCTGCAATCTTTGCTCAGGTCCCATACACTCACTGAGGGCCCTTTTGGCCACTAATATCACTGTAACTGTGTAATCACTGCTGAAGGTAGCGCAACTATTTATTTTCTTTTTTAGCATATGCTACTGGAACTTATTGGTAAAGACCTGTGCTGGTCAACTAAGGACATGGCAACCACTCTACCTGGATTAGTCAAAGCAAAAGGATAAAATACTGTTTCAGCATTAAACTTTAGTTGGTTTAGAACTTTCTTTTAGAAAGATGTCAGACAAGGCATACTTTGGAAGCTGGCTAGTTGGATATTAAGCACAAATGAACTAGTATACAGCCACAATAACTCAAGGCCAAACGTTCAAGGCCAATTTGCTAAAAATTGCTTTTTTTTATTTTTTTTATTTGCTAAAGTGGAAAAGAGTTATAAAAACTGTCATGCCGTTAATGCTTTCTTCGCCCCTGTTAGGGAAATTCCTGGTTACTGATGTCACCTAAAGTTAAATAAAGGTGAAACTAAAATCTTTTGATGAAGCAGCAACCTCAATATTTTTTTTTCTCATATTGTACAGGTATGCTCTTTTTGCTGTTAAGCAGTCAGGGCAGGAAGTAAAGGGAAGTCTTTCAATTGAGACACAGGAAGGAGGCAACAAACTAAGGGGTTTTAATGGAGTGCACAAGCCACCCAATGTCTTTGGATCTGCTGGTCCAAGCCTCTGTTGCCTTCAAATAGACGCAGAAAGCTACGCTTTTGGGAAAGCAACAGAGGCTTTAGCAACAACCAGCGGATCCCAGCGGACTAAGCCTTAAGCCCCCCATACACGTTTAAATAGTGACCCGATGTTTTAGCTATTCGACCATGCTTGATGACGTCATCACGCGTGGTCAATTGGCCGAAACATCGGGTCACACTCGGCCGGGCACCCTTTGTGTGCCAGCGCTGTCCGTCGGGTCCACTGCTGAGGTACAGATTTCTATACCAAAAGCACACCATAGACTTTAATGGAAAAAAAGTGTTTTACATTGTAGGCCTGTAATTTCCCAGTGTATGTCCATACAGGAGTCTGGTGACATCCGGAATAAAATAACATGTTCAGGTGCTTTGTAAATAACTCACAATATCAGATAAATAATTTTTCAGTAATTCACTTTATCAGGTAAATTAGCACTGCAACCACTAGATGGCGCTGCAGATGTGCCAGGTTACATAGGACAGTATGGGGGGGAGTGATCTGTTCTCCTGCAGCTGCCTCATTAGATCAGAGACAAACGGAGCAGTGAGTTTGCCCTCCTGTGGCTCCGATCTCTGCCTGACGAACCCAACTCGTCCACTGCTGTTCTGACAGGTCAGAGCTGGACGGGCTGGGACCATCAGGAACGGCAGGGGGGGGGGGGTTAAGGTAATTTGTAGTCTATTTTCACAACTCTATTAGACCAGAGTTCCAACTCAGCAGTCCAAGAATGCCTTACAAATTAGAACCAAACTATGTGCACTAATTTACAAACTCATTATCATGGATAAAATGTTTTTAAACTTTGAAGAGCATGCTACAACAAATTTAATTTCAGTGTAGAATGTATTTTTAAATGAGTTCAGGGATTCCTGAATCATAGAGCTTTATATGTATCCTGGTGGAATATGTGGAAATTAATAATTTACTTAGCATATATCCATCACATCTGCACTATATACATGTAAAGTTAGTCACTGTGAAAAAATGGGAAGTCAACCGTGTAAAATTTCCAATTACCTTTTTTTAAATTGCATTGTTCTCACCAAAATGAAATATTTATTTTCATATATCATTCATGTATATTTAATATGTCAGGCTTTAGTAAACACTCAATCATTAAACATCACGTATGATGGAAAAGCTTTAAGTGCTGCTCTCAGTTCAAGCCTTTCTGCCATGAAGGTTCTGACACCTGAGCGGACAAACAGTGTGACCCATTCGTCGTCATTTGTGGAAATCCGTGGTCATGCATAATGTAAAGAAAAACTCTGGTCAAAGAAAAAAGATGATATTCTTAATAAATAAGTTCAAGGGACATAATACAACCAGGCTAGTATGAAGCAACCTAGTATGAAGTAGCTAAACAAGAATCTAATTGGGGAAAATTTAGTGACTACCAACTAGAATTTTGTTTCAAGTTCCTACCAATTCTTGCTGGACCCTACACGATGTATGCCGAGAACAGAAGCAGGAGCTATATTGTCATCGATCATCCAACTAGCAAAAAGAAGCTAGGGTGGATTCAGAAGACTCAGAAGTGGTGATGACCAATGTTGGACAGAGTAGGGTCTGGAGACTAAAGCTGGGCATACACGGGTAGAATTCCGTGCAATCGACCGGCGATCAATTACAGCGTGGTGACATCACCATCATGGGCACATCAATTTACATTCGATGGGGACCCGGTTTCCCCGTGGTCCCGAGGTCTCTGCTTCTCCCCAGCCAGTGGGTAAAAGCAGAGAGAGAGTCAGCCAGCCTGCGCCACCCCCCCGACAGACGTGCTGGCCCGCCCCTTCACACTCCCAGCTTGCTGATCACAGCCGCCTGTGTGCCCTTCAGCTGGCAGCCCGACCATTACTTTGAATTGAGACCCCGCGTCCCCATTTAAAGTAATGGATTTCCACCAAGGTTTTCCAACATGTTGGAAACACGTTTGGTCGAGTTTCTGTGGATGGCACAAATCTTGTAACAGATTAGAACAGTGGCGGGCAACTGAGTTGATATGGAGGGCCACAAGTGCAGCCCTTGGCATCACTAAAGGGCCGCACATACATCGATCCAGACCCTCCGTCCATATATCTCAGCAGGTGGTGGACCAACTCCCGACAGGCAGTCAAATGCTGACAGCACTCCCCCCCCCTCCTGCCCCTGGGTGCAGCGGTCATATGTAGACCTGGTTTACCCAATCATCATTGAAAATCTCACTCATGTAGGACAGCCAAAGTTGATTAGGAAAGCCGGATCAGCGTGTGACCACTACACAGGTGAGTTCCTATGCCCTATGCTTTAACAGTTAGGTTTTGGGGGCCACATGTGGAGGACCAAGGGGGGCCACCAAACAATTGATTGCTCTCTGGAATCCATTGCATCCAGCCTTTCTTCAGCTCGATCGAACAGGCAACCAACATGTTGGTAAATCCTTGTTCAATTGCCAATGATTACCATTAATTTGGATGGGGTCCGAGGGTCCCCATCAAAAGAATCGAATGGGATCGATTACACAGAAGTGCTTATCAAGTCTCAATTCAATCGACAAAGCTCGAGCGCAGTGTGGTGACATCGTGCGTTACTCTGCACTCATTGATACATTGGTTGAACGGGTATTGGCCTGTGTATGGCCACCTTAGACACCTTCAACCAGTGGAGGAAGGTATGTTGTGAGTGTCTGTTCTGAATTCTGTTCAGTTATGCCTGTTGCCTTTCAGTGGTTTCAATTCTTCAAAGTTACTGACCTGGAAAACAAACTAGCTAGTCACATATCAGAACCTCTTCTACGCATTATTGTTTCAGGTCAGTGATTCACAGTACTCAGGCTAATATAATAAGACTGAAACCTGCCAACTATCACATATGGAAACAAAGGTCAGAAATGACAGCTCATAGTTTTGTGGAATGAATAAGTTCTACTTCTAAAAACCACCACCACCATTCACTTCACTAAGAACTCACTGGCCATAAGGTCTACCACAATTGTGTTGCTGACCCCACACCCTGTGACATGCAGTTACCTTCTTTTAAGGTGATGGAACCAAGTTAGATGTGCAGCTCTAAGTAGGTTGAGGAGACATTAAACATGTGGGATCATCTAGAACAGGGGTGTTCTAGCTAGTTTCTAGCTAATTATTATTGTAAAGCATTCACTGCCATGACACTGATAAAAGCTAGGTATGCTCCCACTGTCCAACCACATTTCACCTAACCCCAGAAGTCCTGACCATTCCCCTAGCTATGGCATATGGAGAATCAGTGAGAAGATTCCCCAGCACTGCTCACCTTAATTCTGTATCTTAACCTCCCTAGCGCTCTTGCAAGGTCCAGATTTCTGTACCAAAAGCGCACCATAGACTTAAATTTAATTTTTTTTTATGTTGTAGGCCTGTAACATTCCAATATATGTCCATACAAGGGTCTAGTAGCCGTCCTGAATATATTAATGTTTGAAACACACAATTATGTAAAAAAAAATTACAAAGATTTTCAAAACAGTATGTATTTATATTTATGTTTTATATTCATAATAAAATTTTTATTTGGAAATGTGTTTTTTTTTATACTTTGGCACCCCCTCTCTCCTTGGTGTAATGAACACACCAGGAGAGAAAGGGTTAACTGCAAATGGCACATCTGGAAATCACACTGGTGATTTCCCGCACCCCCCCCCCCCCCCCCCTGATGTGACATGCGTCATCACGTCACGGGGGGGGGGGGGGGTTTAGTCCGTTCTCCTCCTCCAGCTTCTCCTTCAGATCGGAGCCCCGTAGCAGCATGGAATAGTAAATCTGCGCTGCCGGGGCTCTGATCTTCTGACCTGATGGCTCCATCTCATGCTTTGCAGGACTAACAAGTCAGCGCTAGACGAGATGGAGCAGTCATGAATGGCAGGGGGGTTAATAGTAGGAATGAACTACATGATGATGCCTTAGCCAGAACAGACAACACATGGTTCTTGAGCGAGATGGTATTTCTCCTTCTACACTTAAAGCAAGTACTTTAACATTTGGCCCCTGGGCTGACTATGGATTTGCCCGGTCTAGGACTTGTAATGTCTCCAGTGCAGGAGATAAAAGGTGGCTCAAGAAGCAAATATGCAATATAGCATTTCAATGTTTACTGACTACCAATAAAATGATGAAATTCCCTCACAATCCAGCAGCGTTGTATATAGAATGTTCACCTTATGATGCAGCCATATCAGTAGTCAGTGGAATTTTTTAAAGTAATTTATGTGAGCAGTCTGTAATTATAATTTAAGTATATAAAACTGGAGATGACCCAGGCAGCCCTGATCACCTTCACATATTTAGTATAATCTCCATAAGGTAACCTAGATTTCTTAAAAGGAGCTAAGCTTTATTCAGGATTATCTATAAGCAGCCACCATTTTTATAGCTTTGATTTTTTTTTTATGCACCAGAAAAATGACTTCAAAGATGAACTTGAACCTTACATTCTGTCTTACCCAGTTCTACTAGCTCCACTCCTTTGATTTCATTGAGTAGTTTGAGTACCTTTCAGTTTTTTTAATTCTGCAGGGTTTTAGATAGCCGGAATCATTTTATGGCTGGAGGACCTCCCCCATTTTCTAGTCCTTTAGGCCTAGGCTCCACTATACACTGGTATCCACCCAAGCCTCTGTAACGTCCCCATAAATGCAGCTTGCTGTGTCGATTTCAATGCAACAGAGGCTCAGACCAGCGGATTTGGGGCTTTGACGGGCTGTGGAGACAACCTTGTTAAAGCCCTATTGCCATCAATGGGCGGCTTGTTGACTCCATTTAAACATTTTCTCTATGGGTACAATCACGACCGCGATTAGGATCGCGGCCGAACACTCTAGTGGAAACATAGCCTTACAGGGCATCCACACGGACGTCTGGAGATGCCGCATTTCCAGCACCCGGACACCTGAAAGGGCTGTAGCCAGGAAGATGCACCATTAGGATTCTTCCATCCACTTTTTGGGCATCTGCCCAAAACACTTTATATGGGAGTGTTTTTTCCCTGAGAATATATATACCTATAAATATCATTAGTGATCTATACATATAATCAAAAATCATTTTTAAAATTCCTTTACAAAGAACCTACCATAGAAGTATTCCACCAACCAACTAGATGCACACATATCATATATACAGTATCTATAATCAGGGGTGCACATAAGTGGTACTCTGGTACTCAAAAGGGGCCAAAAACTAGCTCTGCGTACCTGCATTATTGTTACACAGCTCATATGTGTACTAACAACTTGGAGGCACTCTGTGCCTGGGCGGCCACAGCTAAATGTTTTTTATTTATGTCACTTGAATACTTATCCAAAAAGAGTTAGACTTCTAAGGATGTTGGGATGAAAGTCAGAGTAGACATATGTAAGGGTAAAATCTGACAAGAGAAAAGCACTGTGTGACAGCTGGAATATGATGAAAAGATGATATTTGGACTGCAGGTAGTTACCAACCCAGAAAATGTCAGGGTCCCACTACTGAGGTATGAGATTTGGGGGTTCAAACAGTGTTGTACTGAGAGTTACATTTGACCCAACTGGTGACCTGTGGATGGAGACAGCTAATCGGAGGCTCAATCAGGAACAGGGAGGTCCATCTGCAGCAGAATCTACCATGAAGGGAGAGGACGCAGAAGACTGTGAGGAAGAAAGTGAGGAAGACCACATAAATATGGGGTGAGTACCACACACAATCTCCTGGTACTCATCTGAGGAGCTCACAAAAAAAGTTATGTGCACCCCTTCACACAATATTGTCATTGAAGATGGGAATGATAAAAGTTGCAGTGCTCACCATTATTCATTTCAGATTTAAAACTGATTGTATGTTCACTTTAAATGTAATGTTTGTATCAACTCTTATATTTTGTTTGTCCATTGCCTGTCCACTTCATTAGGTCTACATAATTCCTTTTAATTGCTGCTATTCTGGGATCTCAGTGAATCATTCAGTGAATCATTTATTATCATTAATATTGTTCTATCACTCCATATGGGAATAGCACTCACACTTGAAATACACTTGCTTATACACATGTTACATCCCTCCTAATTGATTTACCGAACATCAACCTGAAATGGAAAATATTCACAATAGTCTAATGGGAAGAGTACTTACCATTCCGGTGAATCATTGTGCGGTCAGAACTGGTCTCAGTAATATAAATATGATCCTCTACATAGATAACAGCGGCCTGGGCTCCCTCAGATGACTCAGACAAGGTGGAGCTCATTGGTGGTCTCTGATTGGGTTTAGTGAACCATCAGCTATCGGCTTATGTAGATCCCAGTAAAAGTGCACACGCCAGCAGAGCCTTTCAGAGCCGGTGACGAGTGGCCTTGTCCATTAAATGACTGGAAGTTGTAGCGGGATCATTGTTACATTCCATCCCTAGTCAGCTGCCTCTGGGATAACGCTGTTATCAAGCAGCCCATCCCCATGCAGGAGCGTGTAGACATAGCAGGGATTCCAATAAAACAGCCAAGGGGAACATTGTGACACTTTCCAGCCATGTCTACTTTGAATTACACCCTTCATATAACAGTATAACAGGTTCCTAACAGAACCTCTGTAGACACAACTCAAATGAAGCCTTATGAGAGACCACCATGGTCTATCTGCCATTGCTTCAGTTCAGAGCTTCTTGACATGGATTCAGTTCACAGCCTCTTGACATGGAGCGTATGCTGTTTGAGTGGGGTGGACCTGAGAACATTGGCACAGTTTTGGCGAATTCCCAAGGCAATACGGAACATAACAGTCTCTCATACTTATTGTAACTTACAACAAAGGTAGTAGGCGAGTAAATGCCAACCCATCAATTTCACCTGAAAGAAAACAGGTTCACGTATACCAAATAAAATGAGGGGATTAGGTTTACAGTTGTGTCATACTTAAAGCTTCTTGATTCAACCATACCGTATTTACCGTACGTAGTTACGTAGTTACCGTATTTTTCAGACAACCATAAGACACCATAAGGACCAAAAGGGTTGAAGAGAAAATTAGGAGGAAAAAAACAGACAAAGCTATTCAGGTATCAAGCGATTATACAGAATGTTCCAGCAAAGTAGTCAGGACTGGTCCATGCAGTATTCACTCTATATTCCTCCAGACAAAAGCCCAGTGCCAGAAGGGAGGTATTTGCTGCAGCAGAGAGTGCAGAGCTGAAACTTTAGCATGTGTTTATACACTAGCTGTACCCATTCTCTATACACACTGACCAACTTATGAAGAGGCACATTTTACAATCTGACACTAACAACTTACCCATGAGCAGCTATTTACATATGAGAGGAGATATAAGTATTTGTCACAAAATGTATTAATTGCAATGCAGGATGTTAATGTAAATACACAACTCATACTATCTAACTGTAAAATGTATCTTCATAAGTTGGTCAGTGTGTTCAGAGAATGGGTACTGATAGTGATAATGCAGAAAAGATCTCTTTTTGGCAGTGGCTTTTTGGTTTGGCTGGAGGGAATGGAACAAATTTCTGCCTTCTGGATGCATAGCAAAGATTTATTTTACATATTCAGACCATAAGACGCAGGGGCACTTTCGCATTGATTTTAATGGTAAAAAGTGTGTCTTATAGTCCGAAAAATACAGTTTCCTCTACAGCAGCGGTTTTCAACCTGTTTACTAAAAGCATCAGAGTTGATGTCCACAAGCGAGGTGCAAAGTTAGTAGAAAGTTTAATGCCCCCTCCCTTCTAACGGATGGGGCATTACTCTCCCTCCTAACTTGCCACCCTGTACATCATCTGTACAAGCGGGGTGGGAAAATAGAAGGGAGGGGATATTACACTTAACTGATCGTGCCGGCAATCACGTCACCAAATGTCATATTTGGAACAGAGAAGTGACACTCCTCACCGGCACTTTGTGATGTCACTTTCTGAGTCACGGATATAAAAAGGATGAAAACCACTGGTGTATAGTGATCAGAGTGGTAAGTAGTGTGCGCAAGTTCTAGTAGAAAAAGTTCTCCTGCAAGAGAATTTATGGAGAAGCACATGATCAATTAGATCAGCTGATTCATTAATACTCTTCTGATTGGCTGATCAAATTGATCATGAGCTTGTGGTCTTGAGCTTGATCATGGAAGGTA
>CM070035.1:145958080-145975836 GCA_036250615.1 Ptychadena robeensis | reverse complement strand
AGCAGCCGAGCATGCGGAGGATGGTGCGTCAAGGGTCAGAGTGGTGGATGTCGAAGATTGTGTATCCTGTGTAAGCCAGTCAACTAAGTCCCCAGCATTTCTTACGTTGACGGTAAGTGGCCTCTGAACACTGGCCATTATTCTAGGGCCAAGGGAAATATCACCACCACGACCACGACGACCCCTGCGGGATGGTCTGCCTCTGCCTGTCATTTTTATCCGATTTGCGTACAAGGTCCCGTGGCAGCAGATAACTCTGGGTGGGCACTGGACAGTTGGCACGAGGCTGTAATGGATGGGAAGCCGTGCAATATGTATTAATACCCTTTATGAATAGGGTGAAAAAATGCCTGGGTATTACCCTGCCACCAGATAACTGTGGCTGGGCACTGGGCACAGACAGTTGCCACAAGGCTGTAATGAACGGGAAGCCGTGCAATATGTACTAATACCCTACAATAGGGTGAAAAAATCCCCTGTGGTAACCAAGTGCCACCAGAAATGAGCACTGGCAGTAGGCACTGTGTAATATGTGGCTTGCAGAATCACTGGCAGCAGCCTGGCATGCCAGCCAGCAGGCAACAGGGTAGCAAAAAAAAGAGCCCTAAAAAATACTTTTGGGGTCTTTTCAGGACTCTGTCCTGACAGCAGACTAAGAAGCACTGAAGAAGAGTAGACTGTAGATGACACAGAACACTGCCCTATAGCTAATGGTTCCCTATGCAGCAGCAGCAGCTCTATGTCCTAACTCTCTCCTTCCTCAGCAGAATGTGAAATGGCGTCCTGTACTTGCTATGTTATAGGGGGTGTATGAGTAACTTGCTGCACATTTACACATGAAGCAGTGCTATGGGGTGGTAACACAGTGGTGGCTACATAGGGGTACCATCCAAATCACTAAGGTTGTTGTATGTACAAGATGCATTTATAAATAAGTAGAGAAGCTAAGAGCCGCTGTAAACTTTGTGTTCCACTTTTACCTGCTTTCCTGCTTTTAGTAAACCATAAATAGCATGATTTATGTAACACTGCTAATGGTGTGGCACAGATGCGGCACTGCTCCTGAAGTCAAGTAAAGTTGCCACTTTCATCTTGTTTGTTCCTGAGAAATGAATGTGGCATCTACATCATTACTGCTAATACACAGGCCTGATTCCACCCATAGTGCCTTGTGACTTGCCAACTGCCTTTTGTATTTGCAGCATTGCTCAAACCCTTCTACTGTATGCTGCTATATGAGCATATGCCATGGGCATTGGCATATTACAGGGGAGTATATCAAATGCAAAATAAGAAAATAGGCCTGATTCAAGGAAAGTAAAAAAAATCTGATTACACACACCAGATGGCACTGTTGTTCATTAATGACAAAACATTTTCTATTTTGTATACTTAACTTGACCCATGGATAACTGAGACCCTGTCCCTTTAGCATTAACATAAAATATAGCGACAGAGGCAGTATTATCTTGGGAAAATAAACTTTATATAAGAATGTGCAAATGCACAAATAATTAGATCACAGCCAATCAACAAATATTAATTAAAGTGGACCTACCACCAGAAATCAATGTTTTTATGAATGGCACTAGGAGTGCCAATAATAGGGAGGAATGCAGTAAAAAAAACCTCAAAAACTTTCCTCTAATGACCATTTTTACAAGATTACCACACAACTCCCCTCACTTCCTGGTTTGCTAATGTCAACACATGGAACTGGGGGTGCAATACCGCGGGTGGCCACTGGGGGGGGCATTCAGTGATCATCTATGGGAATTTTTAAAGCAGATCACTGCTTCCTGTGGCGTGCTGCCTATTTCTGCCTAAAATGAACCAGGAAGTGAAAAGAGCTGCCGAATTATCTTCTTAAATTGCTCATTACAGGTAAGTTTTTGGATTTTTTCACTGCATTCCTCCCTATTATTGGCACTTCTAGTGCCATTCATGAAAACAGATTCCTGGTGGTAGGTCCGCTTTAAATAAAGGAAATGCTGCGACAGTGCCACCCATCAACCATCCTTCCTAACTGTATCGGCCAACAGCCCTAAAATTCCAGCTTGATGGGTAACTTTTAACTTACACTCCAGAGAGTGACATGACTGGGGTATAAGTCCCGCCAACACTTTAACCCTATATGTGGCTGCCCTTTCCATACCCACACACCACAAGGACATCTCCAAGATCCACCTTACACCTGCGGCACTGCCGAGCTTCCGCCCTGCTGTGACAGAAAGAAAATCAAGGAAAATACAGCAAACAAAGCATATACAAAGACAACAATCAGGAGGGTGGGTAGGTGACGATCCCGGTCCAATAGTAAGCACTGTAGTGAACACAGGAATCAATCAGATGACAGAGGCGGCTGTAATGCTCAAACTGGAACTTTATTGATCTGTGAGGCCCTGAAGGTGGGTCTCACTAGTAACAACAGTCAACAGTCTTTAGTAAGTCCAGATAAAGGTTTCCTTGATAAACTCGGAGCGGGCTGGAAGCTCTTACCCCAGGATGGGTCAGGGCAGTGGCGTAGCGAGGGGGGTGCCAAGGGGGCCATGGCCCGGGCGGCATATCAAAAGGGGCGGCGACTTTATGGGACTCGGGATTAATAAGAAGACGCAGGCGCGTGCAAGCAGCTGCTAATTAGCTGGAGCGAGGAAAGCGCTGGGAAGCTCTGGAGATGGGCAGCCTGGATTGCTCGCTTGGGGAGAAAGGGATGAGCAAGCGAGCATAGGGAGGCGAATAAAGGGAGGGGCGACGAAAGCCCACGCTATGCCACTGGGTCAGGGACATGGGCAGCACTACCTGACGTTTGAAAGAGGCAGCGGATACAAGTAAGGCAGGCTGAGACAGCAGGCACGCCAGTAGACAGGATACAGCAACTCAGACGGGACACATGGGGATCCGGGCCTCCACCCCACGGAACGACAGCACGGGTCCCGGGTAACTGGCACGGCGACGCGTAGTGCGAATGTGAGCAGGGAATGGCGTGTGCTATTATGCCTACCGGCTGCACGCACGTTGGGCTGAATGGCGGGGAGTGCAAGGCCGCAGTCAAAGCAGCAGCAGACGTGCTGCTAGCTTCTTCTTTGCTCTCCACAAAAGGCCCAGCCCACGGGGCGGGGACTTCTTCTAAGTTCTCCAGGAGCCCTGGGGCCCCCCTGACTACACAACCCCTAGACACTACAGCACTTACTGTTGGGCCATGCTAAGTAGACTCCCTAACCCCTCCCCTAACTAATGGCCCCACCCACTTACCTCATCTTCGACATCCCAGGCCAGTCCCCTGGGTCAAGATGCCCTCCTCCTATGCCTACAACACGGATCTAGGCATGTCATTCAATTGGAATTTACAGGTTTATTAGGTGAACATTTAAGAAAAAATATTTAAACTTGCTTTTCAGTAAAACTTTAATGTTAACGCTGAAAACGAAAAAAAAATATTTATAACACTCTATAGAAAGTACCCTCCAGACCAGGTAGAAGTGGTGGGTCAGACAATAGCATGCCCTGGAATTCTGATTCTCTGACTCTAAATACAAGTCTCTAAAGACAAGTTCCTGCTCTAAGCCACAGGAATCTGCCCAGCAAATGTGCTGGTGTGTGTCTTCATTCCCTGGGCTGGACGTGGACACATGGCCTAACTCACTGTTTGTACTTCATGTCCCTCGCAGCCAAAACCAACATAACAAAAGGAAAAAAAAACACCATACCTTAAATGATTGTCCCTTATTGCACCTCCACTCTGATGAAGTCATGAGGGGAGAAAACGAGACGAGTATCTACAGAGATAGGTTTTCCCCATGTAAAAGTTTACTTTTAGATCTCTTTTACGTGGTCGTTTTTATTGCAACCGCCTAAGAGAGTCATAGGGTCATTACCAAAACGACCTTCGAGCATCTGCACAAGTTTGCAAGCGCTAGAGACGGGTTGTTTTCCGGGCTGTTTCCGGGCTGTAAATCCAGCCTCGCAAAAATATTTATTTTATATTCAGTATTCTCCTTATAGTGGGATTCTCAGTCAGTATAACATGTGGTAGAGATGGGAGAAACAGACTATTAGGTTAAGAGAGGAAGTCCCTAGGCTGCAGTTTAGCTGCTGCTGGTTGCAAGGTTTTCACTGGATTCTAATTAACACAACATAACCGATAGAATTTCAAAATATTACCCAATAATTATTTTGGGAATTATAGTGTTTCCTGTGAGCTGCAGCATTAGTAGAAGAAAGTGCTGATTTCCCATTCTGTGGTTGGTCAGGGCCCTCTGTTGGAATTAATGTATAACTACAAATGTGTATCCTTCACTACTTTCATTCAAATCCAAAACAATAATCCTTATTTTTTTACTTCTATATCAGTGAGATCTCTTTCATAATCATTGTTACACAATCCATCTTCTGTTTCATCAATAAATCAACCATTGGATCCTGGAGTCTACTCAGCGCTGGCACTATGGGCGGGCCATGGGGGCTAGGCCTGCCCAGTCAGGTCAGCATTCCCACTCGATTAGGGCCCCCTACCTATGCAGTTATCCGTCCGAGACATAGGCGCGACCCCCTGATTGGCTGCCCGTGCCCGCCTGCACTCTGGGGCCGACCTTGGGTCTACTGAAATATTGGCTGGGTTCTCACCTTCTGGTTTACTGGAGATGACAAACAGTTTCATGAGCAAGACCATGGAATATGCTTGTTGGACTTGTTTTAACATGAAGCAGTATAAATGGGGCCTTTGAGATCAGTGTTAAAGGTTTCCCAAAGAGGACGAGGTTATCAGTACAGCAGTTTCGGTGTTTGAAAACGAATATTCCCATATTGTGGGGGTGTGATGAAGGTGAAACTATAAGGGGCCCTTCATACTAGCGGCACTGCAGCTGTGGTACAGTACTGCAACACAGCGCGGCTAGCGTTAAGGCAAGGCATTTCACATTGGCCCGGCGTTTGCTTGGGCAACCATTTGCTCATAAGCTCACCATTTGGTAAGCGCATGTTACTGTAAACTCCCTGCTGCGCACAGTTTTGCAGACACAGCGCAAGTGTCTGTCCTACACTCATATGGGAGGTTTAAGCACAGTGCAGAATGCAATGTTGTCGTTGTTAAAGGACACGGTTAATAGATGTGGTAGCATTACTTTTGGCACTTCCATTACCAGCAAAAACACACTGCCGCCACCACGCATATAGTATGAAAGAGCCTTAATAGGGCATTTCTGCGATTATAGTGCACACTGTGTACTTTGCCGCCCGGTTTTAGAGTGCAATCTGCATGAAGCCTGAGTACCATTCACACTTATTGTGATGTGTTTTAAACTGCACTGGTAACATTTTCTCTTCCAATCACTTTAATTGGTAACTCAATCTCAGGCAAAACATACATGTAGCCCCTGTCAGAATCAGGGGACTAATGTGATAAATATTTAGGAGGTAAAGAAGCAAGATTGTCACCGACAGGTGCAGGGGTGTTGCCTGCTTTGCTCCTTGCCCAGTTCTGTGAATGTATCTTTTTGTGCTGTCTTTTGCCTAGATACTAGAGGCCCAGAGCTTGGCGCCTTCTGGAATCTGGGAGGAGGAAAAGTTATAAAATGTAGAGGCAAGAGGTATTAGTCAGTCTTGTGTCCAGGGAGCTCCCCTGCTGGGGCCCTGGGGGTGCAGTGAGGTGAGACGGAGGGGCCTAGAAGTGTGTGAAGTCTGGACACTCGGCTAGGCAAGGAGATCCTGTTATCTGGTCTGCGGAAGATAAAGGATTACTGAACAAAGCAGTCAAGGGCGGCCTACTGAAGCTAAAGGGGAACTCTTGCACGTTCTAGAAGAAGACTGGTCAGTGAGAGAGAAGTCTACTTCAAAGTCCCCAAGAAAGGCTAGCCAAGACGGTGATTAAAGCTGGCCATACACATGCCGATAAGCGGCCGATTTTTAACCTGGCCGATGGGCGTGCGCGCTCACGCCGTCGGTCAGGTTAAAGATCGGCCGCTTATCGGCATGTGCCCACATGGGGCGACAGATCCCTGTCGCCCCACTTTTTGGCCAGCCAGAGATCCGACATGTCGGAAAATCTCTGGCCGGCGCGAGCCGATGCCATAAGCTACAATGAAGCGGCCGCTGCCTAGTGGAAGCTGCCTAGTGAGGTACTGGGGTGGCCAAGACAGTAATTACTCGTGTGTGGAAGAAGCTGCCAAGTGTGGTGCTTGGACCTCAGGGTGCTCGAACACCCTTGTGCCTTGACCCTCTCTCCCACGACAACGTGTGCAAATAAACTCTCTTCAAGTTCAACTACAGTATTTCTCATTGGTCATTTCTGCTACCCGGTTTTCCCATTCACTACACAGCGGCACCCACGGGTGTCATCGCTACATACACATAATGCAGTGTACCACTAACCACGTCTCGATTGTGACGACAGAGATATGACCAAAAGGACCATCAAGCCAGCCCTACATATATCTACACACTATCGTATACTGGACAAAAACACAGTTTTTAACATTTATTTAGCATAAGTACATCTCTATACTTGTTCCAAGCTTGTTTAAAGGCACTCACTGTTGGCATTCTACCATTTCTGCACATTGCAAGCATCTTCTACTCCTTTTTGTTGGAGGCCATGTTTAGGTGTTTGTGAATGTAGCTTCATATTGAAGCATCTGCCCTTCTTATTATTATTCATACCTTTACACGGCGTTGAGCTGATCCGCCGGCCCGAGGTTGATGTAGTGCCCTGCGTTAACCTCTCAGCCGGAGTATTAGCTCAACATTATGAAACAGTCAGTGTCGTAGGCAGGTAATATATAATGACTCCCCATCAAAGAATGACGCAGGGGGGGGGGGGGGGGGGGGTCAACGTAGCCCTAAACACCATGGAAAAAAAGCCTGAGACAGAATGCACAGAATGTGATTCATTCGAGCATTCATCGATCGAGCATTCATCGATCGATCAACCCGTGCATGGGGACCTTTACCTCCTAGACTTCCCTGTGACCTTTATGTGAACTGAAGCAGGTCTGACACAAACAATAGGACAGCTATACAAGCTATAATTATCAGATTATCATTTACACAACTGTTCCTGTAAATACTATTGAGCTCTGCAGAAAGTCTCATCTTTCAAGGAATAGGTTGCGTCTATATCTGAACCTGTCACTGGAAAATATAAAAGTATGAAATGTCAACGTGAAATGTTTTGTAAAGGCTTCTGTACTACAGTGAAAAGCCCCAATGCTCACAATTTAGGTTTTGGATGTTTTCTCAATTACCAGGAAGGAGCAAGCGTTGTACACAAGATTGTTCTGTTTATACGGGGGGACGACAATGCAAGAGGCACCCCTCCTCACCCTTCCCTATAGTACAGTATGGGTGTCAGACAGAAAAGATATTAAACTGTGACGATCATGATACATATCACTTTTATTGGATCTGTGTATGAGTCTTTAGGCAGCATTCACATGGGCAATTTTGGGGTCAGGAGCAGCCTGGGTGACTACCAGCCCCTCTGTTCTGGGCTCAGAGGGCGTTCATGTACACCCTAATGTATTTCCTATCAGGTGAACGCCTGAAAAGCTACTAGGGAAGTGCTCTGGCGTCTTTCAGTCTTCATCACTTTATGAGCACCCAGGAACGCATTTCCAGCTACCCATGTTAATGGTCCCTTAATACCAAATACAGTTACCATAGTTTTTGGACTATAAGACACACTTTTTCAATGGGAAAGTGTCCCTGCATCTTATGGCCCGAATATGTATAAAAAAAAATAATTTTTATTTAGTCCCAACCATCCTGGGAGCAATAGCTATATATCCCAGGAGGCACAAATGTGTTTCATTCCCTCCAGCCAATCCAAAAAGCCACTGCCAAAAGGGAGATCTGATCTGCATTAGCTCTAGCAGTACCCATTCATTGAACACACTGACCAACTTACGGTGAGACACATTTTACAATTAGAGAGCATGAGGTGTGTATTTACATTAAAATTGTACATTGCAATAAATACATGTTGTAACAAAGGCTCATATTTCCTCCTATATGTAAATAGCTGCTCATGGGTAAGGTGTTCAGTTGCAGATTGTAAAATGTGTCTCTCCATAAGAGAATGGGAACTGCTAGTGTATAGACACATGCTTAAGTTTAAGCCCTGCAGCCAAGACCTCCCTCCTGGCACTGGCCTTTTGGCTGGAGTAATACATTGTGAATACCACATAGTCTAGTCCTGCCTACTTTGCTGGAACATTAGTATATTTACTTGATATCTGAATTGCTGTATTTCTGTATTCTTTCCCTAACTTTCTCTCCAAAACTTTGGGTGCGCCTTATAGTCTTGAAAAATACGCATTTAAGGGATGCACAGACCCCATAGAATAAACAAAATATTTTTATCTTCCATGATTCTCTGTTTCTTGCATGCTCCTCCTCCAGACAATACAGCTCACGGGGGGAGGTTTTACAATAAAGTCAGTTCAAAAAGTAATGGGCAGACTTAAGCTGGCCATACACATGTAGATTTTTGGATGATCGACAATAGATTCGATCAGAGCTTTCAATAATTTGATTGAACAACGATTTGAAAAGAACACAAAGTTATACCACACTTGGTGTTTGACATTCACCTGATTACGATCAAGAAGTTATTTTGCTCAAAAAGTTATTTCAATCAAAAGGTGATTTCGATCAAAAAATGGTTTCCACGATACAGGAATCAGTTCCATGTAAATAACTTTGATCAGACAAAAATTGATTGTTTGTATTTAAAACACATCAGTTTGTATTTAACCTTCCTAGCGGTCTGCCCGTACGGGCAATCGCGGCAATGTACACTGTACACTACTTAAAATTCCTGTCCTCCCCCGCCCTTTTTCATGTCCCCGGTGTCATAAATGATGCAGGCTATATAGGATGGAAAGTCAACGCCCCTTCATTGACATGGAGGTCTATGGTGCGGCCCCTTCTGCTTCACCTTGACGCGATCAGGGCAGTCACGCAACCCCGGCTGCAGAGAAAATTACCACAGCTTTCTGGGGATATGCAGGGTTCATGGGAGTTTGTTTTTCTCATCATTAACACTAGGGAGGTTAAAACATTTTTGCAAGATTCAAACAAAATTTACAAATCTCTCTGATCACTTTTTGATCAATTTCATGTTCGATTTCGATCACTTTTGGTTGATCGAACCATTCTTTTCAATCGAAAATAAATATCTGAGCATGTATGGCCACCTTAAATGGGCCCACGTGTTGATTGACAGCTCCAGGCTTGTGCATGAACAGTGACAATGCTGATATTCATAACATCTCCATCTAAAGTACAAGAAGACAGAGCCTACAAGAGGGCAACAACTCTGCTCTGAATTCAGAAGCAGTTCAGCATCATTGCCACTTGATTGGCTCAGTTTCAGTCTGTGTAAAATATGCATGTATTTGCATGCTGATATTTCGCCATCTCATTAATCATCTTTAACCTCCCTAGCGCTATGCCCGAAGCTAGTTCGTGCAAAAGGACCCTGCAATTAGCGATGCGCACGAACTGGCTTAGGGCACAGAGCGGGAGCTTACCTGATCTAGGTGCCGCCTCCAGTGATGTCCTCGCCGGCTTCTTCCTGCATGCATTATTTTTTATTTTATTTTATTTTTTATTTCTTTATCTAATCCAGTTCAAAAGTGGATCCGGCTAGCAGAAACGCTCAGCGGGAGTCGGTGGTGTATATATAAACTTGTCATTGAGTTAAATTACCCCGACCAACACACACAATGCTACGATTTTAGTTTGATCGTTGTACAATGTTCAATGAAAATTTTCCAACACGTCCGATCATTTTCCAATCGATGTTTTGATTGGTATCGAACAATTTTCGCCGATCAAACCATGTGTGCAGTATTTAAATACGATTTAAATATGATCGATCTAAACTTTAATCGTATTAGGTCGATCGAACCTTAAAATTGAACCGTGTATGCCTAGCTTTATGGCAACCTTTAGGCTCAACTATGTTTTTTTAAAAGCGCATGTTCATAAAGCATGCTTTTCCGTGCTGTTTCATGGCCGTTTCGGTGCAGTTTCGGTGCTGTTTGGATGAGGTACGGACGTGTTTTTTGGCCACATCTGTTTTTGTTTTTTCCATCGTATTCGATGGAATCATACCTGTCAACTATCTCGTTTTGGCCAGGAAAGTTAAGTTTTTATGCTTTCCTGGCTAAATCCTGATTGCAATAAATCGAAATTTTTTCCCGGGAGTTGGAAATCAACCCTGCTTGTGTAGATGATATGTGGGTGGGAAGTTGAGGCCCCAATACACGTTGCAAGCCGCAGCAAATTTTTCTGGCGACTGATCGGCCGCGGATCGATGGATCCCTTTCACCCCAAAGCTCGGTTGAACAGACATGTCCGTAAATCTCTGGCCGATGCCATTAGTTTGAAAGGGCACCGGCTTCCACTTAAACGAATGTCCGGCACGCAAAGCTAATACTCATCACTCTGCACTTGGTAGCTCGTCTGTCAGCCCCTGCTTGGTAAGTGTGTGGGGGCCTTTAGTAGGGAGAGTAACAACCCACTCCCTCCTGGAAACAAAAATTTATATCAAGGCACACAGTTGTCCTATAGAGGTTAAAGCATCAATTGTACTGCTCGATTACATAATACCCCCATGACAGATCAATCAGCAAATGTCCCTCACAGGGCCACTGTCAGGGAGGAAAGAGGGCAATCCTGTCCTGTGCCCGAGCAGCTAGGAGGGCCCGGCAAGCATTATATCGTGGCCACGGGCATCCGGGCTGTCAGATCGACCCGGCAACCGTGTTCCCCAGACTGCAGACAGCTTCTTATGAGCTGTGTGCTAGCAGCCGCAAACCTGCAAAATCAAAAATTTATTATAAACAAAATATAAATTTGAATACATACTGTTTTGAAATCTTTCATACAAAATAAGCATTTTAGAGATTTTATCATTCAGATAATACCATTAATTTATTTTTAATGCAATTTTAATTGTGTGTTTCAAACATTATTACAGTCAGGATGTCTACTAGACCCTTGTACGGACATATTTTGGGAAGTTACAGCCCTACATTAACTATGGTACGGTTTTGGTACAGAAATCTGGACCTCAGCAGTGCGCTGGGGAGGTAAATGCTCATTTACAGGGCGGTTAAACAACGCATGTGTAAACAAGCCGTGATTGAACAGTGTCAACTATAGATTAAGAAAAGTATTTGATTGTAAAATTGTGCATTTAAAGTAATTTTTTATATGTAGATGCCAGATATCGGCCCCCGTAAGGTAAAGACAACAGGTTCTGCAGGTCTGTCCAGTAGGATTAGATGACACAATGCGATTGAAGTATGTAGAACAAGACAGAGATAGAATCAAGTTCCTGGAAACTTTAGGTTTGTTTCACAATGAGCAATAAATATTAATGAGCCAGTAACCTAGATCAGGTATGCGGAGCATTTGATCAGAGTTCACTATCATTCTATATAAAAAGTATGAAGAATAGAAGTTGGTCAGTCGAAGTCTGCAATTCCTTGCTTTACTTTAAATGTAGGTGTGTAGAGAGTGCCAAAGTGTAGAGAGAGCCAAACAATAATGCTGATGTTGTCTTTGTTTGTGTTCTTGTAAGAACAAGATTCCTAATGAGACATTAAAGTTTACCCATAGACAAGGTGGTACAAGGGAGTTGGCACACCCATAGTTAAAGCTTTCCAGGTCTTCTTTTCCCAAAGGAGGAGTGAGCTCTGTCTGCGCAGAGGGCTGGATTAACACTGTGTCATTAACTATCACCAGCAGAAGCAAAGGACATTTCTCAAGCAGGAGATACATTTCCACATCTTAGATGTCTTGCTGCTTGGACGCTTCGGCCATTATAACTGTGTTGTTACTTTTCCTCAGCATTGTCATCTATACAAGAAGAAGAAGGAACAATGTTGTTATGGACCCTGAAGGACGAGCCGTGCTCATCACCGGCTGTGACTCAGGCTTTGGGAATCAACTCGCCTCCAGGCTGCTCGACATGGGCTTCACCGTCTTCGCTACATGTCTGTTCCCTGACGGAGAAGGAGCTCGGTCCCTACTGAGCCACTCTTCCCCTGGGAAGGTCAAGATCATCAAGTTGGATGTTACCAGTGACAAGGAGTTGGCCGAGGTCAAGAACTACGTCCAGGATAACCTTCCTGCTAAAGGTAAAAACATTTTAGTTTTATTTAACACTTTGTTGTTTTTACATTTAGGATTTTTAAAAAGTAGTAATACAGGCAGACAAAGGATGTAATTTCCAACCAGTTAAAATTTTTGTATTGATACAGTGGGGTGCATAAGTTTGGGCAACCTTGTCAATGTACATGATTTTCCTGTATAAATCGTTGGTTGTTACGATAGAAAATTTCTATTAAATATATGATATAGGAGACACACACAGTGATATTTGAGAAGTGAAACAAAGTTTATAGGATTTACAGAAAGTCTGCAATAACTGTTTAAACAAAATTAGGCAGGTGTATAAGTTTGGGCACCACAATAAAGAAATGAACTCAATATTTAGTAGATCCTCCTTTTGCAGAAATGACGCCTCTAAACGCTTCCTATAGCTTCCAATGAGAGTCTTACAAAACATCTCTAGTTCATTCAGATTTGATGGCTTCTGAGCATGGACAGACCTCTTTAACTCACACCACAGATATTTCATGATCTTCAGGTCTGGTGACTGAGATGGCCATTCCAGAACGTTGTACTTGTTCCTCTGCATGAATTCCTTAATAGATTTTGAGCAGTGTTTAGGGTTGTTGCCTTGTTAAAAAATCCAGCCCTGGATTTCAGCTTTGTCACTGTATCCTGGACATTGATCTCCAGAATCTGCTGATATTGAGTGGAATCCATGCGTTCCTCAACTTTGACAAGATTCCCAGTCCGTGCACTGGCCACACAGCCCCACAGCATGATGGACCTACCAACATATTTTACTGTAGGTAGCAGGTGTTTTTCTTAGAATGCTGTGTTCTTTTCCCTTCATGCATAACGCTCCTTGTTATGCCCAAAAATTTTTTTTGTTTCATCAGTCCACCGCACTTTTTTCCAAAAAGTAAGCTGGCTTGTCCAAATGTGCATACCTCAAGCGGCTTGGTTTGTGTTGTGGGTCGAGAAGAGGCTTCCTCTGCTCTCGCATACAGCTTCTCCTTGTGTAAAGTGCCTGAATAGTTGAATGATGCACAGTGACTCCGTCTGCAGCAAGATGATGTTGTAGGTCTTTGGTGCTGGTCTGTGGGTTGACTCTGTTCTCACCAGTCATCGCTTCTGTTTATCTGAGAGTTTTCTTGGTCTGCCACTTCGACCCTTAACTTGAACTGTGTCTGTGGTCTTCCATTTCCTCAGCATGTTCCTAACTGTGGAAACAGACCACTGAAATCTCTGAGACAGATTTCTGTATCCTTCGCCTAATGGAGAACAATCAGTTTTCAAGAAATTGAGAGAGTTGTTTTCAGACCCCCATCTTGCTCTACAGAGAATATTCATAGGGAAACTTACAATTGCCCCCCCCCTTAAATACTTTCTCATAATTGGATTCACCTGTGTATGGGTCAGGGGTCACTGAGCTTATAAAGCATAATTGAGTTTCAATAATTAGTTCTAAAGGTTTAGGAATCAATAAAATACAACGGTGCCCAAACGTATGCACCTGCCTAATTTTGTTTAAACAATTATTGCACACTTTCTGTAAATCATATAAACTTTGTTTCACTTGTCAAATCTCATTGTGTGTCTCCTTCTAATATATATTTAATTGAAAAATGTTATCGTAGCAACCAATGATTTATACAGGAAAATCATGAACATTGACAAGGTTGCCCAAACTTACGCACCCCATCTGTATATTGTGAACTTGGGGGGTCTGGATGGCCACCTTTACCACACTTCAGAAGTTTACTTCAGACTACGGCTTTTATTGCATCAAAACAAAGGAAGAAAACAGGGCTTAGCAGCAGCCTTTCCACAACAATGTCTTTGTTGAAATAACAAACAAAAGGGTATCTTATGCTTTAGACGAAGTCCTTTCACTACAGTACCTGTTCCATAGGTAAGAAGTTCAGCTTTATTCAGCTAAAACAAGATTTATTTTTTCGAAAAGACTATTACTTTACTTCCCCACCTATTAGGTCAGCTGACCTCTTTTTATTCACCTACTGTGTAGCAGCCACCACACCCCACAGGTGTCCTATAAAGACTTGATGATGATTTCCATCTCCCTTTCAAAAACCACAGCTGCAATGTCAGTGAGACAGCTACTGCACAGTCTTATGCTTGCTCCTCTCCTGTGAGTTGTGTATCTCTGAGAGCTGTGTCTCCTGTGCTGTGCCTGCCTGTGCTGCCTGAGGCTTCATCATGCAGATTATCTCTACTATTAGCATTCTAAATTAGGGAAAGTTGGGGGAAATGTATTTGGGTGAAGGAAGAGATCTGCCCCATAGTCTCCTGTACTTTCAGTTGTCAACAAATGCTTATATTAGGTATGATAATAAGTGGCTTCAGCTGGAATCTAACACAACTAGATAACAAGGTGACTGGCCACCCCCTATAGTATGTTCACAGCAGATAACCCAACTTGCGGCGCTATGGCAAATGAAGGCCAAATTAAACTAAACAACAATACAGTGATAGGGATAATAAAGTAAATAAAGAGCACTGACTACTTACCAGGCATTTGAACATATGGAATGGATCACTTCTCCCATTTATTGTGTCACAACCCAGCAACTATATAGGGTTAAGCACCTGCACATTGTATACACTGGGACATGCAGGTACCTTCAGGGCTGATATGAGCCAATCACAAATACTCCAGGAATAGATTATAAATAATCAGGACCTCACTATGAAAGCCATTAACTCAGTGGTTGAACTGCTATCCCACATTTTTATACCTTGCCTAGTTAATGAATACGGCTTCTATATTTAGACTTATTCTTTATGTGACTAATTTTACAAAGATATCAAATAACATTTATTTTCTTTTAGGACTGTGGGCCATTGTTAACAATGCCGGAGTCAGTAGGTGGGGATTATTCGACTGGCACACAATTGAACAATATAGAAGAATCTTAGATATTAATCTACTTGGAAGTATCCGGATCACACTGGCGTTTGCACCACTTATAAGGAAAAGTAAAGGTGAGACAGACTCCTGTTGTTCTTGTGGTTTTTAGGTCTCTGTCAGGCACATTTGATATTTTCCATGCTGTGCCAGACCTAAACAAAGAAAACACCATGTAAGATCTTAAGGTGACCATACATGGGCAGATGCCCCTCAGAGTACCAGTGTGGTGGTCATTATTTTGGACGGGGTTGGGAATTTACAGACATGTCAGATCACTGTGCAATCCGAGATGCAGGAGGATCCTGACCAGGTGGGTGAACCCGATTTGTGCCTGAGCTTCTGCTGGGCAATTTGCTGGAACGCGCATGGCAGTTGCTCACCGAAAAATCAGGCAGGAATCTGCCCGTGTCTGGCTACCTTTACAGATCATTTATTTGGAAGGGCCTCCAATGTCAAAAAGCTGGGACTCATTCATTGTAACACGGCTCTAAATTTCTTCAATTTGCACACACCCCTCTTCTCATTAACCTCCTGGGCGTTATGCCCGAAGCCAGTACCAGGATTGGGTGCAATTGCCGGCTCTACGTGAGCCTGCAGCATTTCTGCATAGCTGCAGGCGTAAAGAGCTTTTCCGGCCCCGTGTCTTCGGTGTCATCAGTGGCGCCGAAGGGGGCGGCTCCATAGACCTCCATAATAATGGAGGGCGGGCGTCGCTTTCCCCCGCACACACCCCTGGCCTCTAATTGACACTGACTGTGTGTCCTGAGACAGGAGGACAGCGGGAAGCTGCTTTTCGCACCATGACTAGAAAAGCCCGTAACGCCAGGGAAGTTAACCAATCACATTATATATATAAAAAAAATTTTCAAGCTGGAGCTGGAGTTTTAAATACAATATTTTACAGTCTGTGTGCCCCCCCCCCCTAATTTCCAGATAAACTTGAAGAGGTCTTCTTTGTTAGTTAAATATTAGTTGTTATTTCATCTATAACTAATTATGAAACTTTTATTTCATTCATTTAAAATTTATTATTTTAATAATAAAATAAAGGAATATTTATTAATAATGAATTAATCAATACTGAAGTAAAGAATAATAATGTGCATTTTAACAAACTAGTAGAGCTCTCTATTGGTAAAAGATCCCATAATGGGAAAATTGTGCCAGTTCTGTTAATCATTAGGTAAGATGGAAAGTTCTGCAACTCATGGAAAAGCACAGGATTATTAGGTAAATCAGTAATGTTTAAACCTCCCTGGCGGTACGCCTGTGACGTTGAATGGGCAATCAAAGCAGAGTACACAGTATTGCTCTGGTTTTACCTCCCTCTACACCAGTGGTCCTCAACCTGACCATTTCACAGGGGTCGCTAAGCTCACTGAAAGCATCCTGACAAGCACACAAGCGGGGGTGGGAATTTAGGAGGGAGTTTAAAGGCCCCCATACACGTCTAGATTTTTCATTCAATCACTTAATTCAATAAATTTTTTTGTTGATGGATTGAAAATCTATAGCAGCCCACATGGTTAGATCAACCTAAAACCATTAAAATTGGGAAAATTTTGATCGAAAAAGTATCGGACATGCTGGAAAATTTTAATCGGTTGTATTGAAATTGAACCTTAATTCAATTCCGCTTTCAGTTGATCCCCAAAAAAATTATCAAATATCTGTTACTACAGTTGGCATACATTACAATCAATCACAGATTTCCCTGACCCCCCAAACATTTATCTTTTTAAATTGATTGAACGGAAAATCAAGACATGTATGGGGGCCTTATCTTAGGAGAGATGGGGCATTAATTCCCACCGTGTACAATATTAACGGGGCGAGAAAATATAAGGGAGGGGACATTACACTTTCCTGATTGTGCCGGAATTGATGTCGCAGACTGTGACTTAGCAGCCGAACTTCCAAATACTTTGCGACATCACTTCTGGGGTCGTGGACCTAAAAAGGTTGAAAACCACTGCTCTACACATTGCCGATGTCATCAATGATGACGGCGATGTGGAGCGGGAAACCAATGCCCCCTCCTTAACATGGAGGTTTCTTTTTGATTGAAAAATATACTTTTATTTTCTGTATTGTATATAAAAAAACAAGTATGTTTTAAGGGCACATTCCGCCCTGTACTGCGACGCAGGGCCATGCCCCATGCCAGTACAGACCACCCACACATCAATAATCAGTGCCCCACTACGACTATGTGAGCTAAGGGCCCACCGATATAAACTAGCAGAGGGAAAACGCCTGATGTGCAGTGCAAGAATCCCTCCAGTCCTGCATGACTCCCCTACTCTGCACTAAACATCCTGCACAAATAGATCTAAACAATAAATGCATTTATGCCCCAAACTTGAAGAGGGTCCTCTGGGTGACCCCAGCCCCAGGATGCAGCTGGGTCTAATAGCACAGGCTATTAGGTCCCTCGGCTGCCTGAACATCAGTATAAATGGAGGAGGGAAGTATTCCAGGAGACGGCTAGTGTGCCCAATTGCTGCTGTCTCTTTAGAAGTCGCACCTCTGGTTTGCCCCTCCTCTTGCTGGGCCTCGGCTATATACGCCTCGATTCCCAGGGCCAGATGGGAAGGCAAATTAAAGGGGACAGAACCTGAAAATCAGAGAACAATATAATTTGAATAGTTGTTCCCAAACGTTTCCTGCAGGGCCTTCCTTTTCTGTATAGGAACATTATGGC
>CM070035.1:145936550-145953719 GCA_036250615.1 Ptychadena robeensis | reverse complement strand
AGCGCTGCGTAATATGCTGGCGCTATATAAATAAATGTTAATAATAATAATAATACATAGGCAATGAAAGCAATGTGTCACTTTGGGCTTGTCCCCACTCTGGCGGCTGTGAACGGTCGACCGCTAGTGCGGCCGCGTTTTTTTTTTCAACATGCATCTGAGTCAATGCAGCCGCCCAAGATCGCATCCATAGAGAATGAATGGGCGAAGTTAAGAATCTAGTCCACACTATGGGCGCGAATCGTGGCGTGTGGCCGCCAACCTTAGTGGGAACAGGGCTATTTCAATGAATGGTAGCGTCTGCCCACGCAAGTCGGGACAAGTCTTGATGGCCACTGCTGTTTACTGAAGGTGTTTAAAATGTTTTGAATTTTTTTTATATAAATATTCATAAAGTAGATTGTAACCAAAACAGTAAACATTTTATAACACTGCCAATGTGGTCGAATTTGTTTTTCAATATTTTAAATCTGCAGCTTGAAAAAAGACTGTTGACCCTGCCATGAAGGTCCATGTACAGTATGTCATAACAAAAATGGCAGTTTATGACACATGGTGCTTCAGAAGCCAAATGTCACCTGGTTCCCAAGGGTTGGTTGTAAGTAAAGACTATTTTGCCAATAGTGGGGAGTCACGCAGGGATCTAAAGAATTTACTTGGCAGACACTGGTGGCAAGGCGAATTCTTCCGCTGGACGAATCTTTTTTAGATCTGGTCGGCAGAAGAATATGCACATGCAGTGTTTGCCATGTCTGCCATGCAAACACGGCGGCCATCCCTATACCCCAGTATGAGTTATTATAGATCTTCTCTGGAGCATATCTAGCATCCAACATGCCCAACCTACCCGGATCTCTTTCCTATAGGGGAGTATACAGTACGGTTCCACTCGTCTTCCCCCTTCACTAGAACAGAACAACTGTATGATCACATTCATATTTCCCAAATACTTAAAGCTGACATCTGTACAGAGTTTTACTGTTAGTATGATATCCAGAGGAGATTCAATGTTTAGGGTGCTAGTTCCCGGACTTCAATAAATGTTTTGCTGTTTAACAGCAGCATTACTAACAAAGTCTTATTTCGGTACGTTGTGGGTTAGATTTAATATGAAACTAGTGTTGAGCTCGAATATTTGAATTGCCAATATATCTGACGAATATCGTCTATTTGAGAATTCAAAAATTTCGCAAATAGGGCGGCGTATAGTCGCAATTTGGAATATTTATGATATGATACATTGGGAAGCTTATGGCCATGTATTGCGATTTTATATTCGAAATGCAAAAATATATACCACATGTGACCATTCATTTTGAAGGTAATCGCAATGCCCCTGCACACACACAGACACCTGCTCTGCCCAGCAACATGATCATATAACAGTGCCCAGCACAGCACACTTAACCCTTTAGTTACAGGTTTCTCCTACTATGCATTTCCTACTCCGCTATAAACCCCTGCCTGTTTTCCAGAACACATCCCTGTGTTCACATAATCATGGACCCCCAAGAGACTTTCCTACCCTAGTAGTTTACTATCGGTTGAAAGCGACCCACCCTGCCCATCCTTTGTCACACCACTCTCCCTGGAAGGAGTATGGCTGCAGTTTCCCCAAATTCAAAGCTCAGTCTCACTCACTGGTCCCAATTTCTGTTACCCACGTCCCAGGCCATCTCTCTCATATTTCTACCTTGAGGACTTTTTCCTAACTGACCCCAATGGGACAACCACACTAGCTAGGCTCATACCCCACAATTCTAGTGGATGAAGTCAAATGTGTCATTAACCATCTCTGCCCAATCTGACCCATGTCCAGTTCCTTTAGGGTTAAGCCATTGCAACCTTAAAAGCTCATAGGGGAGCTGTATCACACGTGCATGTACTTCATTACCTGTACTACAACCACATTTTACCTGTATCACCATGTGCATCTATTTTATCATTACCACTCTTATCACTCAACCTTTAATTGTACCCTTTTAATCTTTAAAATCTTATATCTGGTACCAGAAACTTAAGCCCCCCATACACCTTCAGATTCCTCCATACAACTTTCATGAGACCTACCAACAACTATGTAGTATAGTGACCTCCCTGATAGAATACATAGTGATTGGAAGGTGTAGAGAGGTCCTCCTATTACATGGTTTTGGTAGAAGAAAAGTTGGTTGTACAGAAGTTGCATGGTAATTGTATGTGGTGTATGGGGGGCTTTACTTTTTTTGATGCTTGATATTACCAGGTCACATAACATATTAAATAAACAGTAAAATCCCTTGACATATCCAGGCCCCCATATACCATGTTAACATTTTTTTTTTTCAATATGGGGTCCTCAAGGCGAATAACACATTCTATTACACATAAAATTAACAGAGCTGGATTCAGGACAACACATACTTTTATCTTATAAACCAACATACTTATACTTTAAGTTGTCATGCTTTATTAGCAGGCAGTACTGAATTAACATTACACCTATACTCTATGTATTTAACATGCCCATACCACTTTACTTTACTCTTACATCAAACCTCCACACAACATTTACAACATCCTAGTCAGAGCAAAAGCATATTTATGACATATAAACCCTGCAGGGAACAGATCACTATAGTTAAGTTTTTTGTTTAACAGTAATATCTCAGATCAGAGAAAGAACTGCTGATAGAACCCTGAGGCCTCATGTCATGGGTTTACTAAATTCACAGCATTTGAGGCTCCAGGACTTCTCGCTCTGTCCTCAAAGATATGGCACCCATACCCCAACTCTTTTAAACACCTCTGGAACTCCTTTGCCATAAGAATTGGTATCTTGCAGAGTCCTGTCTGCTTTAGGAACACCAAGGGAAGTACACACAGCATTTGCATACTTTTTGGCCCGCACCTCCTCCAAACTATCAAACACACCCTCGGGAACGTACGGGAACTCCCAGCTACACTCTATCTTCACAAAGCTGTTGAATGCTCTCTGCAGCTGCAGACAGGACAACAGTATCCCAGCAATGCACACTTAACCCCTCAAGCTAGCCATACACAGGCAAATTCCCATGCAATCGACCCCAGATCAATCACAGCGTGGTGACATCACCACGCTGTGATTGATCGGGGATCAATTGAATGGAAAACAATGTGCACCACATGGGCACAGCGATTCCCGTTCAATGGGGACCCCTAAGCCGTTCTCCCCAGCTTGTAGCATGTGCATCAGAACATGGGCAGAAATCCATCCGGTCTGCTTCTCGCTGCATAGCAGCCAGATTCAGTATGAGGAGTGCTGGCTCCATCCCCTTCATAATGAGCCTGGGCTGTGCCGGAGGAAGAAGGCAGAGCCGAAGCTGTTCCTTTACTTAGCATGAAGATTCTTCTTCATGCAAAGTAATGAAGATTTAACAGGGTTTTCCAACATGTTGGAACCCCGTTCAATCGAGTTCCTTCGAGCGTGCTCTAATGATCCTGCTCAAAGGAAAGCACACACGGGTAGGTTTGTAAACAGATTAGAGTACAAACAATCACTATGACCATGCACAATGATTGATTGTACAGGCTTCTCCTACCGCGCACTTCCCACTCTGCTACATTCCTAATGGAACAGTTCATCAGTAGTAATAAGCAGCACAGGCAATATTCCTATTTGCAAAATATCGCACATTTGTACGTTTGAGAATTTGCCATTTCCAGTCATTATTACGTCATTGCAATAAAATAGCGAATATTTCCAATAAAATTTGCAATTTGAATATTCATGATCAACACAATTCATCAGGGTCTCTGGCAGCACGCAGACCTGTAGCAGATGCATCCATGCTGCACGCCCTGATCTTTTAAAGACCCAAGGGGCCGTCTCACCCTTGCTTTGTGGGCCATTCTCCAATCAGCGGTCAGCACAGCCCTCCACTCCACAGCAACTGTACATCGCAAGGCAGGTGGCAAGCGGGGTTAACCGCAGCACTGCTGCCACCACTACTTTGCATGGGGACCTGCGGGAGCACACAAAGCGGTCAGAGAGAAAAAAAAGGGTGAAAATCGTCCCATGTATAGCTATCTACACAGACAAAACACTGACTCACACAGACACCTGCTCTGCCCAGCAACAAGATCATATTACAGTATCCCAGCACAGCACACTTAACCCCTTAGTCACAGGTTTCTCCTACAATGCACTTTTTATTAACCAACTGCAACACAGAATAATGAACTACTCTGCTCCAGTCGACCTAGCAGGCATGATGACGTTATCACGCACGGCTGCTAGTGCCCAGAATCGGCCGGTCACCCTTTGTGTGCCGGCTATTACTTCGGATGGTGACTGCAGATCTAAATTATCTGTCATGTCAGGATGGCAGATTTTTGGTCAATATGACCAGTTGGCACACCTGATTCCTTGCCGATTCCCGATCAGATGCAGGAACGCACATGGAATCTTGATCGGACAGGGAATGGACATGTCCGTTTTTACCTGCCTGGGTAATGGCCCCCACACAAAGGGTGCCTGCCAATCCTCTGGGCGTCCAGATCGCAGCATGTATGGGGGGGATCTAGATCTCAAAATTATTACTAGGGTTCCTCATTACAAAGGCTGGCAAAGATTGTTTTACTATATGTTTTATTTAAATGAAATGTAAATAATCTAAACATTTGGCCTCAATATAGAAAAGCATTTTCAAAAGTTTATTTTGTATATATTATCATTAGTGGTTCCCTGAAACACCAGTGCTGGAACTTGTAGTGCATGTGGTCGCTATGGTGACACAACACACTGCTGGGAGATCCTGGATGGAGCGCAAAGCGTTTCCCGTCACAATAATTAGAATCCCGTCGTTGCTAAAACAGATTAGAGATGTATATTGTGTGCGCGGATTAGTCATTAAAGAGCTCGGGCAGCGCGCATGCGCCGTCCACACAGACACGCACGCGCACTCCGCGCAGCCTGTGAAGTCGGTCCGCCGTCTGGTTACCATGGAGACGGCTCGCCGCGTCCGTCCACAGTCAGCTCCCGGGAAATGAGTGTTGTCACCAGAACGTGGAGGGAATGGAGGACTGAGCTGCCATAGACCAGGTACAGTGTGTAATATCACAACACAAGTCTGTATATTCTTCGCTGTCCCTGTGCTTTGTGTCCGGTATGGAAAGGGTTAAATATAGAATTCCTGAGCCCAAGTCAATGTTTCTCAGGATTTGCTATTTAGTTTATTATAGTGTTTTATTATGTACACAATCATGTGACCTCCCAAATCTGCCTCCCAGCTACAGAGTAGGATCAGCATTTCTTTAAGTAATTCATATCTCGGCAGTTTAGTTCATATCACACAAACATCACTATTTGCCAACATTGCAGCAAGCAAAGTCAATGAAAATGGCGGAGGGGTGTCGCAATGAGCAGGAGGGGTCTCGCAATCAGCAGGAGGGGTCTCGCAATCAGCAGCGCAGGCAATATTTATATTCGCAAAATACTGCCGATTTTTCGCCCTAATATTCGCAATAAATTTGTGAATTGAAGAATTTGTGATCTCCAGTCATTATTACTTTCATTGCGCAGATCGGCACTTGTACATGCTCGTATTGCAAACACAATGCGTAGTAGTTATGTACTGATGTAAAAAAGAATTTGAATATTCGCATTATAAGGATAAAGCACTATATTTGAGATCTTTGAGAATTTTAAAAGTGCTGACATTCGCAATCAGAATTCGCTGTTAGAATATTCAAGATCGTCTTGGTATTCAGTTTTGGTTTATATTATTATTATTTATGTATATAGCACCAACATATTACGCAGCGCTGTACAATAAATCAGAGTTGAGATGCAACACAAGATAACACACAGGTACAGGTAATGACACAGGAGGAGTGGAGGACCTGGCCCGGTTGGGCTTACAATACAATTGAACAGTGGTTCCCAAACTTTCCTGGAGGGCCCTCTTTTCAATTTAGGAACATTATCAAGCCCCCCTCCTTATTTAAACACAGGTTAAGAATGAGGGCCAGCGCCCCCTTGGAATACCTTTGCGCCCCCCAGTTTGGGAACCACTGGGTTAGGTGATAAAGTATATAATAGGTGGTTGGGGAGACTGGCGTGGTGGTGATGTTAGGAAAATTATGGGTAAACCAGAGGTGGGTTTCAGAGCTTTTTTTAAAAGTGCCAAAGGTAGGAGCAAGTCTAATGGGGCGAGGGAGAGAGTTCCAGAGAGTAGGAGCAGCCCTAGAGTCTTGAAGCCGTGCATGTGATGAGGTTATGAGTGGGGATGTCATTAGAAGGTCACTGGAGGAGCGGAGGGGGCGGTTAGGGGTGTATTTGTGTACCAGGTTGGAGATGTAAGGAGGACAGGAGGTGTGGAATGATATAAAAGCAAGGCACAGAACTTTGAATTTAATTCTCTGGACAATTGGAGATTTTCAGAGAGGAGCAGCAGATGAGGAGCGGTTAGAGGATTAAATGAGTCTGGCAGCAGCATTCATGATGGACTGAAGAGCTGACTGTCTAGTTAGAGGGAGACCAGAGAGGATGATGTTACAGTAGTCCAGACAAGAATTGAGAGCTTATAGGCAGCATGATGGGAGCCAGGTAGTGCCATATGGGGCATTAGACAATGCTAGAGTAAAATCATTATTAGGGGTATTGTTAAGCCCAGGAGCACACCAGTTTAAGAAGTTGAGGGTCCGGTGCTATTTCACAAAAAAAAAATTTTTTGTTCTAATCTGAGACTAAAGGTTTGTTTCCACTGCGTCTTCCTCCCCACGTGTAGCCTGCGCTGATCACAGGGAAAAAGACCTGGACTGAACTGAATGGGACAGGATCCATAGCTGCGCCAACAAATGGCACGCCCGCGTAACTGACTTTAGGTAATCAGCTGGTTAGGCAGCATGGATGCGTCACTCAGAACACTTGAGGCAGGTGTCCAGGATCCAGCAATGGCCTTAACAATTCTGATAAGTATACCATGCCAGGTATAGGAATACTTCCTCATAGGTCATAAGTCAGCACCTCTGAGTTTAAAGAAACTCTCCTCCGAGTGCAGTGTATGTAATTCCAGGAATTACATAGAGATGATTTTGTTCGTACATATACTGCATCTATGGCTGTAATCTTTTGCTCATTTATCAGTTGTTGTGACCTTTAGTAAAACTGTTGACGCACCAATAAACTGCCACTTCTGAATTGTCACCTACCACTCTCCAGTGTATCCGTCTTGTATTAGAGGAAGCAGTTTAAGTTGATACCCAAGACATTCGAAAATTCAAATATGTCTTTAGCCGGCTATATGGGTCTGGAAAGATGGGTTCCTAAGTAAACCCCTCAACATCTGTCCTCTCTGGTGTTCAGATTTCATATTGGAATCCAACTTGCAAAACAACTGACAAATGTTTCCTGGGCTGTTCTACTCCTCCTAAGGGCAGCATATTGAATTGAGTATGAGCAGTTAGGCTATGGCTCCATCTGGGCTAAAATCCTTTTGTTGAATGGAGCTTCAGCGTCGACATGCATGCAACGGAGGCTTGACATATGACGCATACATTGCCCAAGCACATTAGTTATACATCAGCCCATTGATGCACTATGAAACCCTAACTACATGACGTGGCCCAAACGGAGTGGAAGGGGGGGGGGGCTTGGACTTGTTGGATGCGCTAACATCAGCACATCCAAGTCCATAGTGGAGCCCTTGCCTAACACTCCACATCTGCATCAGTTGTTGCTGATCTGCACCATATAAGCAACAAAGGTGTCAGGTTTAGTAAGAAAATGGTGGAAATGACTATGAAGGAGACTCCAATAGGTGACATTTCATATGTGATTGGGAATCTAACTCCCAATAGGTAACATCTACTATAGTTTTGGACATGCAAGATTAATTCTAAAGCTTAAGGTAGCCGTACAGGGGCAGATTCCTGCACAATTTTTCGGCACCGACCACCGTATTCCTGCCAATCGCCTGGTGAGATCGACCAGGAATCTCCCGCATGTCAGATCGCACAGTGAACCGACATGTTGGTAAATTCCCGGATGATCACATTACTATGGATGTGGAAAGTAATCCAAAGTAATGTTTGGCACACAAAGGGTGCCAGCCGATCCACTGAGGGGCCAGCTGCAGCGTGATTATATAATCATGCTGCAGTCTGTCCATCATCTATTGAGGGGGAATCGAGGCGTGTATTCCTACCTTTAGGCTTCACTGTACGCTGGGATCCGCTGGTGTCTGCTCAAGCCTCGGTTGCGTTTCTATAGACGTGGTGGTCCCATAAGCCCGTCAGAGCCCCAGATCTGCTGGTCCGAGCCTCTGTTCAGGTCAGCGCTCCCACACTTACATTGGTCATCATAGCGTCATGGATGACGTAGTGCTCTACCTTTGTTCTATCACAGCGTATAAGACCAACGTATGTGGATACAGCCTCATTCAATATAATGGGAATGCGTCAACATCCTTCCGTGTGACGTACGTCAAATGAAGGGATTTTGACACCGTGGAAACCTAGCTTAAAATAATCTCATTCAGGAAAGATGGTCCTTGGTATGTCCCCTTCATCATAAAACTCAGTTGTCTTTGAGATATATTCTACATCCTGTATAAAGTATTTACACCCACATTAACATAACATCTGTTGCATGGTATTCTGCATAGACAGTCATAAGGGATACTTGTGCATAGACCTGAATTCTCATGATTTGTAATGGTGAAGCTTCCGTTATTTGCCCCGACGACTAGATGAGACTGTAGGCTGAATATTTAAAAACAACGTTTTGTTTTCTTTTTTTAGTTTTCTTTTGTTTCTTAATCATCACTCACTGAACAGACGGAAAATGTCAAGCTGGGATATTGGTGTTCTTCCAGAGGAGAATTTTGGGAGTTGACCCCAAACCTTTTTTCACTTTCTCTCAGTAGGTATTGCATTTCATTTGTTTTCTTTGTTCTTTTTATCCAAGTTTATTTTATGCACTGTATGTAAGCCGAGGTACCCAATTTTAGAAAAAACTAGGTAAAAACGCAATGACTTGAGTATAAGCCTGGAGGGGGGGAGGGGGTGCTTTTGTTGGAAGAAGGTATTATTCAACCCCCCTGCCGTTCCTGACAGTCCCAGCTCTAGCTCTGAACTAGTCAGAACAGCACTGGACGAGCTGGGTTCGTCAGGCAGAGATCAGAGACACAGGAGAGTCCACGTGTCTCCGATCTAATGAGGCAGCTGCAAGAGAACGGATCACCCCCCCCCCCCCATGCTCTCCTATGTAACCTGGCACATCTGCAGCGCCATCTAGTGGTTGCAGTGCTAATTTACCTAAAACAGTGAATTATTGAAATCTTCATAATCTGATATGGTGAGTTACGCACAAAGCATCTGAACATGTTATTATATTCAGGATGTCACCTGACTCCTGTATGGACATACTTTGGGAAGTTACAGGCCTTCAATGTAAAAACCTTTTTTTTACATTAAAGTCTATGGTGCGCTTTTGGTACAGAAATCTGTACCTCAGCAGTGTGCTAGGGAGGTTAATTCAGTAGACTTGTAAGTTATTACAAAGCCCCTGAAGATGATATCATCACTAAAAGTGCTGGAGATGTAGAGAGGGTAAGTGGGAACACTGTTAAGAAAAACGTATTGCTCTAGCACAGTGGTGGGCAACTGAGTTGATATGGAGGGCCACAAGTGAGGCCCTCGGCATCACTAAAGGGCCGCACATAGCATCGATCCAGACCCTACCCTGTCGATATATCTCAGCAGGCGGTGGACCAGATCCAGACAGGCAGTCAAAACCCGACAGCAACCACCCCCCCTCCTGCCTCTGGGTGCAGCGCTCATATGTAGACCTGGTTTCCCTGATCAACATTGCCAATTTTACTGATGTAGGACCACTCTGTTGGCATAAGCAATTATACAGTTCAGATGTGAGATCCAGCCATGGGCGGATCTCACATCTGACAGCTCCCCGGCTAATTTCCTTGCCGGGAGAGCTGGTGGTCTTGCATTCGGACCATAAGACGAAGGCACTCTTTCCCCTCGATTCTTGGGGTGGAAAAGTGCGTCTTATGGTCCGAAAAATACGGTATAAACATATGTATGTCATTTCTTTTTTTGGAATGGTTCTGAAATGTAGAATGCTCTACGGTGTTATTTTAGCTGGAAAAGCCTTGGAACCTCTGTGATAAATGGAGCCAGACACAACTGTAGCTGATGGAAGACTGGAAACTTTACAAATCTACAAAGTGCTTCAATGCGTTCGAGACCAAGACAAAGCCCAGATAGAGAAACTTACCCATCTCGGTGTCCCGGACCTTATAAATCTCACCGAACCACGATATGGAGAAGGCGCTCTACACTTGGCGGCTGTAGCTAATAATGTTGACATGTGCAGCTTTCTGCTTAACCTCGGAGCTCACCCTGATATACAAGATTTAAAAGGATGTACCCCTGCCATGAAAGCAACAGAATTGGGACATGACCTGGTGCTGGAAGTTCTTGCTGAAGCCCAAGCTGACATGACGAATGTTAATAAAGAAGGAAAAGGTAATTATTACGCTTACTAACCATTATATTGCTTTATCAGCCAGGTTTATATTAACCTACATCTGTGCTTAGGCATAGTGGGAACCATTGTGTGGGCTCCTATATACAGATTTGTGGTATGTAAGTTTTTGCAAAAGTTAAAATTCCAAGATCGCTAAAAGCATAAAGTGCATACAGTTTTCATATCTAGCTTGTGACATTTTAAAAATTGTCCCGAGGAAGGTTGACATGGGTGAAACGCAGAGACACAAACTTGATATGAGAACTGTAATCTACGTTATGCTTTTAGCAATTTTGTAATTTCAAGTTTAGTAAAAAAGTGTTTAACCTCCTACCTACCTGGCAGTAGCCCAGAGTGCAGTTTGGGGTACCCAAGCTACACTCGGGGATACTCACCTATCTATGACAAGACCACAGTGATTTTAAATCTTGGCAGACTGGCTGATCGCTTCTAGCACCGCCTCTTTAGCATCATTGGTGGCTCCATTGACCCCCATGTTAAAGTGGACCTACCACCTTGCAGGGCACTTTACTTTATTGACAGCAGCACTGGCGATAGTTAGGGCAATCACTGCTCAAAAATAAAAAAATATTTCTGACAGCAGGAAGGGCGATTTTACTGGGATCACTCCTCCCACTGTGTGAAGTCTGGCCACGGCCAGTATTATGCAAATACTCACACACTCCCGTGGGATTTTTAAGGCAGCACCACACCAGCTTCTCTTGGCCAGTACTAAGCATGCTGGCAGGAATGAGGAAGTGGTTAAGGTAAGTAAGGTTTTCTTTCATTGTGTAGCAATTTCCACAGATGTGAGTATAGAACCACTTTAAGGCGTTAGCGTTTAAGTTCATCAATGACGCTAGGGATTTGTAGAGGGGGTGGAAACACTACTATGTACTCTGCATTGATTGCCCGTACCGTGTCGTTGAAAACTGTGCGGTACCGCTATACCACCAGGGAGGTTACTGCTATCCGATCTGCAATGTCTCTGGTACGATGTTTCTTCATGGGGTGCCAATTAAATTGCCATAATTAGGGTAGAGTTTTTCTATGTATGTTAAACTAGGGGTGGGAACCACACAATATGGATATGTGGTTGCATTTGAATTCCCAAATGTAAGTAGGTTTCTATTGTGTGTCACATTTAAGACTTACTCAGCAATGGTTGGGTTCTCTAGGTTCTCAGAACATCATGCCACATCTACCCACTGATCTCCAAGGTTGGTTGGATGGCCCTGCATACAGGACATTGTGAAGCATGTCCGATATCCCTGTTTTTGAGTGGGATTGATTGGTCCCGCTCGAAAACAGGGATGGCTGCATATTATATGGGCCAGATAGATGGCCGTGAGCGCCCATGTCGCTCGAAGTGGCCATCGATCTAGCTCATATCTACATGTGTGTACCCAGCTTAAGTCTATATACAGGAACGTTCTGTTCGCAAAATATTCATTGAAATGCAGAAAGAATAAGATGAGTGGCACCGGCAGGTTTTCCAAGCCTTGTGATTGATATTTTCTTGACATATCTTGACATTTCCATTTCCTTTGTGATTGACATTTTCTCCTCAGAGACATGAAAACCAAATCCATACAAAATAGTCCTGTTTGGGGGTTTTATCTTATCTCTGTGGGTACCTAAATAGATACCGAATGCATCCATAACTCAACTGGCATATGATGGTAATATGCCAACTATGGAAAATTATTAATGGGCAGGAACTAGTGTGGATTATTGTGACTATATACTGAAATGTGATGAGGATCCCCTTCCAATATACACTTAAACCTGTATTATAAAAAAAAGCCATTACTTACTTTTCCTGCTCTCCTACTTCAAACGTGACACTAACTTTATGTTTTAGATCTAATCTGGTAATGCTGGGCATACACAGGTAAATTCCTGTGCGACCGATGCCCAGCCGAGAGCAGTGCGATGACGCCATCGGCGCGTCTATGGTCAGCTTTACAGTTCACTGTGTGGGCACCCTGCAGCTTTGCCAAAAGCCAAAAAGTAAATGGTGTCCCATACATTGTAAACTAATGGTGGATTATGTAGATGAGGAGTGTGGAAAGTAACATACACAGGGGTGAACGTAAGTGGTACTCAATAGGGGGTTCAAAACTAGCTCTGCGTACCTGCATTATTTTTACAAAGCTCATATGCGTACTAACAACTTGGAGGCACTCCGTGTCTGGGCGGCTGCAGCTAAATGTTAAATGTATACAATTTATGTGCAGTTAGGGGGTGTGAAATTGGGAATGTAAATTAATCCAAAAATAAGATTGGACTTCTATGGGTGTTTGAATGAAAGTCAGAGTAGGCATATGTAAGGGTAAAATCTGACAAGAGAAAAGCACTGTGTGACAGCTGGAATGACTATGAAAGGTTGACATTTGGACTGCAGGTAGTCTCAGGGGTTATCTACGAAGCCATTCAAGGTTGTACTACTGAGATAAGAGATCTGGGGGTTCAAAAGGTGTTGTATTGTGAGAGTCAGGGTCGCCGACCAATGTGAGTATGTACTCGTGGCCGTCGGTCGTGGCAAAATCGTCCAGATCGCAAGTGCCCCCATGGCTTAGTCAGCCAGAAAACGGACATGTCGGTAAATCTATGGCCGATGCCATTAGTTTCAATAGGGACCGGCGTCCCCGTACATACTTATGACCGGCACGCAAAGGGTGCCCGCTGATGCTCTGAGTGATGGAGAGCAGCATGATGACTCGCTATGTGTGTGGGGACCTTTATGTTTGACCCAAAGCCAGCTTGTGACCTGTGGATGGAGACAGCTAATCTGAGGATCAATCAGGAACAGGAAGGTCCATCTGCAGCAGAATTTACCATGCAGAAAGCTGATGCAGAGGACAGGGAGGGAGACAGTGAGGTAGACCACCCTACATATGAGGTGAGTACCAAACACCATCTCCTGGTACTCAACTGAGAAGCTCACTAAAAAGTAATGTGCAGTCCTGAACATACACTTATACTTTAAAGGGTTGCTATTTCACTAAAGGCTGCCATACACAGCCCGAGTAGGTCAGACAGACCTACTCCGATATGCACCGGAGTGCAAACATGATGACGTCATCACGTTTGCACCCCGGTGCATTATGGGGCCCCTTCAGTCGGCTGGCACCCTTTGTGTGCCGGCCATAAGTTTCAATGAAGACGCCGGTCTTCATTGAAGCTTATGGCATCGGTTTGCATAGGCCAGAGAATACGGACATGTCCGTTCTCTGGCCGGCCGAGCAGTGGGACGACAGGGATCTGTCTCCCCATGTGGGCACATGCCGATTAGCGGCCGATTTTTAACCTGACCGACGGCGCGAGCGCGCAGGCCCGTCGGTCAGGTTAAAAATCGGCCGCTTATCGGCATGTGTATGGCTAGCTTTAAGGTGGGTTTACACGTCAAGATTTTTTGTTTCGTTCATCCACAATGCAATTGTTTCGTTCGTCCACAATGCAATTGTTTCGTTCGGAAAGTTCTACTTGTAATTAAAATATAAACAACATCAGAGACTAATCAAAATCATACATTGTAAAAATCTCAACATTCATTGCGCAGGAAATACGTTGTGCTACTGGTTAAAAATCTTGGCAAAATTAGAGATGGTCGAATTTTTGTGAGCTGATTGCAAAGCCCCTGAAAATGGTAGCATCACCAAAATTGCTGGAGATGTAGAGAAGGTTGGAGGAACATTTGAAAAAAAAAAGTTTTGCTTTAGCACATGTAATTTTTGCATAAATTAAGTTCAAATTCCGTTTTTCGAAATTTTGACTTGACTTTGAACTTAATTTGTGAAAAAACTATTTGTGTTAGAGACATACTTTCTTTTTTGGAGTATACCCCCAACCCTTCTCTACATCTCCAGCAAGTCTGGTGATGATACCATGTTCAGGGGCTTTGCAATTAAGTCGAAACCGTCGAAATGGTCGCATTTTTGAAAAAAAATTCGACCATCTCTAGTCAAAATACATGGAGTGAAATAAGGAGCGTTCGTTTTTTTCTCGAAAAATAAACGACAGATGAAAATTTACCAATCTTGTGAATTTTTGGTCCGATATCGAACAAAAAAAATCCATCGGAACAATTTGCCGTTCTAGATTTTTGTACAACGAGCCAAAAAATCGTTCGTCGATTGGACGAAAAAATCTTGACGTGTAAACCCACTTTTAGGGTATGTGTCCACTGGGTATCATGGACGTGTTACTGGCAGAGCTTATTCTCTGTTTAACTGACTTTTTAGGATGCAGATAATCTCATACTGTTGGGACACAGGAATTCAGAAGTTTTATATGACTGCTAACTTGATCTGATTGGAAAGCCAAAGAAATGAGTGTACAATACAGTATATGTCTTATAGTGTTAAACAGAAACATATCTGTTAGTGTTTGGTTGCACATTTTTTTAAATCAATATTCTGTCAAAATAACTTTTCTGTATTTCTTTTTATGAAGGAGTTCTGTTTTACTGCATCTCTCCAACAAAGAGACACCTCCGCTGTCTTCAGTTACTTCTGGATTGTGGAGCCGATGTCAATAACACTTCTAACAATGGAATTCCGGTGCTGTTGGTGGCGTGTGAACAGGCTCATGAATGTAAAGAGATGTGTCTGAAGCTGCTGGAAAAAGGGGCGAATCCCAATGCCTGCAATCCAGTAAGAAGCTTGATTTGCATTAAGTAGCAAATGAGGTTCACTTAGATAGTTTGTTTTTTGTGATACATTAAAGCAGTGGTCCCCAAACTTTCCTTGCAGGGCCCCTCTTTTCTATTTAGGAACATTATCGAGCCCCCCCCCTCCCCATTTAAACACAGGAATACCTTCGCGCCCCCCCCCCCCTCGTTTGGGAACCACTGCATTAAAGTAAATGTGGAGATACTGAAGTTAGTACATGGTAAATAGCACAAGCAGGGACTGTCTTCCTGAAACATCAAGCTTGACCCCTGTTTCTTGTACCTTGCAGTGAACTTGTATTGAACCTGTAAGGATAGAAGTATGGGAAGTGCTTGGGGCTATATATATATATTAGAGTCAACGACTGACACTTTGTACATTTGGTTCTTTATCCCTGCTTACCATCCAGACCCAATCATGTTACAGTATTTAGGGGTCGCACATAATATATTAATATTTTAAAACCTTTAATGTGAAGTTAGGAGTTTCTTATGTATCAAAATTTTACGGGTGATTTAATTGCAAAATCCCCTGAACATGGTATTATCACAAAAATGATTAGAGATGTAGAGGAGGGTTGTAGGAAAAAAAAATTGCGATAGCAGATGTAGTTATTGCATAAATAAGGTTCAAATTCAACTCTTATTGTTTAAAAAATGTTTTTTATAATAAATTAATAACTCAAAAACACTATAATTGGTTGGTCAGACAAACCTAACCAACCTATGGGGTGGCTAGCCCCTGGGACTTTTAAGGCAAAAAAGTCTAAAAAATATGTTACATTAAAAATACATAAGTTTATTAACCTCCCTAGCGCACTGCTGAGGTCCAGATTTCTGTGCCAAAAGTGCACCATAGACGTAAATGGATTTTTTTTTGTAGGCCTGTAACTTCCCAAAATATGTCTGTACAAGGGTTTAGTAGACATCCTGACTACAATAATGTTTGAAACACAAATAAGTTATGAAATTTAATGTATCTTTAATTTTTGTTTTACGTCACTTCTGGTACCTGGAACACACAGTTATCAGTTTCTTTATCCGTACGTGACGCTACTTTGATGAGAAATGGGCTTCTCTCTGCAGTCTCTCGTCATTCTTCCAATGGCCGGATCTTTCTGCTCCTGATCCTGCCAACGGAAGAATAGTCACCTTCTTCCCGCTTGTGAACAGGGCAGGTCGAACAGGTAGATTGGCCGCATGTGATGACGTCATCACGCACAGTCGATTGCCCAAAACATCGGGTCACAATGTATACAAGTATGGGGGTCAATGCGTTTCGCCCTTCTGAGTAGGGCTTTATCAGGAGATAAGGTCCACTTTCAACCGACCCTAAAGTGAAAATAGTCATAATTATTTCACTGAACCATAATGTGGTGATCCACTACATGGTCAAGCTAATACAAAAAACAATATATAAGTCAAAGATCTCAAGTGGTATCCATATAATAGAATCATATGTACATGATATCATCAAAACAAAAATATGTTTACAGAGTCTAGGTACAGCAAGGAATATCTACCTGTTGACCAGCCAATCATCATGAAGTCATATAAAGTATATCACATGATACAAATGTAAGGGTCACTTACTTCTGAGATGCAAGTCAAATGTACAGAGAATACCGGATGGAGGCTCCGTTAATCATAAAGGAAAAAAAACATCCAAATAATCGCACATAAGATCCGAGTGAACCAGCATGCGAGGCGCCCATGGTCTAACCTGATTTACATATCGTCTGGTGGAAAGTGTCCACCCACTTCTCTGGGTTCCAAATGAAAATGTCCCATTTCCCCTTTGGGAAAGGAGGGGACACAAAAACTCCATGTGTGTCCACTGTCTGTGTAACAAAATAATAGTAGAAAATATAGTCTAATCTCACGCTGGTGATAGGGGTGCCTTCACAATTGAACATTCAAATGTGATAAGGTTTACAAGGTATTCCACGTTGCCTTAAAGCGGACCTACCACCAGGAATCTATG
>CM070035.1:145894413-145922193 GCA_036250615.1 Ptychadena robeensis | reverse complement strand
TAATGCATGATGACAAATGGGAACTACATGCATTACGTGTCGTTGCTACTTTCTACTTTACTACAACTTTTTCTCCAGCAAAGAGAACAGTGAGCAGCACAGTAGTGAACAACAAATCTTACTCCAACTTTGATGACACAATTAGTAAGAGGCAGCAGTGTTGTAGATAATGTCACACTGTAAATGTACAATAATGTGAAATTCCTAGGCACATTATTGTCAGGAAATATACTGATTTTTAAAGGTTAGAATAGCAATAGAATCTTCCCTTAGCCCCTGGGTTTTTTGCCTGTAGTTCCACCTATTTAAATGGACAATATGGACAATCGTGGTAGAATACATTGTACATTGATGATTCTCTGCCCTCCTTAATCTCCGCTTCACATCCCTAGCACCATTGATGACACTGAGGTCGTTGGATGGAAAACCAACATTGCCTTAACATGGAGGTCATTGGTGCCGGCCCACACCTCTTTGGCATCATCAATGGTGGACCCAGAAAAGATGGGCCCATCCATATTTACAATCGCCTTGGCCTTGACAGGGATAGATGAGTATCCCCAAGTGTAGCTCAGGGTGAGTTTGTGGGGTAAGCTTACCCTGAGCTACACCCAGGGTTAACACCTAGGAGGTTAAAGATGAAATTGGTAAATTACCTATTTACTTTCCTATTTACTGTGATTTTTGGATTCATGGGATAGGCAAAATCACCTATTCACCTATTCCTATCACCGACCCATCAACCATGGGGAGCGCCCACCCGCCGTGTCGGCAATACCACGTCCTATGCATTTCTATTAGCAAACTGCGCCTGCTGTGTGCGTCACACACCGCGCCAATTGTTTACCAATGGGCACAGTACGTGTTCTGGTGCGTCTGCGGGACACCCCCGTATCCCCAATGCCCAGGTGGGTGTTGTGAATCCGCTCCTGCTGCCCCGTAGCCCCCGTCCACGGGCATAATGCTTCATTCCCCATAGGGGATTTCAGGGGCGGCTGCACTGTTTTCCCAGCGGTCTACGCACAGGAAAACCACGCAAATCTCTGTAGTGAAGACACAGCCAAAGTTAACCTCATTGATATCAAACACATGTTTTCACTCTTATTACTGTACTATTCATATTGAATGACATGACCTTGCAATGAAGAGGACACATCTCAAAGATCTATTTGTAGAAATCCATTTTTTTTTAAAACTTTCAGCATTCAAACTAAACTTTTACATTTGTGTGTTTACTGACCTTTCTAAACATCATTTTGTATATATCCCTAGGTTTGGGTGTCAGAGCCCACCACAACCGAACTCATGAGAAAGAGAGAACACCTACGAGAACGATTCACATACGAAGTTGATTTTGAAAACTTCAAGATGCCATTTAGTAAGAATCTAGCAGAGAAATCCTTGGCTTTGGTATCCACCTAGCTATGTGACTTCGGTGAAGCAGAAACATCAGGTGGCCAAGATGTGTTCTACTAATAAATATGTTTGTGCAATAGTTTTCTAATCATCAGTTACAACTTTATAGCATACAAGCCAATATCTGTTACTAATTAGGCTTCAGAACTGCAATGCAGGCCTTTGCATACTTGGCGTACCTCAACCCCTGTGACGTTTTTAACAAACAAATGTCATGATGTCATTGAATGTTGACCTGCCTCTCTTACCTCCTTGGTTAGATACTCCATTAGAGAGTGTCAGGACATGTTCACCATAACACCCTTGTTTAACTGAGGTCCTAAAGAAGGCACACAAATATTTATGAATCTGAATTTTGAAGCCCGGTAAAGGTTTATTTTAAATACTGGTCCAACTGGAGTCACTAAGTCAAGGCTTTATAGTGGAGTTTAAGAAGTTATCCTTTGCACTCTGGAAGGAGTCAAAGCAAAGTAATTTCTTAAGCCCCCCATACACATTTAGATTTTAACCCGATTTTTGACTGATTAACCGTGTGTGATGACGGCCAAATGGCTGAAAAATCCACCGGGCACCCCTTTGTGCCAGCACTGTGTCCTTTGTGTTCACGGCTTTGTCAGAGCAGAGAACACAGAGGAGACTGACGATCCACAATACCTGTCCGGCTGTCCTTGTGTTCTTCTGAAGTGCTCTCTGCTGTGTCTGCAGTGGCAGCTGTTCTTGTTCTGAAGAACAGAAAAACATGAGAAAAAGAACACTAGGACAGCCACTGCTGCAGACAGGGTGGATCAGCTGTCTTCTCTGTGTTCTCCATCGGCCCCCCTATGCTTAGCGCATTCCTTTGGGACCCGACTGAGCTGAGAACACACTTTACTTTGACTTTACTTTGGACGAGGACATGTCCGTAATGGCTTAGATCATTTTGGCGTCCAATTTCGGGCCAAAATAAAACTTTAAGCACCTGATTTTTCGTCTGATTTCGTCTTGTTTAGAAAGTCCCTCATATAACATGGTTTTGGTAAAACAGAAGGAGATCTAAAGGAAATCTGACAGAGAAATCTTAAGGTGATTAAGGTGATTACACAGAGATCACAAACATCTGCAGGAGTTTCAAGCAATATAAAGATGAGTAAAATCTAACACCCAGAAAAGGAGGGTTGAGGTGCAGACAAAATGGATGATGTGGTTTAAATCAACTATGGTTCAATCCTACAACATTCATGGTCACATTTACATGATCAGAACCAAAAAGCAGAGCCCTTCTTTATTCCATGCAAAGCATCTTATAAACCTAAATGTTACGCTGGCCATAGACATCTTGTTTTTTCTTCCTTCTTTCGGCAGATCGGCTGCATGGGATGACGCCATCATGCACAGCCGTTCGTGCTATGAATCGTCTGTGCACCCTTTGTGTGCCTGCATTTACTTTGGATGGGGGTGATGGTCCCCATCCAAAGTAAGGAGATAGTTTTAGAAATTACGGTCATGTCTGATCATGATTTATGGATGAATTTACAGTTTCATTTGCAGCCAATTACGCGGCAGATTGATTGCCATGAGACACACTGCTGTCGTTCTGTGACGAAATCGGCAGCAAATCGAACCATCTATGGCCAGCTTTAGCAATAAGTAATAAGCATTGAAGACATTCCATTTCAAAATTGCTGTCTGATGTTTTCATTTATAAAGATAAATCTACGAGACATATTGCGGATTTATTGGATAGTTCAGCTTCCTATGAGAGGAGTTTCTGAGTTATAGATCACTCTAGAATGTTTACAGAAATAAAATACTGCCGTCACATCGGTAATGAGAGTATGGCTTACACAGTTTTGCAAGCATCAGCAAGTCATGTTTAACCTTATTCTGGTCATCAGCTATTGGTTGTATGCCAGGACACTCCTTCTGGGATTCTGTGGCTGTATTTTGGAGGACAAATAGGTAGAAAACAACAACAGATTAACTTTAACAACTTTAAAAGTAAAACAAGAAGAAAGAGTACAATGGGCAACAAGATAGGAATACACGGGTCAATTTTTCGCGCTCACGGTACTGTGCTGTGCAAAAATCTGGGAAAAAATCGACCTGTGTATGCCGTTTTCCGGCATGTTGGTAAACCTTGTTCGATATCCTATACTTTGAATAGGGAACCGTGGTTACTTATTCAAAGTATAGACCGGCTGACAGCTGGCTCCTGATATCGTCATCACGCTACTGCCGAGAGCTCTCTGTTGGCTCAAAAATCAAGCCGTGTATCCCAGCCTTTAGTAACCAGACAATAGATAAGTCCTGCTATAGAGTTAAGGTCCCCATTTGTGGCCGATTTATGGGCATGCGTGCTATCTATCGTGTGCGAAATTGGGTGCTGACATGGATCAACCGATCGCTGCGGGCAGAATTTTTGATCGGCCAGGAAACCGATGTATTGGTAAATTCCCGGCCGATCCCATTACTTTGGATGGAGACCAGCGTCTCCATTCAAAGTAATGGCCGGCACACAAAGGGCCGGGAGCTGTTGATCTGCCAGGCAGATCTAAACGTGTGTGGGCACCTTTAGAGTTTCAAGTTGGCTGGCTGATGGCTCAGTCTGTCCATATTGTTGTTACCATAAGGCTAAATTTACATGGTTGTTTCCCAGAAAATGACTGAGTGCTCCAGTCTGCGTGCACCTGCAAACTTGTGCAGGAGCGTGGGACGTTTAGATAACACCCCCATCTGTCAGGCAAAAGCCCGAAAAACCGAATGCCTCGTCGCTGGCCGATTGCGGCTATCACTTGTTTAACCTCCTGGGTGTTTGGCTGAGTTAACTTGGGCTGAGTTTCATCCATCATGTTCGCTCATTATGTCTGAGATTCTGTGCATCGGCCTATACCGGTGACCTGAAGGGGGCGGAGGTAGGCGTCACTGGAGATGCCGGAGTTGTGCACAGGACCTCCAGGCAGCCAGGGGGCTTAAAAATAGCACTCCACATGCATAATGCCCAGGAGGTTAATGGGCAGTTAAAAAACGCCTGTGTAAATGAGCCTTAATGGCCCTCTGTAAAAGATGAAGAGCAAGGCAACTGGTACAATTATATTTCCTTCTTCACAACTTTCTTAAGCCTGCCTGGGTGCCGACAGACGAGTCCCGATGAGCTCTGGAATGTAGCGTGATGACGTCATCACGCTGCATTCCTGAGCTGCCTGCATTGGCAGGCACCCTTTGTGTGCCGGCCATTAGCTTCAATGAAGACGCCGGTCCGACGGCCGCGAGCGCGCACGCCTGTCGGTCGGCGACAAAATTGGCTGCTAATCGGTGTGTGTATGGCAGGCATTAGTCTTCTTCTTTGTAAAATAATGAAGAAGTGGGACAACAGGGGGGGACTAGCATTTCCAGAAAGCAGGCGGTAAAATTTATGAATAATGTTTTTTTCCTGGCTGAGGTGCAGCTGTTTCTAAGATAGAATGGTTATTGGTTTATGTGTTGCCTGGAGCCCCTCACTACACTCCCACCCCCTCACTACAATGAAAAAGTCAAAGGGAGAGAGTCTCACCTTGTCTGGCCTTAAACTGAACAATAGCAGCAATGGTTGTATCTGCAAATTACAGTTACTCAGAGGGATTAATCCAAATGATATTTTTCTAAATTATAAACTGACATGCTAGTTGTTATAGGTTGCGTTATTGTATCTCTAATGTTTACATTATGTAGTAGGTCTGCATGTATACTGAATATGCAAATGTTTACTTATGGCAGCCATACACGGTTCGAACGACTTAAAACAATCAAATGTAAATAGATTCCTGTCCACCTCGTGCGATCGTCTAAAAGTGATCAAAATTGATCGGAAAGTGATCTGACATCTGGTAAACTTTGACCGATTGTACAAGTGAAATTGATTCCTATGAAGGAACAATTCCTTTAAATGAATCAATCGATTTTAAATTCGGATCGGCGATCGAATGAAAATCAAATCGACGATTGAATCGCAAGTTAATTGACCCGGGTATGGCTAACCTTGCTATGATCATATATTCAGGCTTAGCCTTGTCAGACACGACAATGCAGGACCAGAGACCACATCAATAGGAAGTTATATTTTACTAACATAATCTGATGAGAACTTTTTTATATAATTTAATTACAACTTTTCTTTAAAAAGGTTATCGGTGCTTTGATCGCCAAAACCTGAGCTATCCAATGTCAGTGATCAGGAGCCCAATTTAACCGACCAATGGGTGCAATATAAGGAGTCCGCCGGTCGTTTTTCGGGCTCTCTGGGGTCCTAATCTAGATGACCTGTGAACGCCTGCACTATTTTGCAGCCGCTCACAAGCAGCTGTGGGGAGGGCACTGCCGTTTCCGGAGCTGCTGTGGGCTCAATGAAAGATTTTCTAGCTAAAATTATCAGTTTAAGGTGTCTGTAAGTAGCCCAGAGTCTTTCATAGTAGACACCGATGGCCTTGTTTATAATTGCCATCTGAAATCTGATTAAAGTTGTAAACTTGTCACTTGCCTTCAATGTTTAAATAGAGATGGTCGAATTTTTCGACTAGCTAACTTTGTGAGCTGATTGCAAATGGTATCATCACCAAACTTGCTGAAGATGTAGGGAAGGGTTGTGGGAACATTTGAAAAAATGTTTTGCTCTAGCACATGTAGTTTTTGCATAAATTAAGTTCAAAATCAAAGTTGAAATTCCGATTTTTTAAAATTTACTTGACTTTGAACTTAATTTGTGCAAAAACTATTTGTGTTAGAGCAATACTTTTTTGTTGTAGTATACACCCAACCTTCTCTACATCTCCAGCAAGCTTGGCGATGATACCATGCTCAGGGGCTTTGCAATTAACTCGAAATCGTCTAAATGGTTGAATTTTGGAAGAGAAAAAAATCGACCATCTCTATTTATAAATAAGGTGAACTGAAAAATGCACCATTTGGGTCTAAATATCTACTTTTTTATAGTGAACATTCTGTTTGTCTCTTTATAAATAGGCCTTACAAAGAACAACTTGTTTAGACGGAAACATGCTCCTGGCAGTTAATCAAACTTATAGCTGCATTTATGTTATAATGGGAAGGGAGCATTTTTAATAATAAAAAAGAAATCTTGTGTAACAATGTTTTTTTAATAAAGATGAAATTTTCTGTCATCATATATAAGACAAATCCACAGGACAGGGGTGCAGTCTGTTCTTTTCTCCTCTTAAGCTAGCCATACATGTGTCGACTCGTGAGCGATCGATCGCCCATCCGATCGATTCCGGTGAATCGATCGATCGCCCAATCAAGTCTGTGCCTACCACCTTAGGCCACCGATTCCTGGACGATTCTGTTCCCGATCGATCGCTTCACAAATGTCAACGCCCCTTGATGTTTGCTCAATCAATCAGAAAAGACCAACAGGTTGGTTCTCTGGCCGATCTGATTTGGGGGCCATGTCGATCGGGCGGGGTCGATCGGTCAAGGTGGGCTGCACTCGATTCCTCGCCGATCGATCGGCGTGCACGCGCCCGGTGATCGATCGGCCAGGAATCGTGTGGGAAATCGACCCGTGTATGGCTACCTTTAATCCCTAAAACCTAAAGGTCAAGTAAACATTTCATATGTATGATAATTTAATAATAATAATAATTAGAATAAGTGTCAGTTGAATGCATATTAGTATTACGACATGAACTTTCTTATTGTTTGCAGAAAAGTTTTATTGTAACCTGATTTCCTTTATGAACAGTTAATGTCCTAAAACCAGATTTATTGGTTTTTATGTTACTTATGTATGACTACAGAGAACAACACAGAGAGTAGGGTTGGTGAGTTCTCCTGCAGCAGAGATCAGAGATGCGCATGATGATGTCATCAGCTGATCGCGTTTATCTTGACCCTGATATGCTCGTCAGCATCATTTCATCATGTCTTAATTCTGCTTTGTGTAGGCTAAAGCCCCCCAAACACGCATGGATCCATGGCTGATTTTGCAGAGATCAATCGGCTTGCGCATTTGTGGCGATCACTCTGTGATAAATTGTCCGCAAAATTAATGATTTTACACACCAGAATTGCACCACAAATTTTTCATATGGTGATTACTATATTATTATCTTGAACTTATATAGCAATGACATATTACACAACACTTCACAGAGCATATAGTCATATCACTAGCTGTCTCTCAGAGGAGCTCACAATCTAATGTCCCCACCATAGTCATGTATATGTAACAAACACAGTCATAGGTCACATGTAACTAACATAGGAGAATCTTAATTTGGGGAAGCCAATTAACCTACTGCATGCCTTTGGAGTGTGGAAGGAAACCCACACAGACACAGGGAGAACATACAAACTCCTTGCAGATAGTGCCCAGGCCAGGATTTGAACCTAGAACTCTAGCACTGCATAGTCAGAGTGCTTACCGCCTGAGCCACTGTGATCCAATATGTTGGTTCTTTTCTGGTCAATTGCATTACATTGGGTCCCCATCCAAAGTATCAGCGAGCCAATAGCGCACACAAATGATGCTCTTCGATTATCTGAACGATTGGCCCCAGCATGATTTGATTATCGCGCCGGGATCTATGCGTGTATGGGGGGTTTTAAAGAGTATCAGCCAGTCAAAGCAGTGCTAATTATTCAGCTATTCAAACTGATCATATCCCTCTCCATGCAGGAGAATTTGACAACACTGGCAGGGGGCAACACAGAATGCAGTGCAAATAATAAGCACCACTGTCGTAACTGCTCTGAGCAGATCAAACATAACATATTTATTGTGTGCTTTTCACAACATCAGTGTGCCTTAAATATTAACTGAAAGTATATCTAAAGCCAAACTCTTTGGATAATACAATACAAACCTGACAGTAGAACCTTCGCTTGAGATGGTAAACAAAATACTAGCACATGTTGTTTTTGCATAAATTAAGTTTAAAGTCTAAATGTATGCACAAATGGCATGAGCTAGAGCAATGTTTTTTTCCTGTAATGGTCCCACAACCATTCTCTATATCTCCAGCAATTGATTGTGAAGATATCTAGTTCAGGGGCTTTGTAATTAACTCCCAAAATGTGTGACAATCTCTACCCCTCACTACTGCAAAAACATTAAAGTTTCCTAAGTTAGACTTTAAATAAAAAATAAATCATCCTTTATATCAGTGGTTCCCAAACTGGGGGGCGCGAAGCTATTCCAGGTGGCACTGGTCCTCATTTATAATCTGTGTTTGAATAGGGAGGGGGGGGGGCTGATAATGTTCCTTAATAGCAAAGGGGGGCCCTGCAAGAAAAGTTTGGCAACCACCCGCTTTATATGAACCCTTCATCTAACTTCATGAAGCCTACATCGCGAGATCCTTGGATTTCTTCCCTCACCCAAGATCTTGTGATCCTTCACAGCATGGACTTTGCAACATAGATGTTGTTGAATTTGTCTATTAAGCCCCCCATACACCACATACAATTACCATGCAATTTCTGTACAATCAACTTTTCTATTACCAAAACCATGTAATAGGAGGACCTTTCTACGCCTTCCAATCACTATGTATTCTATCAGGGAGGTCACTATACTACATAGTTGTTGGCAGTTACGATGGAAATTGTATGGAGGAATCTCAAGGTGTATGGGGGGCTTTAGATGGTTTGTATTAGATGGCTGATGGTAACCATGAGTGTGGATCACCCTTAAGAATCATTATTACCAAGGTGTGCATATGCATCAGGAAGAAGACCATAACAGGGTTAAGGGTTAATGTAAGGAATAATTTCACTTAATGCAAAGTTGTCTGTTAAAGATGACCTGTGGTTGTAGAACAGGGGTTCTCAAACTTTATAAACAAAGGGCCAGTTCATAGTACCCAAGATTGTTGGGAGGCCAGACAATATTTACTGGCCTGTGTTTCTGGATACCCCTGTGAGGACTTGTTTCAACTGCGTTTGGCAAAAACGTGGTAAAAAACGTTGCTTCTGCAGTGGGCCCCTTATTCAATGTCAATGGAGGTGCTGTGCATTGTATGCTCATAGTAAATGCAGATGTAGTGGATGCAAACTCATATACACATATTGTATTCTTCCCCCCCAGTGCAGCCAAAATAGATTTCACACAAACCCCCTGTAAAACCAACTAATCAACCAACAGCCCTGCAACCCCCCCCCCCCCCAATACCATACACACGACTAAAAATCACCCCCACACACACGCTATTCACATCAGAGAGAGTGAAGCATCACAGGGGGGGCCGACTGGCTCAGTGCCTGTCAATCAGCTTCACCCATTGTTGCCACGATCCTCGCCAATCAGGTTTTACAGCTTCTACTCTGTGGCTGCTGTCTGCTCTCTGCCGCGGGTAACCACCATGCCCCCCATGGGCGCCCAGCATGGCAATGTGCTGCTGGGCACCCATGGGGGGCATAGTGGGTACACGTGGGTCAGTTAGAACTCTGTGAAGGGTCGTAGTTTGAGGACCCCTGTTGTAGAATATGGAGACTGTCATTGCTGGCTGGCTGAAAATACTAGCACTGACCTGGCAGCCAGCTGTTTAGCCTCCATGTTTTATTACCAGTATTTTTATAGCGGTTTACTATAATAAATAATTCAAGATATGTGTTTTCTCTGATAAATCTGTGTGAATGTCTCTAAAGATTATATGGATTTTCATGCCTTAACAAACTTAATGTTACATTGATTCTGGTGCTTTTACCTATTGTCAACATATTTCTTATATTGTCTTGTCATTTTAATGCATATTGTATAGCAGTTACTATAGTTGTAAATTAGATGTATTTAATAAATTACAAAGTTATAAAAAATGCGGGTGTTTAATGTAGTTTATTTATTATTCAAAGAGAAGAAAACTGTGTCTGTAGATCCCAGGTGCCCAACCTGCGGCCCTTTGGGCTTTCTTTGGTGGCTCCTCTTGGTTCTCCACTTACGGCCCCCGAAACCTAACTGTTATTGCATGGGACATAGGTACTCACCTGTCTTCCGATACCCCACTGACAGGTCTGCATCTGGGAACTTCTTAGAGTGGGGAGAGAAGGAGAGGCGATAAACTTACGTTATATAATAAATAAATTATATAAATGCTGCCGACCGCCGCAGAAAGCCGGCGAGACCTAGAGCGTGGCTCTAGTTGTCTGGTGCTGAGTTTTATGATGCATGAAACTCAGCCCGAGTTAACTCGGGCTAGACGCTCAGAAGGTTAATAGACAGAATATGTTTTATAAAGCTTCTGGAGCAGATGGGTTAAAGTCAAGTTACACAGTTGTTCTTAGTTATTTTTAGGCCATTGTTAATAATTTGTATAGGCGTTTTTATGCTAAAGTAGGAATATGGAAGAGACAAAGTCATGAAGCGGTTCAATAAATCAATCAGTTCATGTGCTAACAAGGAGTATACTGATAGGAGGAGATTGGAGAGTAAAGCTGGGAACACACCTATAGATATGGGCCAGATCGGTGGCCTCTTCGAGCGCTGTGCGCACTCACGACCATCTATATCACCCATATCATATGCAACCATCTCTGTTTTCAAGACCGCCGAGTCTCCATGCAAAGCATTGGCTGAGCTGGAGACACAGCAGTGCGGTGTTCCCTGTCTAACAGTAAGAGGAGCCTATTACTGCAATGCTATTTTCAGTATTCATTCACTGGCTGGGGTGGGTGCAGGATGACCTGGATGGAGAAGGTGGTTGAAGGGAGCTGGCTATCATACTAATGGCAGTGAGTGCTTGTGGTACCTACTGTATAGACTGCCAAAAAACAAATAGTGTACCTATAGTTAAAAGGAATGTAATTAATACTAATTCATAAATGGTCATTGTGACTCTAACCTCTATTCTGGGTCCAGGCGGTAATGGGCAACTTAAGAGGATCATGAAATTCAGGAAATACAGATTAATAATTCACTAATGATTCTACATTTTAATGTGTTAACTTTTTAACTTACCTTAACTAAGCTGAGCTAAGCTGATTGGAAGGTAGAGGCTTTGGGACAGGATTTTGGGACAAATCAGATGACTGGATTAAGTGGTTTAAAACCTTGCCAGAAGCAGGCAAAAAAACACATCATTTGTTGGAGTAAAGCTAGCCATACACATGTCGGATTCCATGTCCAATCGATTCATCATCCGATCGATTCCGGCGATTCTGCCGGGAATCGCAGGTGTGATCAATCGGCCAATTAAGAGTATCCATCGCTGCATACCACCTTGTCCAACGGATTCCGGGACGGATCCGTGTCTGATTGTCCACCTCACAAATGGCAACTCCCCCTGATCCGGACAGAATCGCATGAGAAAGACCAACATGGTTGGTTCTCCGTCGGATCCGATTCTGAGCCCCTGATCAATCGGACGCGAACGATCGGACCAGGTGGGCTGCATGCGATTCCGGCACGATCGTTTGGCGTGCACGCGCCTGGAATCGATCGTGCCGGAATCCGGTGAGAATCCGACACGTGTATGGGGGCCTTAAGACTTTCATTTAAAGTTCTAAAACTTCATGTCCATCTGAGAGAATGGTGGTGAACTTACGTGATCTACGGGCTAGAGACAGCAAAATTTTGATTAAACTATGATTTTCAGCTTAAAAACCTAAAAATCTGTATATGAAAAAGCTGCACAAATTCTTACATATAAAAATGGAATGAGTATAGAGGTCTCCCGGACCATTTAGCGTATTTTTTGGACTATAAGACGCACTTTTCACCCCCAAAATCGGGGGGAAAAGTGCCTGCGTCTTATGGTCTGAATGCACGACCCCCGCAGCAACTCGGCCGCAAGTGATCGCCATTTGGCTCCCGGCCAGCTCTCCCAGTAAGGAGATTAGCCGTGGAGCTGCCAGATGTGAGATCCGCCCACGACTGGATCTCCCTTCTGAACTGTATAATTGCTTATGGCAACAGAGCCCTGCTGGCATAAGCAATGAAGAGAGGAATAGATGAACTGTCACCTGTCCCTCTCTACCTGTCCGAGGAAACTGCAATCACTGCTGCAGCTTCCACGGACACAGGCAGCCAGGGAGGAGAGGGAGAGAAGAGCAGAGAAGACTGGGCAGCATCCTGCCCCCCTCCTCCTGATCAGTGAAGAAGTGACATGATGTGCTGTGTGTGTGTGTACTGCTTCTAGTGATATCGACTGGTTCAATTTGATATTGCATTCATTCATTTAATCAATTGCATTAACCCAAATGATGTGAACACGTTTATATATCAAATATTTTTTTCCTGCTTTAAAAACTGTGTGCGTCTTATGGTCTGGTGCGCCTTATAGTCTAAACATACGGTGCACATTTTTAAAAGCTTAAATATAAGTCTTATTAATAAAAGAAACAGACCGCTTTTTAAATATTTTAATTAAACTCTGCCATTCACTAAACCTACCTGCACAGTTGTAACCATGTCCCCAGCTGTAATCCATGCTCTCAAAGTCTCTGGTGCTGATGCACTACAGGTTCTGGGCTGAGCAGAAGCACTTGGGCTCAGCCCTGGCCGGGTACCTGCCCGTAAATACTAATATGCCCTCATTAAAATTATGGGCATGCGCAGAGGTGTAAGAACTTTTTCTGCACAGGTTTTTGCATTTTTGGACCATCGCTAGTACTGGACCTCAAACGCAGTCCCAGGCCAAAACAAAGGGCAGCACCTTATATTCATTAACTGTGCAAAATATAAACAAGGTCATAGTCAGGTGTGATACAGAAAATGGTTTAGAGCTTAGGATATACTACAGTATATACAGTAGAGCTTAGGACAAACCATGGCTCGTGTGGTCCCCATCCCCGATTGACCAGGATTTATGGACATGTCAGTTCCCGGTTCGATCAACCTTTTTCCTGCGTGATCCGCAAACGCACACGGCGATCGATCATTCATCGATTGAACGGAAAATTGAACCATATATGGCCACCCTTAGGACATGCTTCAGAACATAGTCAGAGCTTAGAGACTTGCTAGAGAAGATGGTCAGAGCTTTTACCATGCGACAGAAGATGGTCGGACCCTAAAGATATGATCTGGAGACAGAATGAAGACACAATACATGAGACTCCTTAAATATGATGAAGAGAAATTTGCATGCGAATTGCCACCATTAAAAATTGTTTTACAACATGATATGTTTCTAAAGCTGGCCATACACCTTAAGATTTTTCTGTCAGATATCCTTTAGATCTACCAACAACTATGAAGTGCCAGGTCCTCTGTGATTGAACACAGGTAGACTTGATTGATTAGAAAGTCCCTCATATTACATGGTTTTGGTAAAACAAAAGGAGATCTAAAGGAAATCTGACAGAGGAATCTAAAGGTGTATGGGGACCCTAAGATAAAAATGCACGGTTCCTGAAAAGTAATGACCAACTCTGAAGTTTGTAAACTTATTGCATGCAGATATTGTGGCTTCAGTAGTTTCAGTTAAACTCCTTAAACAAGCATTCAGATGACTGCAGGACAAGTTGTGTGGAAATTACCTGAACTACTGAGCTGCATACTAATGCTGGGTCAGTGGTTCAGAAAGCATTGAAAGCCGCGGATCACCAACCTACACCAACCTACACCAACCTACAGGCTACTAAGGAAAACGATGGCAATGGCAGGTTACTCAATCTCTCTGCTTCAAGGTACATGACTGTGGGATATCTGAGTTACTTTGACTATAACATAACTATAGGAAATAAAAACACAACCCGGATTATTCTTTGGAAATATGTAATTTATATATATTAAACATATATATTACAGGCCACAGCCATAAAATTATAAACATAATTGAAAACATTAATAACACATATGGATCCCCCCCAACAGTGCAACCACATAACAATAACCTTTCCAAACCATACCAGCCACCAGCCCTTCTATAACTAGCTCGATGGGTACCTTGTAATCATGAAAACCATAACTAAAGAGCGTGAGGCTTAGCCCCGCCATACCATATTAACAGAATCTGGTGACTGCCCTTACCAACCAGCACATCACCAAGATCTTTCTCATTGTATTTATTTCCCCGGCACTGTCGAGGTTCCGCCGAGCTGTGACAAAACCTTTAAAAACAGCAATACATAACAAGACATATGACAATTTGTTAGGGAGGAATAGTGGGTGATTGTTGGCATCCAAAGAGGACCTCACTTCCGGTTCCTAGCTATAAAAATCCCATCCTGACCCTCCTCTTCCTCCCCAAAGAACCTACCCCCCTAAAATACTATACCCCAGCCTCAGACCATCTTCCCCCAGTCAAGGGCCCTCCCACCTATGCCGCGGCTCCGGCTCCCGGGCGTACCTTCATCACTGTTTATTGACATAGTAAAAATCTTGATGATCTATATTTCAAACTGTACTGTAGTGTTAAAGCGGACCTACCACCTGGGAGGTCACTCAGCATTATTAGCTGCAGCTAAGCAGATAATGGTGAGATCCTTGATTGTAGAAAACGAATCTTCTTCTAACAGCTGTAGGGGAGCTTGTTAGGAGTGCTCCCCCTCCCACTGCATGAGGTCTCACCTGGGCAACCGAAGTGGTGTGTGGGATATCTCTCCCACAGGCAGGATATCGTCATCAGCAGAATCCCTCTCTTCACACCCCCCCCCCTCCCCTCCTCTGTCTGCAGCTACGATCCGAGTGGAGAGGGGAGGAGAGGTGGGTCAGTGTGGGCGGAAGTGTTCAGAAGCCAGGAGATAAGATGCCAGCATGAGAAATCCAAGCACGTGAAGACAGTTTAGTGAGAGTTTTTTTTGTGTAGCAGTTTCTCATCATCTGAACTGCTGACAGGTGAGTATTGTGTCTGTGTAATGTATGTCTGTTGTGTAAAACCGCTTTAAGGTTGTACATTGATAATATAGTGTAGCATATGGAAACCATTAATATACTGAAAATAATATGGTATATGCTGGCATTCCCCTTTAACAACTGTTTTGTTATGTTCAGATACTTAAACATGAAAGCAGGCTCCTCATTAGAGTAAAAATAGATTTAATTTCCACTCCTGTGACAGAAGAAAAATGGAACAAAAGACTACTGTCATCTGCCTGACATCACCATTCCACTAGAGTCTCTTATTACCCTTTGAAGGATGCAAGCGTTCACCTCTTTTATCCAAACTTTTTGATATTTTTTTCCTCAGCTTGAAACACGCATCCATCACGCCAGAGATCAGAGACATAGGTTATATAACACTGGAAGTAGAACATAGAGAAGTGTGATTGGGAGTATGGTACACCAACACGACCTATATGTCCATATGAAGTTCACAGGTGGCAGAGCAGGTTGGGGAAAAGCTTTCTGTGGTTGCTGATGACAAAGGAATATTTATTGTGTTGTCACTTTGATCATCTTCCCACACACAAAGTTATCACACTCCAATTATCGCTTACTATTATTTATACAGACGCTCTGGGGGATTGGAGACTTTCATGTTCTGTGTGTGTTAACCCCTTGCATAAAAATTTCAAAGGAAGGATAATGCTTTTAGAATATGTTCTTGTAATATTGACATGAACTATTTAGAGTGGTGAAAAAGAGTATTTAGTAAGCCAATACCATATTTTTCGGACTAAGATGCACCCGACCATAAGACGCACCCAGTTTTTAGGGCAGGAAAACCAGAAAAAAATGATTTATTACGTTATCATATCAATTGGGTTAATGCAATGAATTCAATGAATGCAATATTCAATTCAGCCAGTAGATGTCACTAGCAGCAGTACACTCTCAGCACAACATTCTTTTTTCAGTTTCCAATCATTTGGGTTGAACAGTGTTGGCTTATATTAATTGGATGTTAACAATATGTTAGCTAAGTTGAGTTTATCCAGCCAGAGGTCTGATCAAATTCCATATAAGAAAACTTACCAGAAGGGAAGAATATTGTATAGTGTTTTAAGAAAAAATTTTTTTTTCAGATTGGTCACTCCAATAGCAAATACCTGCTATGGTCATGGTCTATGGAGAAGGGAGGATGTTCAAACAGCACCCCACTGCTTCCTCACCCCCTAAAACATAAAGGAGGTTGAATCAATCAATGTCGACGGATTAATCAATGACTGTCACAGATCGCAGTGTGACCCAGCTACCAGTTCTGCTGTGTCTCCTTCAAAACCTCAGAGGACTAGGACCTTTCGTAGATCAGCTCCCTCTGCTGGTGGAAGAGATTGTGGCATATGATGTGGTTCCTGCTCTCTCTGCTGGAGGATACACTCATTATCACGCCACTGGAGCCCTGTCCAACCAGATATTCTGCTGTCAGCCACGGCCAAGTAAAGGCTGCCATACACATGCGATAAGCGGCCGATTTTTAACCTGACCGACGGGCGTGTAGCTATGGACGGGCGTGTAGCTATGGACCGCAACCTGGGGGCTCCCCGCAGCAAAGTTCCATCTCTCCTTGCGGGGTGAATACCGGTGGGCTCCTTAGACTCTGCTCCCTGGTTTATGCTTTGGTGGCATGGTGGGTCCACTGCTCTCGTGGGTCAACCGTGACAATGACCTCACGCAACAACATCTAAAGCAAGCCATACACGTGTCGGATTCCATGGCCAATTGATCACTCACCCGATTCTGCCGGGAATCGCAGGTGTGATCAATCGGCCAATTAAGAGTATCCATCGCTGCATACCACCTTGTCCAACGGATTCCGGGACGATTCCGTGTCCGATTGTCCACCTAACAAATGGCAACTCCCCCTGATCTGTGCAGAATCAATCTGATGGAACCAACATGTTGGTTCTCTGTCGGATCCGATTCTGGGCCCCTGAACGATTGGACCTGATCGATTGGACAAGGTGGGCTGCATGCGATTCCGGCACGATCGTTTCGCGTGCACGCGCCCGGAATCGATCGTGCCGGAATCCGGTGGGAATCCGACACGTGTATGGGGGCCTTAACTCAGAGGTTCTTAACATGTGAGTTGCGACCCCCTCTGGGTCAAGTGACCATTTCACAGGGGGCTAACAACCAGCAGCACTGATGTCCACAAGCTGGGTGACAACTCTCCCTTCTAACGTCACACCTTGCACATCATCGCCACAAGCAGGGTAGGAAAATAGGATGTTGGGGGGGGGCATTATATTTACCTGATCCTGCCAGAAGGGACTGAAGGGTTAAAGTTGTGGATACTTGCTTGACAGTAAAGCTTTACAGTTTGTAGCTAAAGCCCCCAATACACGTTCCGATTTTACGTACGAATTTTGCCCGACCAACCAATGTGGTCGGGAGATTAATCGATCGGGAGGTTAATCGTATACGGAATTATGTACCCGATCCCGATTTCTCAAAATCGCCCGAAAAATCGGTCGGGACTGCTTCGGACCTGTCCATAAATTTTTGGTCGATCTGCTGTTAATAAATAGGGTCGGACAGATGGATCGGTGATAATTCGAATTCCGATTTTTCGTGGCAGCCGACCGACCATAACATTTTAGGTGAAAATCGGGTGACAGGATCGGACGAAAAATCGGTTGGGATAATAATCGCAATGTGTATGTGGGGCTTAAGGTGGAGTTAACATCCTTGGCAGGAAGCCAGGAGATCAAAGGATATCTCTTTTTGAGTAAAATGTGGAAAAGTTCATTACCTTTTAAGGTTGTAACTGATGCTATGTGACGTATTGGAACTGACACAAGGGGTCAACGTTTCTCCCTGATACTTTGGTGTACCCCAACAGGGACATCTCGGAAATGTGACAGCACTTCTGAGGTCCAAATACAGGATGTAAGGACTTGTCCCCACAGATGAATTAGACCGCGCTTGTGAACTTTGAGATATCACCAGGGTTCCAGATATAAAAAGGTTGAGAGCCACTACTCTATGTGGCTCTTAATCTATGCCTACTCAACACTTAACCACTAGAAGGGTTGTCGAGCGCTTAACTCTTTTGCACTTCCTCTACACGTCCTCCTAAATTTAAACCTAACCTATCACTTCATTTTGTGAAGGCTTCTGAGGCAACAAGTAAACACTGGCACACTATTCTAGGGCAGCTTGGTCAGATCATGGTGCTAAAATGTTGATGCTTTTACATGAGTTTTCAAGCTGATTTCCAAGGAATTGTTTTGTTAACCCTTTACATTTTTGGCAACCCATTACAAAGGTTAAATATTTATTAATTTCCAGAGATAACAAGGTTTACTTACCTCTTTCTATTTTTTTCTAAATACATGCATTGAAGTTTGATTTAAAGGATCTTACAGTAGGCCCCTATTCAGGATCACATGCATAATAAACCAAATATATAATACCAAAATGTACGGCTCATCAGGGACTCCAGCAAGGAGAACATGCCGGGCTTTCTTGATATTTTATAAGTCAACGGGCTGACGCTTATTTTCTTACGTGTCCTATCATTATGTCAGCTTGCTGTCCTCTGGTGGATGCATTTATTCTGCAGTCTCGTCATGTGTGCATGTGTTCTTTCTGATTGTAGTTATAATGACAAGCAATAGCGAGGCCTATAATAATATAAATCCTGCAATTCTAGACTTTTAGATTTGAATTCCAGGTAAAACATTTTCAACCTTTGTATGTGGCTTTCAGGCCCAGGAGGTTCAGATGACATCATCAGAGGTTCAGATGACATCATCAGAGGTTCAGATGACAATCAATGCAGATTATGGACCACCATTGTAAATAGATGATGCAGTGGAAAACCCAAGTAGGCAAGGGAACAGATTGAATCTTTCCAGCTAAACTGCCTAGAATTTTTATAAGCAGGCAGAGCCGAGTCAGACAGGCAGGCAATAGTCAGGGCAGGTGGCAAACAGGATAGTTAAAAAACAGTCCAGGGCTCAGTATCAATATGTAGTGACCAGGGTATACACTACATTTGAATATATTTATTGCATTGTATATCCTGCCCTGTGTCACCATATTCTGTACAAAATGTGTATATGACTTTAAATCTTCCTCGCATTCCTCAGTAGCAGGTGCAGGGATGGCTAATGGCTTCTGTTTTCCCGCTCTTTTGTCTGGCCTCACATTGTAGTTTTTGCTATAGCCAGTGTGTCGCAACCTGATTTGGAGCAGATCTCCTACCTTTTCCTGGGTTCTCCTGCCGGCCGCCCCATAGCAGTGCCCGGGACCAAGGACCCCCATCCGTGGAGACTGAAAGGGTCCTGGACCAGGACCGCCTTCCCTCAAACGTGCCCGAGCGAAACGATGCAGACGCAGTATTCCCCCAACTCCACCTCACCTGTCTGCTTTTCCCTATTGCCCTTACCACTGGGATTACCTTACCCCCTCTAACTGGGACCTGGAAGCCATTATCACCCTGCAGCTGGGAGCACCTTTACTTGTAACAGTAGTTCCTAAAGTGTGTGCCCCATTCCCAGGCTTGGGTTTGGTGTTGGACTGTAAATATTCCGTCTAGTAAAGCTGTAAATATGCCCCTACCAGCTGCCTGAGACACTTTATTGGTGTGTGTGAGCCTCTGACAGTGTGCTTAAACATTCAAAGAATCTGGTCGTTCGGAGCAAGAAATGCCCTCCACGACACTTCAAATATAGCAGACGGATGTAATCAGAGCCTCTTTGTTCAGGCAACAATAATGGAAACACAAAAGGAAGACTACCTACATCTGAATGAATTAAATATTCTTATTAAATACTTTGTTCTTTCCATAGTTGACAAAAAAAATCTTACAAAAATCTATAAAAATCTAATTTATCAACCCATACCGCAGGTTGGGCACCTGTGTCCTAATGAGATGCTCTCCTGAGGGATCTCCTAACACATCTGGACTAAAGCATAGAAGGGTTTCTGTGTCTGTCAGCGTAGTGTCCAGAGCATGGAGACGCTACCAGGAAACAGGCCAGTACATTAGGAGACATGGAGGAGGCCGTAGGAGGGCAACAACCCAGCATCAGGACCACAACCTAAAGGAGGAACAGGAGGAGCACTGCCAGAGCCCTGACCTCCAGGAGGCTACAAATGTGCATGTGTCTGCTTAAACATTCAGAAACACACTTCATGAGGGTGGTATGAGGGCTCAACATCTAGAGGTGGGGGTTTTGCTTAAAGCCCAACATCATGCAGGATGTTTGGCATTTGCCAGAGAACACCAAGATTGGCAAATTTGTGCTCTTCACAGACGAAAGCAAGTTCTCACTGAGCACATGTGACAGATGTGGCAGTCTAGAGACGCTGTGGAGAATGTTCTGCAACATCCTCCAGCATGACCAGTTTGGCAGTGGGTCAGTAATAGTGTAGGGTGGCATTTCTGTGGGGGGCCGCAGAGCCCTCCATGTGCTTGCCAGAGGTAGCCTGAAGGTAGCCTGAAGATGAGATCCTCAGACCCCTTTGTAAGACCATATTCTGGTGTGGTTGGCCCTGGGTTCCTCCTAATGCCAGACAATGCTAGACCTCATGTGCCTTGAGTGTGTCGGCAGTTACTGCAAGATGAATGCATTGATGTTAATGGACTCCCCAGGCCTGAATCCCATTGAGCACATCTGGGACATCAAGTCTCACTCCATTCACCAACACCACATTGCACAGATTGTCCAGGAGTTGGGGGATGTTTTAGTCAAGGTGTGGGAGGAGATCCCTCAGGAGACCATCTGCTACCTCATAAAGAGCATGCCCAGGCGTTGTAGGGAGGTCATACAGGCACATGGAGGCCACACACACTACCGAGCCTCATTTTAATTTGTTTTAAGGACATTACATCAAAGTTGGATCAACCTGTGTTTTTTTCACTTTAATTGTGAGTCTGACTCCAAGTCCAGACCTCCATGAGTTAATACATTTGATTTCCATTCATAATTTTGGTGTGATTTTGTTGTCAGCACATTCAACTATGTAAAGAGCTAATATGTCTTATTTTTGTGTTCCCTTTACTATATGAGCAGTGTATTTTTCTGGCATCTACTTATTGTTACAATAACTCACATGAGTAAAATCCAAAAGTTTTTTATTTCAAAATGATAAATGCAAACAAACAAAACACAACCTCCCCTCTGATGCTTTTCGCCCAAACATTGGGCTTAATCATTGCACTTTGTTTGCTGCACTCCATTATTTAGCTATGAGACATGTCTCCATCACACTCCAGTCTTAGAATTTATATGAAATGTGTTATATATGTAAGTTACAGGCATAGAGGTTTGGGGTATGAGCTCATCTGGTTTTGGCATTCATTATGTTGAGTTGGCAAGTAATTAAATTCATGACAAATTATAAACATAGTTAGTGTTGCTGATACCTGGACTTACCTCTGGGAGCTCCTCATGTTCAGGAAATAAGACTTGTATTTAATATCTGAAAAGAATGACCCTGAAGGGAATGGGGCAGTAAGGAAGTGGTAAATAAATGAGTGATGAATTGTTGGGGAACTGATCATTATCAGTAGATACGTACTTATGGATCTATTACATGCCGGTAGTACGCTCCACACAGTCGCTGGTCTAGTCTCCCAAGGGTCCAACATAATGTTTGTAGAAAGCTGCTGATGTAATCTCACTATGAGAAGCCTATTACAGCGGTACTGTAATTACTGATATCTCAGGCACATTACACACCAAAGGCTGGCTAGCAGGATAATGTGCAATAATAGCAACACATTTAAAGGGAAACAACACCCATGGTAGCCATATATGAAAGAAAATGCTGAAATAAGGTGTACTTTCCTTTGCCAATATTTCATGGCAATATCTGGGGGCTTTTTACTGTAGTGCATAACATAGGATACGTGATCACCTTTCTAAATAAATCTGCCACATTCCAACAAGATATACCAAAACAAACACAATATTAAAGTTCCTTTATGGTAAGAAGGAGAGGCAGCAAAGGGGACTTTTCAGGCAGTTCAACAAAATTAAAATCAAACAGCATTGTTTATTAATGGTATGAATATATTCGGTTCGGCACAAATAAGTATAAGGTACAACTAAAGCTAGGCACACACAGGTAGACCTGTAAAAAGATTTGAGTACAAACAATCAACATGCGCGGTCACGGTGCTTGACTGTACTCTAATCTGTTTACAAATCTACCCCGGTGTGCCTTCCTTCTAGCGGGATCAATAGAGAACATGTTGGAAAACCCCGTTCAATCTCCATTATTTTAAATAGAGACATTCACGAGTCTACATTCAAAGTATTGGAGCAGCTGCTGCAGCCTGACCCGCTGTCGGTGTGAAGGGGCGGAGCCAGCACTTCTCTCTCTAAAGCTGTGAGGCATGCTGGCTGTATCCCCAGCTCGCAGACCGTGTTGTGATTCACACGTGTTGCGAGCTGGGGAGAACGGGTCCCCATGAAATGGTAATCGATGTGCCCATGTAGTGCATATTGATTTCCGTTCAATTGATCCCCAATCAATCACAGCATTGTGACGTCACCGCGCTGTGATTGATCGGGGGTGGATTTCATGGAAATATACCCGTGTGTGTCTAGCTTTAGTCAAAGTTCACCCCACATAAATACAACAGCATACAATGGGCCATAACTGTTAAGTAGGTGTCCTGGTGTCATTTAATTTGACGTGTTTCATGAACAAAGTTGCTTACTCAGGAGATATGACACAGCCAAAGTGAGTAATGATGTGTCTTAGGTAAACAGGGCGGAAACCTAGGATAAGCTTGCTTGTAATAAAACTAATATTTTTAAATGGGTGGCTCTAAAAATTGGAGGTGCAGTATAAAAAAAGGGTTTTATTTTATACCTGCTATACTTTAGCATGAATAAACCCTTTTGTGATACTGCATCTTCAATTTTTGGAGCTATCTATATTTGTAAATATTAGATTTTTATATTGAAGAATAGTGATGAGCGGCATAGGCAATATTCGAATTTGCGATATTTCGCAAAAAATGTTACTAATATTAGATTTGATATTCGTGAATATTCGCAATTGCTAACGCATTGCGAAAATATATGTGCACTTATAATTACCTAGCAATTACCTTTAAAATGAATAAGCATATAGATATATTCACAATCCATGGCCATAAGCATCCCAATGCAGAATATCGCGAATATTCGAATTTGCGAATATCCGCAGCCATATTTGCAAAATTTTGTGAATTCTCGAATAGCCAATATTTGCCCAATATATTCGAGCTCAACACTATTGAAGAAGAGTGTGGTTTAATTTCTCAATACATTTTTCCTAATTGGAGAATTAATACTTTAAAGATCTCTTTCCGGGTATACTATACCATTTCTACATACTCTTAAATCACCAATATCCCTCCTCTCCCCTATGTCGCTAAATGGATTATAGGCAACAAGGTAGAGTTTCAGGTTGGACACCATCATATCTTTTCCTAACGTAGGTCAAGATTTGGTGGTATGTTGCTTAGCTTAACCTAAACTTAATGGGAGAAAACTATCCCCTTTGCACTGTTACACTCATTGCCTCCTAAATAGAGATGGCTGTATTGTTTGCGCAGAGGACAGTTTGCAGTAAACACAGCATGTTCTATTTTCACCGTGTCGGCTACCAGGACGATGTGGGAATTCTTGTGGGAAAAATTATCTTAGTTGACAACGACGGCATGGGTATTCTGTAACGGAGTGGAAAGTGCATTGTGTATAAACCTGTGACACCACATGTCAGTAAAGTGTGTACTGTGAAGAGTTAATGTAGGACACTGTAAGACAAGCTGTTGCTAGGGCAGGCAGGTGTCTGCCTGGCCCAGGATGTTAATGTAACAACTATAGAAATGTGCTAGAAGGTTCTGAACATGACAGGCCATTCTGGAAGTGCCAGCCTAGGTGACATAAAGGGTAGCTGGGGGTTGAGCTAGGGTCTTCCTTTTGTGTCCTGAGAGCTGACAGGAGGGAGAGGTGTCTCTGTGACACTAGCCCTGTGGGGCCGGGCCCTGCTGGTCCGAGGGCTGAAGACATTCAATACAGAGAGGTAACCCTTGATCATTTTCCCTATTCCCCAGCTGGGTATGACCTGGCCCTAGGAGGGGGCTAGGAAAGAGAGAGGCTGCTGATGCAAGGCTGCTCCCAGGATGGCTGAGTGCAACAACCTGTGATGGGACCACTGCCCCCTGTGTGTGGGCCAGAGACCAGGTATGCTGAAGCTGTTCCAGGCCTGGACGCGAAGGTAGGCCACCGTCAGTGTGAGACGGAGGGGAGCTTTCCAAGGGAGGCTGGTTAGTTGCCCCGGGGTCTGTCTCCAAGGGGGCATGGCTTACCATTCTTCTGTGGGCCAGATCAACCACGCAGGGATCTTAAAAAGATCCAGCTGGGGAAAAAATACCCAGGTTGCATTATCACTCACTAACTCCATGACTTCACCCTACCCCAATTTTTGTTTGTACCTTAAACTGCCTTTCTTATGTTTCAAAGATCCAAGTAAATACGGTGTAAAGAAGGGTAACCACCCATGGAACGAATTAAAGGTATGTCACTGTGCCACACCCCTAACAAAATACATAATTGATTAGAAGATGAATATATTAACAAGGTAGCAGTATGTCCAACATGTTTCATCCTATATTGGGCTTCTTCAGGCACAAATCATATGTCAACGTCAGACTCTTAATAAAATCAAACCAAATTATTATTGTTATTGCATCACCAACTGGTGCCTATAAAAATAAACATTGGGGTTACACTCTTAATTTGAAGACTTTATCATAAAAATTTGTACATTTGACAATTGACTTGGGACAAAAACCTGAACTTACGGGAGCGCACCGTATTGCTTAAGCATACCAAAGTCATGTAAAAACAGTGCCTGAACAGCATCGTGCACTGTTTTTCTGCGAGACACGTCCATTCATCTTCATGTCATGACTCTGCAGCTTAAAAACAGCGCTGTGGGTACGCCGCTCCGTTAACGCAGACTGGGCAGTGGACACAAGCCCATGGGACGTTGAACCTTGATGATTGAAAGGACTGAAACCCAGTGACTGATTAGGCCCAACTCAACTGAAGAGAAAAGGGTTAAAAGATGGTGGATGCCCCTGGAAGTTAGACTTTCAGTAGCTGGCATTCACATGTGCGTTTGAAATGTGTTTCCAACACATGGAAGCCAGAAAAAGACGTGCAATAAGGCGTCCTGCTGGTTGCTTTTCGGATGTCTTCCCAATAGAGGTAGTATCTGATCATTTATAAATGACATGTGAACACGGGGGGTTTGTTGTGGGGCACTTCCTGGCTTGTTGCGGCCTGTCAGCAGCCCGGGAAGCATGTGTGAATGCTGCCTTAGGCTGGGCATAGGTGGGTCGTTTTCCCGTCGACTAATTGGTATCGGCTGTGAATTTCTTGGTCAATATGACAAGAGGGCGCACCCAATTTTCTGCCGACCTGACCGCTGATCGATCGCGGGAGCGCGCACGGTGGCCGATCGGCTGTCAAATCGGGCAGGGATCTGCCCGTCTATGCCCAGCTTTACAGATATTCAGGACTGACATTCAGCTTTCATTTGACTTCTATTGTTTTAATGTATTTTACTAAAAAAAAACTTTATTAATCATTAAAAATTATTATTATTTAATATATGAGGTTTCATAGCTCATTATAGTTCTGACACAATGCACATAGACAAATAGTACGATCTAACCTTAATCTATATTACTGCAGGTTGGGTTCTCTTTCCTGCCTGCTTTGTGTACAAAGAAACAATAAACAGCTTTTATTCTTACATCAGTCCCATCTATTAATAGATAAGAGCACAATCAAGCTCCATGATTGTACTCAAATCTATTTAGAAATCTACCCATGTAGCTTTATCCCATCTCACCCCCAAACTGCTGTACAGCACTTATTGTTCTGATCACATCCACCTCCAACTTTATTGGCAACACCATCTCAATTTCTTTCAAGAACCGTGACCGCTGTTTTCTGACCTCACACCGATAAGCAAATTTATGTAAAACAATGAGTTAAGTTCTGGAACACTGCAGCAGAGGGGAAAATGGCACTTACTGTGCCAAGCAAATGCTGCAATGAATCGATGCTGCCACGCAGCAGTGATTTGTTGAATCCTTTGCTCTGTAGGTTACAGTTTCATCGCAGTACAGATCAGCTTTTATTTCTTGCCTGGCTCTAGTGGGATCTCTGCTTTGCGGCAGTAACAAACATTTGCTTTTTAATTAACATGCTTTATGAGAGGGACCAGATGCAATAACATAGGCGTGAATACCAAAACGTAATGTTACCCGTGATCTGTCATTTTTAATAAAGAACAGAAGACAACTAACTGTCTATGTGTCAATTTGCTTCCACGATCCTGACTGATTTACTGGATGTGTTTAATGTTTAGGTGGAAGCGCTGCATTATAGGCCTACATCTTCAAGGAGATACGATGCAGCAAAACGTCAATAGGAATGTGATGAGGGGGATAGCCCAGATTCTGTAGATCAGTTAATACAATAGGCTACGTTTTAAAGGATTCGTCCACTCAAAAGCCGAGCTTTCAGTCAATAGACATAGCCACACTGCTACCTTACCCTATTACATCTGCTTGTTGAATTTGGCAGTGGCCTAGTAAGTTGATTACATTCCAACTTTAGCCCCGGTTCTCCTTCACCTTATAGTATATGGAGGTATACGGATACCAATGTTTCAGGCTACCTTTGGTCCAGTGACATCAAAGGTCCTTCTCACCCTTTTTATCGTCTGCAAATTTGTGGATCCAACATACAGAGGACAGAGCCAAAGAATGATGTTTGGGGATTCAATTTACTGCTTTCCACCCAACCTGGAATACGGCATTACCAAGTTCTGCTAACTTACTCAGATTCTAATATCTGCTAACTTACTAACTTAAGAACATGGTTTTACTATTTTTGTAGCATGTGTCATTCATTTATACACCTGGAAGACTACATTTTTTTTTGCGTGATGGCTGTGTTTTCAATGCATTAGGTGTTGTTAACATCGTTTGACTATCATTTGTAATAGCATTCAAAAGGTTTGGGGTAAGGCAGGTTCTAATCCTAAGGTTCTTTCTGGAACTCTTAGTGTGAATTATTAAAAAGATTTCAGCAGAGTGCGCAGGGCTGAAATGATAGAATATGCCTATACACTGGCAGTACCCAATCTCTGAACGCACTGACCAACTTATGGAGAGAGACATTTTTTTTCCATACAGAGAGAGATCGCAAAACTGTAGTAACTGTACCTTAATTTCCCAAACCTTTGGACAATAACGAAACAAACACCATTTGTCCGATTAAATTTGTGGATATAAACTGGCCACAGCTTTTATTTAAATAACATGAGAAAAAACCGAAACAAAAGAAGATCCTCTAGGCAGTGTCCCTCAGTCATGTGACCAGTCACCGAAACGGCCCCGCCCACCAGGCTTCGTCAACCCGTCCGGTGATTGGTCCCCCGTGAGCTGACTCCATTCATAACCCGTCAGAGTCCCCTCATCCGAATGGGTCATTGACCCCAGTAAGAGCTCAGCTCGAGTTTCTTCATGGCGACTGCCC
>CM070035.1:145843957-145878399 GCA_036250615.1 Ptychadena robeensis | reverse complement strand
CCAAGATATGCAGTATTACACTGTGAATGGAGTAAGGGAGAATGGTTACACAAGAAAGTAGGTGTTATCAGATGGAGGACAATGGAGTTTAATGGTACATGTGGATAGAGGTGTGAGTGTAGTTCATGTGGGCCCCATCCCTTTGTGGACAGTTTGAGTTCGTTGCTCCCCCAGGACTATCTGGTAGCTCTCCCCAGCGTTTGCTGTATTGAGCTTAGTGATGGGGGAAATTATCCACATACTCTGGGCAGCAGGGCTCAATACGTGTTGAAAGATCTGGCCTGAGGAAGAGATGTGTGACGTGACTCGACATATGGAATATGGAATGGTGTGGTATATAACAGTGGGCGTCACTTACGGTTTACCGATTCAAATCCCGAGAACAGGCAGGGGATTAAAGTTCACACGAAAGGCGGATGCGGACGTTTCTAAAAAGTCTGATCCGGGCTGTTGCGAACAGCAAGGCGATGTTCGGCATCACGACTGCAGCACAACACCAGTGCATTACCAGGCTTTATGCTCCAACTACAATCCAGCATACTCTGGGGCCAGCAGGGACTCAGATGATGTCCCTGAAGGCACTTGAGGCAGCCAGGACTCGACTTCACGTGGGAGGACTAATGCTAGCATGAACAGGAGCCGGAGCGTATGTCGCGAGTATCGCTCGGGAGGCTGGAAGTGTGACGTCATCACGTTAGCCTCGCATTGGCTTCTGGGGCCACAAATCGGCAGGACCCTTTGTGTGGCGGCCATAAGCAGCGATGGAGGACGTCGTCTTGCAGCGCTGGCTTATGGCCATCGGGTTCATGGCTTCGGCCGGCCAGGATTTCCAAATGTGGATCTCTGGCGGCCGAGAAGTGGGGGCGACGGTCTGTGCGGCCCAGTGGGGGACATGCCGATAACGGCGGATGTTAACTGACCGGACGGCGAGGGAGGGGCGGGCGAGCCCGTCGGCCAGATTAAAATCCGGCCGTTGAGCGGCAGGTTGTATGGCGGCATAGGGGGCAGAGTGAAGCTGGGGGGATTGCGGGGAGGGGGAAATCGCGGGGGGCAAGAATATTTGCCCAGGGGCAGATTTTCCGGCTCGGTTGAACTTTGTTTAAACAGCTCGATCAGTTTCTTCTCTTCTTGATAACGGACACTTAGGTGAAGAGCAATTAGCAGGGGACACAGGGCTCGTATTGGAGCCATGCTGTCAGATATCGGGGGATGTCGATGAGATGGCGGCAGATAGATGGCCGTGGAGCCGCGGGTCGGAAGGGCCAGCGATCTGACCATAGCTACATGTGTGTACCAGTAGCGAACACACCACCTGAAGGTGCATGATCTCGTATGATCTCGAAGCTAAGAAGGGTAGGGCCTGGTCAGTTGGAGGGAGAAGCCGGAATACCAGGTGGCTGTAGAAATGAGCTGCAGTGACTTGCCTCCGTACCTCTTTTCTCTCCTTACTGCTGTATACAGAAAGCACACTGTTTACTGGTGACTGATGTTGGGAAATCTACAGCACTTCGGACGACCCCTTCAGGCTTCTCCAAGGACCACCTTGGGGTGGTATTATTAGGAAGATCCGTTACCTGGATTATAACACAAATTCCAAAAAAAAAAGAGGTGGCCTGGAGTTGCAGCAACTCCTTCTGGAAATCCTCCTGTTCCCCGGACCATAGACCCACTACCGCCCCCCTTTTTGGCAAAGTTGGCACTAGCGTTTAATACCAGATAGGTATCACAGCACTTGTCGATTTCTGAAGAAGCGACAGTATGTCACGGAAACGCGCCAAGAATTTTTTTGAGAAGCTAAGCAATTTCGACATTATGTTGATTATTAGTATTGTTACACATTTATTTATATAGCGCCAGCATATTACACAGCTCTGACAAGAAATAGAGTGGGAGATACAGATAAAACACAGTATAACACACAGGTACAGGTAATGACAAGGAGGGTAGAGGACCCTGCCCGGACGGGCTCTTACAATCTAAGGTGGGAAAACAAGGTATATACAATAGATGGGGGATGGGATGGGCATGCGTGGTGACGGTGGTGAGGTTAGAATGAGGAAGATGGGTAGGAGAGGATGAAGAGGTGGGTTTTAGAGCTTTTGAAGGGGTGGCAAGGTAAGACAAAGTCTGATGGGGCGAAAGAGGTGGTAGGAGGTTCCAGAGAGTTAGGAGCGGCCCTAAGAGAAGTCTTGGAGCCGTGGAATGTGAAGAGGAAGAGGTTTCTGAGTTGGGGGAGGTCATTAGTAGGTCACTGGATGGCGCGGAGGGGGCGGTTAGGGGTGTATTGTGGACAGGTTGGAGGAGTAAGGAGGACAGAGGTGTGGAGTTGATTTAAAAGCAAGGCACAGAACTTTAAATTTAATTCTCTGGGACAATTGGAAGGCCAGTTGTAGAGATTTGCAGGAGAGAGGAGGAGCAGCAGATGAGGAGTGGGTAGAGGAGGAGATGAGTCGGGAGCGCCATTCATGGATGGACTGAAGAGGCGGAAAGTCTAGTAAGGAGGAAAGACCAGAGAGGATGATGTTGCAGTAGTCCAGACGTGAAGATGATGAGAGCGTGAACCAGGATTTGGTGGTATATGGGGAGAGGAAGGGGCGGATTTGGAGATGTTCGGAGACTGAGATGGAAAGTGCAGGATCTCTAAGCGATGTGCTGTATGTGGGGGAGGTAAGGAGAGAGCAGAGTCAAAGGTGACACCAAGCAGCGAGCTTGTGAAATAGGGGAGATGACGGTGTTATTAAACATGTAAGTGGAGATGTTGGGGGGAGGATGGAAGGTGATGGGGGAAAGATGAGGAGTTCTGTTTTGCTCAGGTTGAGTTTAAGAATCTGTCAGCCATCCCTAAGAGATGGCCGATAGGCAATGAGAGATGTTGTCCAGGACAGAGGGAGTGAACGGCAGGGGTGGATAGGTAGATAAACCTATATTGGCCTAACCAATAGCAGATAGGAAGAAAACAGTGAATTGAAGTCCAATGGGAGTTTAGTTAGGATGAAAAAACGTACCCACAGCCTGACAGATGATGTGTTGAACTGCATATTAAGATTGTTTTCATACAACTTTGTATTGTGACAGTTTGATTAAATACACAAATAACTGGATTATACTGTTTTTTGAATAATTCCTTAAGAGCCCATACACGGGTCAGATTTTCATCAATCAACTTTCAACGATAAATTTAACGTCGGTATAAAAATGTATGTCATTGTATCATGGGGCCATATGTAATACAAGATTTTTGATCGATTTTTCGTTAAATCCACAAAACAATCGACCCAAATAGTCCGCTTCAAATTCAATCAGAAGTGGAGGTAGAATGGTGAGAAAAAAATCGATCAAAAATGGTGGACCACACTTGGTTCTCAAAATACCGAACCAATTTCAACGACGATCAAAATTTACCATCCAGTCGATCAAAAAACGACTGAAGTTTCCACTCAATTTGATCGGATTATTAAGTTGATTAAACCAGGTGCGGCAAACACTCAATTCTCATCAATCGACTAAAAAATTGATCGTTTTTTTTTTAGTTCGATTGATGCGAAAATCTGCCCAGTTGTATGGGCCTGCTTTACCCCACCACTATCTAAATCTATTAATGTTACTACGTTTTAAAGTCCCAACCAGGTTATCTGGTAATACCCATGATAGTGGGGGGTGCCCCAAAACTTACTAGAATTATCCGTCCTGGTTCGGTATGAAGCAAGATCAGGGAAAGAAACGATGTAATCAACGTTGGGTTGATTGGTTTGTTGTTGACTTTGTTGTGTGCCATTGTTTACCAGATCAGCTTAGAAATCAGCTCAGCCTTCTTACCAAGCGGTGACAGAAAACAAGGTCTTATCTACCACGCGCCCAGCCTTCCTCTCCTCATCCCTCTTTATCCTCGACAACTGGGGGAAGTATTGTAATTAATGGGAATCATATCTGGCTTCCATGGCAGTCTATTCAACACATCAGCCTGGAGACTAAGGAAACCCGGATACATTGTTTTTTAGCTGATATTTACATAAACCAGACCAGCCCCTTGCACCAACACACATATTGCCGCTGCAACTATTTCATCCGTATAACTTCTTTTTCCTCAATAATCCTTGTGCTTCTAGGGTCATAACAGCTGTTTCTGCCGCTCTCCTCCCTTCTCCTTGTTGTTGGCCGTTCCCAACTTCAGTTACAGGGCCCACGACGCGCGAGACCGTGCTTTTTTTTTACCGTTTTGCTTAGTATCCATGACTGGGGACATTGGACTATTTGTTGTTTGGGTCTGGAGCTGACCAGGAGCAGGGCAGGGAGAGTGCTTCTGGTCGTCCAGTCCAGGGTGGATTAGGTTCCAGGTTTTAGACCTACTGTTCAGGTAATGAGAGGTGGAACAGAACCTGTGAGGAAAAGGAGAGGAGTAGGAGGTGACACACAGCAAGGAGTGTGAGAGAACTTGTTTGTGGACTGAGATGGTGAACAAAGGGGAAGCTAAGGACAAACCTTCCCTTCCTTTGGCTTGGACATTGGGAATAATCTCAAGGATTGTGAGGCATGGAGCCCTAGCCAACCAGGGCAGCCACCCGTGAGTTTTGGTTTGGTTTGTTTTTGTTTACTGCACCATGTTACTGCACCAGCTTGCCACAATAAACTCTTTTGTTTCACCATCCCTGAGCCTGTTTTGCCTGCAGAACTCTTACCCTTTGTAGCTGGTTCCCCACAATATATATATATATATACACACATACACTTACCGGCCACTTCATTAGGCACACCTGTCCAACTGCTGTCCAACTGCTGCAAATTACTGATCAGCCAATCACACAGTGGAAACTTAATGCATTTATACATGTTGACATATTCAAGACGAACCACTGTAGTTCAAACCAAGCTTCAGAATGGGTAAGAAAGGTGATTGAAGTGACTTTGAATGGGGCATGGTTGTTGTTGCCAGACGGGCTGGTCTGAAACTGCTGATCTTCTGGGATTGTCACGCACAACCATCTCTAGGTATTACAGAGAATGATCCGAAAAAGGGAAAACATCCAGTGAGCAGCAGTTCTGTGGGCGCAAATGCTTTGTTGTATACATATACATACATTTCTGTTTACTTTTCCCTGAAGTTAGTGGTTGATATAAAGTTTCTCTTTCTATACAAAGTATTTTGTAAAGCATCTCGGAAAATCTTTGGTGTGTTGCATAAACTGTTCTTATTCTAAATACAGATCACCAGCAAAGCACTGTATTGAGTTACATTGGCATAGAGTGGGAGATCAGCCTCCTCACCGTATGCTCTGCTTGTAAGATACTTTCACACTTAAAGGGAAAATGTAGATACAGTAACCACTAAAAAAAGATCAAATATACTTATACATACCTATAGATGTATCTATATGGATGAGATACCATAGCAACCCTCATATGGGGACTCGCTGTCTCTCTAATATCCATCTGCAAGTGATGAAGAGTATTAATTGCTTTTACACATCTTATTGTGTATAAATTCCTAAACTATGTGAAAACTTTAATTTTGTCAAAAAATTTGGTAAATGCTGTATCTACTAGAGGTCGAATAATTTTGTCAACCTCTGGTGTCTACCTGCATAAACGTGTGTGTCCCTTTTGTGTTTTGGGGTCTCTAAGTAGACACATGGTCGGGTACAACTTTAATATTATATTAGCATATGCATTCACGTTATTTTACAGCTTGTTGTATATCCACTTCCAAAAGCATTGTATGATACGGACTTGGGACACACATTAATGCTAGAACAGTCTCTATTCTTCTGCAAACGCTTACCAGAAAATTTTCAGGTGTGTATGTGACCATTGGGGCCTAATCAGCCAAAAGAACATTTATGATGTCAGGTGTTGATGCCAGACAAAAGTAAAGAATAAATAGTCCAGCAGTCAGCAGTAATCACAGGAGAAATTATGTCAGTAGCCAGATAGACCATTAGGTGGCATAAAGAACTGGGTGAGTCTCACAGAGTAAGGCTAAGTTTACACTGGCGCTTCCCGAGCTGCTTGCAGCTCGAAAACCGCCAGTGTGCTCCCGCAGCCACGGGATAAATGACTCCCTGTAGTCGTCTGCACCACAGTGCAGGCGATTACAGGGTGTCTAATTAAGGCCCCCATAGACTTTCTACGGGACGGCCACCCAAAAACGGACCGGAGGATGCCTAATGTGGCGTCCGCCCGTCGGCCACGCTAAATGGTCGTTTACCTGGCGGTAAAAAAACGCCAATGTAAACTTAGCCTAACATACAGGTAATTAAATAGTTAATGGGCCACCATAAGGCTGAGTTTCCACTTAAGCGGAAGCCCGCGGCGCGGCTGCCGCCGCTAAGGACCGCCGCCGCTAAGAACCGCATCTCATGCGGTTTCTAGCGGCGGCCATTCATCCCTATGGCCGCGGTCAGTGCTAAGGGGGGTTAAAATCCAGGGTTATAAAAAAGTTAAAAAAGCTGGTGGGTGATAAAGTTGCCTGGAGGTGTGGCTCCCCTGTAAAAGACATATAGGAACAGGGATATCAACCTCACAACCTAGTGCAACAAAGGTAAGTTACTGGTAAAAGAAAAAGGTAAAATAATGCACTTGCAATAACAGAGGTACAATGCAGGCTTGAGGCCCCCATACACCTTACAATCTGTCCATACAATTTTTGTACAATCAACTTTTGTTCTACCAAAACCATGTAATGTAAGGAGCTTTCTAAACCTTCCAATCACTATGTATTCTTTCAGGGAGGCCACTTTACTACACAGTTGTTGCTAGACCTAATGGAAATTGTATGGATCGATCTTAAAGCTAGCCATACATGTGTCGACTTGTGAGTGATCGATCGATTCCGGTGAAGCCACAGGGGTTGATCGATCGCCCAATCAAGTCTGTGCCTACCACCTTAGGCCACCGATTCCTGGACGATTCTGTGCCCGATAGATCGCTTCACACATAGCAACTCCCCTTGATGTGTGCTGAATCTGCGTAATATGTTGGCGCTATATAAATAAATGATAATAATAATAATAATCGATCAGAAACCACCAACAGGTTGGTTCTCTTGGCCAATCCGATTTGGGGGCCATGTCGATCGGGCGGGGTCGATTGGGCAAGGTGGGCAGCACACAATTCCTCGCTGATCGATCGGCGTGCACGTGCCCGGTGATCGATCGGCCAGGAATCGTGTGGGAAATCGACCTTAAGGTGTAAGGGGCTTTAGCAAGGAGAGGGGACCTGTGGCTGGGATACAGAAGCAGGAGTTGCTGTGTGCTTCCCTATATTCATTCAATTTTTTATGTAATAATTTGGTTTACTAATTATTACATATTAATATAATATATAATATAATTATTACATATTAATATTTTTTGGGGGGGTATTTGAGCACAGGGCTTTGGTAAGGGATCGAATTGGTCTTTACACTATGCGGTAATATGCTCAATCAATGTTAGACTGATGCATTTATGGTTAGCTTTAGTCCTTGCTAATACTTAGCTTGCAATTGGTATCAGCTTATCCCAAAGTTGTCTAGTAGGATTGAGGACAGAGCATTGTGTAGGTCACTAATGTTCCTCCACCATGTATTTATTTTGATAATTTTCTGCTCAGTAGACAAAACCAGACCAAAACAGAAAAGGATCCTAACCTGTTATCGCACAGCAGGAAGATACAAATTGTCAAAAACACGTGTAGCAATATCAGAGCTCTTGCATGGATATAACTAGGTTCATCATTTGGTGGACCCACAAATGTTGAGCCAGATTGTATTGTAACCTATAAGTGTGGATCTGTCCCAGACTACCATTTTGCAGATCATTGGTACACAACCTAATCCAACCTAAATTTAGCAGTCTAAACCTGTGTAATTCATCAAGACCTTATTCCCATTGGACTCATTTCCATGCACTGTGCAGATTCTTTTCTATTTTCAACCAAGATTGTTCACGCTAATTAGAAAAAGTAAAAAGCATTGCAGAAATTGTTTTAAAATAATTTCTTTAAAAAGGTCCTTCTAAAAAAGACTAAGCAAATTAATTCTATCTTTAATTAAGTCTCTCTTTAAAAATGCTTGATGGGTATGTCCACTTTTGGTACATGTGCACAGATCTGTATACATACCCTTATATTGGTAGTAGGGTTCAGAGAAGAATGTGCAATCGTTGGCACTGTAGCTGTGCTGTGTCCAAGCTGTTCCTTTCAGTCATGGAAGCCAAACACATTGGCATTGATAAATCACCAAAAGCGTTCACTTTGGTTAGTTAATTAATCAAAAATATGTTCACATTGGAAACCTAATCATATACAGGAAATTAAAAAAATGCCCATAACTGACCGTCTTCAGTGTATACATGTTCAAGTGATTTGTAATCAGGACTTTAACCTTAAAGTGCACCTATGCTGACATTCCTACTTTTGCTTATGTGTGCTCTGTGGCAGGGATGTAATAGCCTGGCTTGTACTATAAAGCTTGACTTTGTTAAGGCAAGGCTTTTGTGTAGCCTCTCCCACTAGCCACAGCCTAGAAAGAGGACTCCTGCTGCTTCTGGGAAAGATTTAATTGGTGGGAGTGATTTGTCATGCTGCCAACTTTGTCCCACTTGCTGCCTGACCCACCTCTCCTGACTTCTACATTTGCTATGCTTAGTGATGGTTGGTGGGTGGGGAGAAGGTCAGAAATGGATGGCTAGATCTACACTGCCAAACGCAAGATGGCGACTTTTGTTCCATGTTTGTGACATGCATGCATGGAGACAAAGCCATTGCTAATAGGGTACAGATATCCCAAAGCAATGTATGTATTGTTAGCTAATTGTGAATATAATTTTTGAGTTTAGCTTTAAAGCCCCCATACTCGTCATCACACATGTTCGATCATCCAAAACATCGGGTCACAATCTAAATGTGTATAGGGGGCTTTAGTCATTTAATCTCATTTTCTTTAGCATTGGTGAACATTGTGTTTTAACAGTGATCTTTAAAAAGTGGTTTTGCCTGCATATGCAACTTAATAAACAGGTCCATTCATGTATATGTTTCCACACATTGGGCCATTCACTACTTTATATTGCATGATGGAAACCCATTTACTTCAATGTGAAGAAGGATAAGAGAGAGATATATCTGCATCCTGTAAAATATTTATTAGAAGACGGGAATGTTTGGTAATTAAAAAAATAATTAATTTAGGCTAGGGCTCCACATGTGCTAAAATCCCTGCTTTGAACGCAAGTGCACAAGACCCCCATTGATGGTAACAGGGCTGTCTCCACAGAGCTCCCGATCAGTTGGTCCTATACCAACGCAGCGATCTGCACCCATATGAACATAGGCTTGCACTATCATTAGCGGATCCCAGCGCATAGTGGAGCCATAGCCTAAAGCAGGGAACACACAGCTCGATATTGGAGTGATGACGTCAACACTCTGCTGCCTGATATCGGAGCCGCTGCTTTGCATAGAGACCCTGTGGTCTTCATGCAAAGCAATGGACATCGACCGTGGTTTAAGCAGGGTACAGACCTGTAGATTTGGGCCAGATCGATGGCTGATTTGAGCGCTGCGTGCGCTGATGCCCATCTATCTGGCCCATATCATGTGTGGCCATCGTTGTTTTCGAGCGGGACCAATCAATCCGGCTTGAAAATAGCCATGTCTACATGTGTGTTTCCTGCTTTAGACTGTGATCAATCTATTAACACATCTGGTATCTGTCAGGGAACATTGGAAAACTCCCAATATATTCATCACCAGTCCTCCATAATTACCTAAATACATGGTATACGTCCATTGGTGCAGCTCTGCATTGGTATACATTATCTAGCTGGTCAATGGGTTACATATTGCAGTTCATGTCAGTATTTGCTGTGCAGGTCAGAATTGGCATTCCAGGTTATTTTACTAAAGCCAGTCTAAGTGTTATGCATTTACCTTGCATCTCAGGAATCATTGTTCCTTCCTGTGATTCTGCTAATCCTCCTGACACCCAGGTCTGCTGCTGATCCTGCACTGACACTTCAGCCCCCATCTGGCAGACTGTACCGTCCTTTATTGATCTGCTCTTCTGTAATTGCAGTGTCCTTTATGTCTTCCTCTAAGCCCCATCCATTGCTCTCTTCTGCTGTAGGGCTATAAATCAATCTGGTACAAGAAACAGATTCCCAGCTTCCTTGATTAAAAACAACTCCAAGTTTTATTGTTCAAAAGGGAAACCTACATTTTCTTCTTTTAAAAAAAAAAAAATATTAGTATATACAGGTGAATTGCGAAAATATTAGATTATTATCCAAAAGTTCCTGTATTTCAATAATTCAACTTCAAAGGTGGAACTAATATATGAAATAGACTGATTAGCGAGCAATTTCAAGCCTTTATTTGTTATAATTTTGATGATTATGGCTTACAGCTTATGAAAACCCCAAAATCCCAAAAAATTTGATTACATGAAATCAATAGAAGAAAAATGTAAATTTGAAAAATTTCAGAGCTTTGAAAAATGTAATCATGCGTATGTAGTGAGTACTTGGTTTGGGACACTTTTGCATCAATTACTGCCTCAATGTGGCATGGATGTTATCGGTCTGAGGCACTGCTGAGATATTATGGAAGAACAGGATGCTTCAATAGCGACCTTCAGCTCTTCTGTATTGTTCTATACTCTCATTTCTCTTGGGAATGTCCCATATTGGGATTCTCTATGGAGTTTGTTGGCCAATCAAGCACAGTAATCCCATGGTTATTGAACCAGGTTTTGGTACTTTTAGCAGTGAGTGCAGGTGCCAAGTCCTGTTGGAAAATGAAGTCAGCATCTCCATAAAGCTCTGTGTCTGTGGAAGGAAACATGAAGAGCTCCAAAATCTTCTGGTAGATGGCTGTGGTGGCTCTGGACTTAATGAAGCACAGGGGTCCAACACCAGCAGATGGCATGGCTCCCCAAATCAATACGGACTGTGGAAACTTCACACTGGACTTCAAGCATATTAGATTGTGTGCCTCTCCATTCTTCTTTCAGACTCTGGGTACTTGGTTTCCAAATAAGATGCAAAATTTGCTCTTATTAGAAAAGGGGACTTTGAAAAACTGAGCACCAGACCAGTTCTTTTTTTCTTTAGCCCAGGTAAGATGTTTCTGACATAGTTTGTTGTTCAGGAACGGCTTGACAAGAGGAATATGACATTTAGAGCCCCTGTCCATACGTCTTTTACAATTTTCCCTTCCACATAACTTTCTATTAATGTGTTTTTGATGCAGTACTTTGGGAACATCCAATTTAATTTGCAATTACCTTTCGAGGCTTTCACTCCTTATGGAGGGTGTCAATGATGGTTTTCTTAACAACTTTCAGGTCAGAAGTCTCTCCCATGACTGTGAATCTTACTAAACCATACTGAGACATAATTTAAAGGCTCGGGGACTCTTTGCAGGGGTTTTGAACTAATTAGCTGATTATAGTCTGACACTCTGAGCCTAGAATATTGATCCCTTTTCACACTATTCTAATTTTCTGAGATTTGGATTTTGGTGGTTTAATAACCTTAAGGCTGAATCATCAAAATTATAACAAATAAAGGCTTGAATATCTCGTTTTGCATGTAATCGGTCTATTTCATACATTAGTTTCACCTTTTTCGTTGCATTACTGAAATACAGGAACTTTTTGGAGGATATTCTGCAATTCACCTGTAGTATACAATTTTATATATATATATATATATATATATTATATATTTTTTATTTAAGTAATGCAGAACATTATTCAAAACATTGGACCAATGGATTGACCTGATTGCTTCAAAACATAGTGACACATGAGAGGAAGGATGTACAGTAAAAATATGACAAAAGGTTATGCTATTATTTTGCATGGGGTACTTCACTTGTACATCACTGACAAATAACATACAAGAGATCATCAGCAAGTATTAGATGTCAACATGGCTTTCATAAACTATTTGTCAACTTTCCAAAGTCCTGAACTTATTCTGAACTTGTTTTGCCAAACAATCCTGAAAATTCCCCTAAACCCAATAAAACAGATTTCCGATTTTATTTAGAAGTATCTGAACCTAATTAGATGCTGATGGTTTCCTGAACTCTAGCTTTTAGCTTTATTGAATAGATATGCAAAATGCATTTTAAAACAAAAGTAAACGTACAATGACTGTAATAAAGCTAACTTTTATTACGCGATTCCAACTTTCCAAAACGCACAATAATATTTGTTTCTAGGACGAACGTCAAGGATCCACATACTACATAATAACTCATAAAAATACTTTGTAGACATCCTGAATATAATAATGTTTGAAACAAACAAGTATGTGAAAAAATTACATGAAAAAATGGTATCATTTGTATTATACAATTTCTAAAATTCTTCTTTTGTATGAAATACAATATGTATTTATATTCATATATTGTGTATAATAACATTTTCATTTAATTGTGTTCTTTTTATTTACTTTGAATTGTATAGGATACAATTATCACTGTATCCAGTACGATTCCCTTTCGCACTCTCTCTCCCCTGGTGTGATGGACCTGGTGACATCACACCAGGTGAGAGAGGGTCAAGTTCAAAGGGGGGCATCTGGGGAATCACACTGAAAACTGTTTTCTCCATAGAAAACAGTTTTCATGCAATTTATTAAAAAATTTCCCACCGCCGCCCCGATGTGGGGACGGCGGGTTATGGTGGTTGTTGGATGATCCGTGCAGAAGCCAGTTCAGTAAATCGGAAGCCACCGGAGCAGCACAGATCGGTAAGTTTGTGCTGCCAGGGCTCCGATCTCTGCCGGACGGACCCAGCTCGTCCAGTGCTTTACTGACCGGTCAGCACTGGACAGCGTGGTCTCGGCAGGAATGCCAAGGGGGTTAAGTGACAACACTTTGTAACTGATCAAAATGAAAAGCAATTCCCTCCACGTATCCTTCAATTAATCAATGTCCAAGTACACACAAAATTGTATTGAAAATTAATCACTCAACAAGACTCAAAAACTTGTCACATAATGACGCAATCAACAGAAATCTCCCAATCTAACCAGAGAGAGCTCTGATTCAAAAAAAAAAAAAAATATGGATGATAGACATGTATACCATCAGCCTAGAGCAGTGTACATGGTCACCATGCTAAACCTATGGAATTTGAGGATCTACCTAAACTATCAATTTGTATTCAAATAGTGTTGATCGCAAATATACTTATGGCAAATGTTTATTGTGAACATCGGCACTTTAAGAATTAGGGAAGATTTAGAATACAGTGCTATAGCTTCCTTATCGCAAATACGATAATTTTTTTTACATCAGAAACCCTGTGCATTACATTTGCAATACCAGACCAGCTCAGCCTTATTAACTTACCTACATTAAATCAGTGTTGGGAAGAATAATTAGACTGTATATCTCCACGTGTTGGTCTCAAGTGCAGCACTTTGCTTCTTCACCATTAATCTAGGATGGCAATTTCCTCTTTCTGTATATATTTTTTTGCTAATAGCATGATGAATTGGGGACATTGATGAATTCAGAATAACATGGCCAAACCACAGCAGAACTGTAAATTCTATAAAAATTGTATATTCTATAAAATTGTATATTCTATAAAAATGAGGATGAATTAAGATATTCTATACTGAATTGCAGATGATGAAGTCAACTATTTAGAGTTTTAAGTTATTTTTTCCAATTCAACCTCTCCAGCACCACTGAGGACAATTCAATGTCAACATGAAATGCCTGACCACGGTCCTTGCCTGTAGGATTTCCAGCTGCAGATTTTATCAGTTAGTTAATGACACTGATCTATAAAAAATAATCCCAGCACACACAATAAATATGATGGAGATTACATGCTCATACTGCACATGTACAGTATGCTATTTTACAGAGTAGGGAAGAACAATGTTTTTGCACACTTTCTCTCAAGACAAGTCTTTGACAACAACAAGTGGAATTCTTTATTTAACTATGTGTCGGCAGATTGTGAAAGTGAGTATTTCTTCCACCTCTACTCTAAATACCAAACTTTTGAAGTTCCTTTCTTGCTTACCATTCAGTCAGACAGTAGCCTCAGATGCCTTGATCTCTTCATGGAAATCCCTTCCCTCCAGTGCTAATAGGTTTTAGATTTTTTCAGAAACTGTGGGACAAGTCCTTTTGAGTGGTGGGGGTTCTTCCCAACTGTCTGTGCCATCCCTGGAACCCCCTGCTTCTGCAGACACACCAATTCCATTCTTCCATCCTCCACCATTACCACTCCAACCAAATAATTTGTCTCTGCATTTTCTTCCATCTCAACACAGCCAGGACAGCTTACAGCTTGGAGAGGAAGTGGCTTTATAGGTGTTAGTTTGGTCCAGACTCGTCTCCTCAAAAAAATCCAGTAAAAACAACTTATACAAGACTGAAAAATTCATATTAGACTTAGCCTTAGAACTCTGAAGGGTCATGTAACAGCAATCTTGGTCTTTTCCAATACTTGGTGGTGTTGGAGACACTTTAAGGCAGTGGGTTATGTAAATCCCTCTAAATGTTCTCCATGGGATCTCCATCATTAGGTAAATAAAATGTTTTTGGCTTTGGATTACGTTACAGATACTTTCCTTTAACTGCATTTACTGAAGACAGCCTTCTTGGGGGCTATAACTTTATACTATACTATACTATAAACTATAACTATATAGTTTCTGACATCTCTGCTCTTGGTTCAAGTCCTCTATATCTTTCATTCTTTCTGAATGTATTTGTGCTTATTTCCATGTGTGACTTCACTCCTAAAGTCATCTCAAAATTCTACATCAACTAAGATGTCCTTTCTTCCCTGCTTATGATGGATCATCAACCCATCCATTGTCTGTAGCCTCCTGTCTCCACAAGTATATGGATTCTACCACTAGTGATTCCTGCAGGGAAATGTAATGGTAAGGGGGCCTCTGTCAATGTGATTTTGCCCTGGCTGGTCTATTTCATCAGTATGGCTAAATTAATCTGCAGATCTACAGTATCCTGGGACTGGGAGTGTTTCTACATTTTGGACAGCGGCACACTGGGTTCCAGTATCTGTCAGACGGCTTTCTGGTTTATGCCTTACACATAATTTTGACCCCACAACCTTAACTATGGTTGATTTTGGCTTTTGCCTTCTTTCATCAAATATTTGTTTTTGCATCCCTTTTGTGTCCAGGTAATTCCCATTGTTTATGCTGACATGGAGATGGCCAAAAATTTAATTTTTTTTATCATACTTACCATGTCACCATTGCAAGTACAGACCCTGGTTCAGCACAAGTCATTAAACAGCGAACATGTCAAATATACTTCCATTTATAGATATGGTCTTATGGGGGTAAAGGGGTAGAGCCAATCAAATGCATATTCTGCAAAGAAACATGTCAGGAAAGAAACATTACAGCAAGTGGGGTAACAATTTTCCATTTCCATGTCCACTATGCTGCTGTCCAAGGCTGCTTCCAGAGGAATGAGTTTGGCCACTAGCACCTATTACATAGTGCAACATATTGAATTTGTGTTCTTGTTGTAAGAAATAGGCATTCAGCTTGATTTTCTTAGCATTCAGACCTTAAATTATTTTTTTTCCATTTTAGGGGGCGCATTTTTCGCCTTGAAGATATCCAAACAACTTTTGCAATCTCTAAATAAACATTTTTAATGCAGATGAAGTACGGTAATTTGTTTAAACAACAGACCCTTTACATTGTGCTCTGTCCATGTATGATCAGAAAACATATTTCTATTTCGTTAGTTGAACAAGCACAGTCAAGCCTTCTTAAAACAGAAGGTATTTACATGGCCCAATCCATCATAATTCCCCAAAGGTTAGGTAAAAACTGTCTCTATGTTCGGCTCCCAAGCCCCACACCATAGATCTATAGTTTCCATGCATAGCACTGATGATGGCCGACAAGCCTGAAACATCTGTATGCAGTTTGGAATAAATGGCTCTGTACCATAACCATGTGTTCCTATCTGAATATATGTCATGTTATTCAAGAAGGATGACTGCTGAATACAGATTTATGTTTCTCCGGTGAGCTGCTTTCTATTTCTTGGCAACATCTTCAGCCTGGCAAACATTAAACACACAGTGGAAGCAGTCAGTTGGTTGTTGGATGGAGATGGACTACATTACAGTGTTTATAAGCAATATGTTTAATATCTAGTGAAGACTTATGTGCAGAGGAGTGCATGTCAAGGTGGCTGAGGTGATGTAGACGAATGAGCCGGCTCATCATTTTTCTTGGAATACATTTCCCAGCATGCCCTTGAAATGGCAAGAAGTATCCAGAGGGGTCGGAATGTCATACTGGATGATAAACCTTCGCTATAAGGTCTGATATATCTATGTATATTTTCGTCCTCAGGGTGATGCAGGGAGGGGGTGCCAACCTTGATGGAATTTCAGCAATCATATTGCAGTGTTGTCACCCCCCTCCAAGAAACATGATCATTTCTAAAATCTAGCAGGATTAGCAGTGCAAGCAGTAAATGGTTTTCAAGGATTTGTTCTTAGCAAATAGAAGGAATACAATATTTTCATTGCATGTAAAATTATTTATCAATGTATTATAAATATTGCACATTTATTGATTTACCTGTACACATTTTACCCAGCCCAGAAAAACACATTTAATTCATATTTGTGTAATGCAGTAACATTAAGGAACTATAGCCCTCATTGCTGGCAGCCTCTAGTAAAATGAAGAATGAACCCAGCAAAATTGCTGCCCTTTACTCTCTTTACATGAGCAGATATAGATCAGTACCGCCTACTATACTCTACCTAGAGGTTCTAGGACCAACTGACAACGAGAGGCAACTTAATGCTCAATCAGCTATATTCTAATGAGGCTCAACGGCCCAACAGGCAGGGACAGGGGGCATCCCCTGTCCAGGGCCCGACCATCTAGGGGGGCCCGGTTGTCCGCTGCCCAGTCGGTGCCATGTCCATTGCTGTTGTTGGGTAGTGATTAGCTACATAGAGAATATTCGAACTTGCGATATTTTGCAAATAATTCTACTACTACTTCTTTGGTATTTGTAAATACTATTATATTATAGCAATGCATGGGCATACACTAAAATTTTCATATTTACAAATATTGAATTGCGTATTATATTATCGCAATGCATGGCCAGTGCATAATATCTTGAATATCCCAAATTGAGAATATCCGCTGTCATATTCACGAATTCTCAAATAGCTGATATTTGTCGAATATATTCACAATTCGAATATTTTAACTCAACACTATTGTTGTGGGCGTTAGCATGGCAACTGTGTTCCCCATCCTGCGTGCCGTCTCCTGACTGCAGCCTCGATGTGTTCCCCATCCACCGCTGGAGAAAGGAGCGTACGCATGCACCATAATTGCAAACCTGACAATTGTCAATTGGCCTCAGTTACAGCCATGCCAAGGCCAAGAAGAGTGGATTCCTCCCAGCAGAGTGGAAGGCCCAATGAGAGAGCAGGAACAGGAAACTCCCAGAGCTGGTTAGAGTAAAGGAGTCCCTGTTGGATTTGAGTTTGCTGTTGTACAGTTGTACAGTTGACGGTCCCGTTGTACAGTTGGGGGTCCTGGACTGTTCAAGGATATGGGCTTGTCGCGCTGTGTTGCAGTGCAATGTTTTGTATATTTTGTGCTCTGTGTATTTTTCTGCTATTAGTTTTCTTAAACTTTACAAAGTGTTGTGCTAGTCTTACAATAAAGTACAAGTTGCACTAAACTGGTTCCTGAGTCATTCCTAGTTCCCTACCTGGTACCTGCCCGTTACATTTTTACACCCCTATAGATAGTGGACCTGCTTCTTAAGTTGCACTTACAAGATAGTTGAGTCCATTTCAGTCAATGTCATCCAATGTGTTTTACCTTTTTTTTCAGAGTTGGAGTGAAAGTAGCCTGAAATACATCAGCTTGTCATCCTGTCCATCATATATAAATAACCATTTCTAGCTGTCAGAATATCAGAATGCTGACAGTTTACTGCTGTTGAACCCCTCCTGTCACTTTGCTCTACAGAACTTTAGAGTATAGTTCCTGCAGATCCCTATGAAGCACAGTAGTGCTTAATCGAAAATGACATTTCATTTCACAGGAGGCCTGCACCGGGAGGGACGCCGAGCTTGTCATTGTCTTTCACCTAAAAAACAGACACCTGACCGTTTATTGTCTAAAGTAGACCCGAAGTGAAGGGAGAATTTTCTATTCTATAAAATTCAGCCAAGGAATTACATTTCAACTTAAATTTCTCACAGAAAAATAATTCCTGCACCCTAGGCTTCATAGTGAGCTGTCGCTGGCTGCTAGTTTCAGGAGATTTGTTATAATGTGTCTATATGTCATCAGGGAGTCTGATATTTCTTGCAGCTAACGTCGAGATTCACCTTGCATTGGGGCTAGTCCCACACTGCAAACTTTAAATGCTTTTTCAATGCCTATGTAAAAAAGTATATTTATATTTCTCTTTTCTTGCTCCCCAACAACCACCTCTCCCATGTAACTGACACTGTAGCATTGCCCGGGATAACTGACCGGAGCAACCAGGTTCTTCTCGGTGTAAATGCCTATACACAGGTGTACTGTCAATAACACGGCTGCACACAGGAATCCACACAAGCTGGTTAGGGGAATAACCATTTTACAAAGGGAAGTATATACAGTTTAAATCACCATCAAGGTTAGGCAGAGATGGGGTCCAAGGCTTGGGATCTAGGTTGCAAACCGTTCACCAATCAGCTGCTGGAAGGTGCTGAGGCTCTTACCCAGAGTACAGAAGAAATAGTCTCGTTGGAGGCAACATTTAGTTGGGAGATACGTTCTGCTCACCTTGACCCTGGTTTACTCCTGGAGACCATTGGTGTCTGTAGTTCCTCAGGCTTGTAGTTGCCTGCACCTACTCGGACAAAATGAGGAAGAGGCTGCCCTGGTCCAAAGGGGACCCCTTTCATTTGTCATAGGCGTGTGTGTAGTTTCCTTGCGGCACTTTCTAAGTGTACAGCAGTAGGGGACCCAGAAAATCTTGGAGGCACTTAGCTCAGATGTGACACAGACAGTTGCATTTATAACCCTACTCAGAGGTGGGGATTAACAGTTACTGGGCAGATTAGTAAATAGAAATAGCAGGTGCCAGGGAATTACCTCTTCCAGCAACTCTTACAGAAAGAAACATATGTCTTAAAGAGATATACACAGAAATGTACACCATGTCATTGGCAGTTATACATGAAAAAAATAAAAATAAAATATATATATATTGTAAACGATGCCACGGATGAGTCCTGAATGGTTTATATGTGTCACCCATTTTCGGGCTGGGTCACCTTTGGGATGCTGGGGAAGGGTTGGTTGGCCATATAATGAGGTCAGGTGATCTCATCAGGGGGAACTCATGGTCTTGCTGAAAGACATGTCTATGATGGACAAGCTGGATCGCTTCCCCCTGTGGACTACAAGGACTGTTGATTGGGGACCCATCGTCAGCAACCTGTAAGACGCCTTATTTGGGGTATCTGTTTTGGGGTTACATGCCATTAAGCCTTTTTGTTGTTTGGTTGGCTCAATAAAGCATGGTTTGGGACTTTTGCTGGACTCTAGGGTGGTGAAGGTGAACCCCTAAAACCCCCCAAATTCACAATAAACATACAATTTAAGTGCAATTCTATTACACTACAACACTAACATCCATACTGAAAGCTTGTGATGTCATCACACACAATGCAGAGCACTGTATGGAGGGAGCCACATCCCTGACCATAGCAGGGAATGAAAGGAGAGCCACACAAGTTAGGGTAATAACTCATCTCTTCCCTATTTAATTAAGTCTGAAAATCGTTCGTCTCTACCGGTTAGTGAAAATTATTCTTTCTCTGGCCGGACCAGGCGCAGAAACTTACTGTTCATGCGCCAGAAGAAAAGTGAACATTCAATGTTCGCCCTGATAGTTCAGCCATCACTACTAGCCAAGAAATGTATTTTTTATTTTATGTGGAATCAGCATTGAATCCCTTAATGATAATAATGATAATTAGCACAATAATACAGACTATGACACTATACCTATAAAAGAGATTTAAGCTTTTTACAGAAAAGGTTACAGGGGCTGTAATTACCTGCCGTTCCTTAATAGAATAACGCACAAAAATGTGCACATGCTTGTTGTTTACTTCATTTTGGACAATTACAAACCATACCTGCCTATTACGTATGAATAGAAATGACACAATACTTCCCTTTAGCCTTGTATTCAGGCCCAGCCAAATCCCAGTCCTTAATTCTGCTTGGATTTCTCCCATAGTAGAAGCCATAGTCACTGCTGTGTACTTCTCTCCAGCACATTTGTCTCCTTTATTCACTGACAGGCAGCATTTACATCTCTTCCAGTACATCCTCCTACGACCAAACACGGCTCTGCTTGAAACCGTGCTACTTGACTGTTTTTTTTTTTTTTTTACTTTTTCCAACCCACGATCAGAAGTCCCTGCCACCATTGCCCTTATTAAGTGTATTATAACTCCTACACAATGCCATGCTGCCATGCTTGTGCAGCTTTGTCCTGTAATATAAAGAGTTGAATATAATTCCATTGAAGGCGTTCGTAATAAAGCATCAGTGGGTCTACAGCAATGAACTGTGGAGTCCATAAATAGTATGTCAGAAAATGGTAAATAATCTTATTAATGTGTGATAGGGCGTGTGTACCTAGGCTGTCGCTTACCTGTGAGCTGCTTCTGGTCCTCATATAGGTCAATGTTAAGGTGTCAGTAAAACAAAGCAGCAACATAACTTTTTCATATAAGAACAAGGACACGAGGGGCACAACCTAGTACAACGTAAGGTACTGTAAATGGTTAAATAATATGGAATATTATTTGTCTGTTACAAGGGGCCACACTCCTCCATTTTGAGAGCTGCACACCTACACACAACTTAAACACCCACCCCTCATACTGACTCCATTTTACTCTGCAATCTTTGCTCAGGCCCCTTACACCCACATAGGGCCCTTTTGGACACTGAAATCACTGTAACTGTGTAATCACTGCTGAAGGTTGTGCGCAACTATTTATTATCTTTCATAACTTTTTCATGACCGTAGCACAACATTGAACGCGTGGTTATACTGTATGTTGGTTAACTTGAAATATTTTCTGGACATTGTTTTTAAGGGTTTAAATAATTACATTAAATTTTTTCATAGGCCGACAAATAGTCAAATATGATTAAAAAATAAATTAATAATCTTCAACATGGAAACCACTGAAAGTCATGGATGATATTAATGTATCAGTTTAGGACAGGGGTATGCAACCCCCAGCTCTTGAGCCGCATGAGGCCCTTTTTGTTTCTTGTTGTAGCCCCCTGGCTGCCCTACATTCTGGGAGAAAGAGGGAGTGTGCCAGCAGCCAAGATCCAGATTGCTGTAGAAGCAGCTGCAGTTCCATGCTCTCCCAGCAACTCCCATCAAATAATCGACAAACACAATGTGATGCGCGCCACTTTGCACGATCGATTCCCAGTCAGTACTTTGAATGGATTCCCTGTTCGATCGACATTTCTTCGAGCGGAATCGATCGAACAAGGGTTTTCGTGTTGGATTGCCAAATGATTGTTCGCTGAACTATCGCAGCACGCACACACAGCGATTGATAGTTCAGGAATCAAACAAAAATTGAACCATGTATGGGTCCTTAAGGGAGGAGGAAACAAGAAAACATAGAGAAGTTTTTATCCAGTATTTAATCTCTTTCATCGAAGTCGACAGGTATGTAGTAAAACCTACCCTTGATCTAAGAGCAAGACAAATGGATAAGATCTATGCTATTTTGTGGCTGGATGGGGGAGGCTCACAGTACTTCCAAACAGCAGGTGTTGTGTTGTGGTGTGGTTGGTATTTAGTGATTGGTGCCTTGGAAATGTGGTACATGAAGGGACAAATAGTGAAATGGGTGACCAGGGTCATGACCAACTAAGAATCAATTAGGTTCATGAACTAACTAAAGGCAATCCCCCAGAGGAGGTAATGTGATAAATTTTGCTAAACCTTCCAGGCATTTAGCCCGAATTAACTCGGAGTGTGTTTCTTCACTAATAAAACTCACCCTGAGCTAACTGTGGACATACTTACCTGTCCACTGAAATCCACTGGCAATTCCCGGCGGACCATATCAGATGACATGAAATATAATTTGGGAGGGGCAGGGGGTAGGCAGCGCCATTGACCTCCATGTAATGGAGGTGGCATTGCTTTTTTAGAGCACATCTCTGCATCAGCAGTGACACCAGGGATGTGTTTGGGGTCAAAAAGAGGGCACAAAATCATGGTGGATTTTATTGTAATCCGCTGTGATTGACCTGGGGGTTGAAGAAACTTGAAGCTAAGGTAAGGATACAAAGAACACTACAGCTTACTGCACAGGAGGCTGTTCATAAATTAGAGCTGATAACCCTCCAAGAGCAGTGGATGCTCTAACTGTCACATTTGAGACTGAATAGAAAAGTCTTTAGCACAGTTGCAGTATTTCTAGTACTAACAGTTACAGTTGTGTTCAAAATTATTCAACCCCCACTGAAATTGAGTGTATTGGCCATTTTGACATTGATTTTGATCATTTCAGTCATCTTGTTTACAATGAAATCAGTGAGGCACTTGTAAGTCAGACAAATATAACATAACATTAATAATGAAATAACCACAAATGTCTTTTCTGTGCTCACATCCTTATCAGTTTTATGTTATTCACATCATTATCCATTTTATTCAAATATAGCGTTGATCCATGGGTCCAAACAGTTCTAATTTTGTTTCATCAGTTCACAGAACACTATCCCAAAACGTTTGTGGTTTGTCCACATGACTTTTGGCATACTGCAGTCGACTCTTCTTATTCTTTGGAGACCGCTATGATTGGAGGAGGAAGAACAAGGCCTATTAGGAAAAGAACACCTTGCCTACTGTGAAGCATGGTGGAGGTCAATCATGCTTTGGGGCTGTTTTGCTTCTGCAGGTACAGGGAAGCTTCAGCGTGTGCAAGCTACTATGAATTTTCTTCAGTACCAGGAGATATTGGAAGGAAATGTGATGCAGTCTGTCACAAACCTGAGGCTTGGGAGACGTTGGACCTTTCAACAGGACAATGATCCAAAGCATACCTCCAAGCCCACTAGAGCATGGTGCAGATTAAAGGCTGGAACATTTTGGAGTGGCCATCGCAGTCACCAGACTTAAATCCTATTGAGAACCTCTGGTGGGACTTGAAGAAAGCAGTTGCAGCGCGCAAGCCTAAGAATGTGACTGAACTGGAGGCTTTTGCCCATGAAGAATGGGCTAAGATTCCCGTAGATAGCTGCAAGACACTTGTGTCATGCTATGCTTCACGTTTAAAAGCTGTTATAACTGGAAAAGGATGTTGTACTAAGAATGAATGTCACTTGGGGGTTGAATAAAACTGATAATGATGTGAGCACAGAAAAAACATTTGTGGTTATTTCATTATTAATGTTATGTTATATTTGTCTGACTTAAGCTGGCCATACACCTTTAGATCTCTCTGTCAGATATCCATTAGATCTACCAACAACGGTTGAACACAGGTAGACTTGGTTTAGAAAGTCCATCATATTACATGGTTTTGGTAAAACAAAAAGGAGATCTAAAGGAAATCTAAAGGTGTATGGCCAGCTTTACAAGTGCCTTGCTGATTTCATTGTAAGCAAGATGACTAAAATGATCAAAATCAATGTCACAATGGCCAAAACACTCAATTTCAGTGGGGGTTGAATCATTTTGAACACAACTGTATAACCAGGGGTGCACATTAGTTGAACTCTGGTACTCAAAAGGGGCCAAAAACTAGCTCTGCGTACCTGCATTATTGTTACAAAGCTCAGCTGCGTACTAACAACTTGGAGGCATGCTGTGTCTGGGTGGCCGCAGCTAAATATTAAATGTATACAATTTATGTCATTTGGATAACTGCAGAAAAACATGAATAACTATGAAAGGTTGCAGTTAGGGGGGTGAAATTGGAAATGTAAATGAATAATCCCCCAAAAAAGATCAGACAGTAGGCATATATAAGGGTAAAATCTGTCAGGGGAAAGCACTGTGTGACAGCTGGAATATGACTATAAAAGGTGGACATTAGACTGCTGGTAGTCTCAGGGGTTAGTTACTAAGCCAGAAGATTTAAGGGTTGTACTACTGAGCTATGAGATCTGGGGGTTCAAACGGTGTTGTACTGAGGGGGTTACATGTGACCCAAAGCCAGCTGGTGACCTGTGGATGGAGACCGCTAATGAGAGGATCAATCAGGAACAGGGTCCATCTACAGCAGAATCTACCATGCAGGAAGCTGACGGACAGTGAGGAAAACCACCCTACGTATGGGGTGAGTGCCAAACACCATCTCCTGGTACTCATCTGAGAAGCTCACTATAAAAGCTATGTGCACCCCTGTATATATCTATGGACTAGAGTGGCCCTTTAAGCTGAGAGTGTCACATGCAGAATATTTCTTATTTAGTGTGGAGGGATTATGAGGCTTTCACCCAATCTGTTGCTGCATTCCTCTTCCCTGCTCTGCACCACTGTGAATTTCTATGTCCCGCGGCCAAGTCGTTGTTGGTGCATATGTCATATTGCTGACTAATTCAAGAACACTTGAGTCATCCAGGCACGAGCTGCAGGCTCAGAAACTGGCTGGAGGAGAGAAAAAAAGACAGATATTAAAGCAGAGCAATCTCTAATCTCTTGCGTCCCCCCACAGCAAATGAATACCATACCACATTTTCATTATGTCTGTTCCATCTAAAGACATTTATCTCCCTGCAGCTTAGAAAGAAAACTGGACCCCTTAATATCTACACTATTGGTTTATCTGAAGTCAATCACAACCATTCCTAATATCACCAATCAACATCCTACTTATTATTTTACTATTTAAAGGGACACGTCTTTTATAAACTCCAAGAAATCAATCATTATCCATACCTGTCAACCATCCTGTTTTGGCTGGGAAAGTCATGTTTTTTTATGCGACTTTCTCAGCCAAATCCCGGATTTCAAAAATTGGGTTCATTTAGGAAGGTGGAGACGTTACTCTCAAACCAAAATTACTAGCCCCCCTACATTAAAATCTGCTCGTAGTCTAGGCTTAGGTCATCGCTGGCTCTTTCAACAAGACAATGACCCAAAGTTTACATTGAATTAATCCAACAGTTCCTCCAGGATACCAAAACCAAGATCCAGGTGTGGCCCGCACAGAGCCCAGACCTTTTGCCTGTGCATACACCATAATTCACAATGGGGACCAGAGGACTAACAAAACTCCAGAGGTCACAGGATGGATAAGAACATAAATCTCTTCTTTGTACAGTGCAGTTTCTAGCTTTTAGGGGGCTTTATGCAAGTTCTTGCTTAGGGACCCTTGTCGATCGGGGGGAGAAGTGCTATTGGTGGAGCTGCCCACTGAGGGGAAGAGGTTGTGTGGGGGCTGCTATTGGTAGATTTCTTGACAGGGGGGGTCTCCCCAGATCTTTGGGTTCTACTTTACCTCTCTCACTAAGGCTCTTATCCCCCGATAGCTCAGTTTGGCTCTAGGAAGGGTTCTGGTCATCCCAAACCTTTTCCATTTAAGAATTATGGAGGCCACTGTGCTCTTGGTAAACGTAAGTGGCGCAGATTTTTTTTTTGAAACCTTGGCCAGATCTGTGCCTTGCTACAATTCTGTCTCTGAGATCTTCAGGCAGTTCCTTTGACCTCATGATTCTCATTTGCTCTGACATGCACTGTGAGCTGTAAGGTCTTATATAGAAAGATGTGTGGCTTTCCAATTCAAGTCCAAACAGTATAATCATTCACAGCTGGACTCAAATGAAGGTGTAGAACCATCTCAAGGATGATCTGAAGACATGGACCGCATCTGAGTTAAATATATCAGTGTCACAGCAAATGGTCTGAATACTTAGTACCATGTGATATTTCAGGTTTTCTTTTTTCATAAATCTGCAAAAATGTCTACAATTCTGTGGTTTTTCTGTCAGTATGGGGTGCTGTGTGCACATGAGGAAATAAAAGAACCTAAAATATTTTAGCAAATGGCTGCAATATAACAAAGAGTGAAAAATTTAAGGGGGTCTGAATATTTTCTGTACCCACTGTATGTCCATATCATATCGATATTAATCTACATTATAAATACAACAAAACTTTTGAAAAAAAATGGCATTTCCTTCAGCTCGACATGTGGGCAAATGTAGGTTTATAGATGACATAAAACTATTGATTTATAAATGTAAAGATATTTGGTGCGCTTCTCCTCTCACCAAAGTGCTGTTTTTGCAGAAAACTAGGTCATTGGAAAACTGTGCTAGCAAGCCGGGGAGCTCAATATAATAAGCACTTACAGGCCTTATGTATAAACCGGCATCAACACATTCCTATACAAAGACCAGCAATGTCTCCTCATTCACCGGGCCGGATAAGGACAGCCCTGAACATCTTAAAGTGATGTTTTTAGAAAGAAAATGGCAATCCTCTATTCCTCCTGTGTCATTACCTGTACCTGTGTGTTATTATGTGTTGTATCTCCACTCTAATGTATTGTACAGCGCTGCGTAATATGTTGGCGCTATATAAATAAATGATAATAATAATAATACAAGGGTCGTCGTGTTTAAGAAAAAAGTCTACATTCTCCGGAAGGCCACCACTTTGAAATGATTAGCCAAAGTCTTATCCGTTTAACCTCCCTGGCAGTTCACTGGGGTCTGGATTTCAGTTCCAAAAGTAGTACAGTGCTTTGCATGAAATTTCTCTTATGTTGTAGGCCTGTGTACAAAGTTATTTCTGATCACTGTTTCATTGTGTAATTACTTTGACAAGCGAAGAAGCTCGGGGTAACTGCTCTTAACAATTTTTACACTAATTTCATTCATTTGAATGGAACAGGAACCACTTCTGCGACAACATATCGGCATCTGTTTAGCCATGGGGGAGGGAAATTTTTTTTTTTCCAGTGTGGCCCCGAGCCTGAGCAAATGAAACACTTTAGCCTAATGGTATGTGATTGCCCTCTGCATTAAAAAAAAGTATTGCATATAGAATCTATCTGCCCACTTTAAAGTGGACTACAGACTTGGCAAGGTCATATATACATATATATACAACATTGCCACACAATGTGACACCCAATTAACGAACAGCTTTCCATATACATCACTATGGGGTGAGATCATGTCTGAGATTCAGGGCGTGTTAACACCACATTGGCATCCTATTAACTTGCATCACAAAGAGGTGGAAAAGCCACACCTGATGATGTTAAGCCGTGTGTCCACTGCGGTTTTGCTACAGAAAAAGATTTGTGGGTGATTTCCTGCGATTTCCGCATGAGTGGCATCTGCAGCAACGTTCCAATTTGCATTACAAAGACATGGAAAAGCCATAATCTACAATGGACCCATCACCATCGACACCTCTGCATGCATGCTGCTTTGACAAGCAAAGGGGTAGGGGCGGGTTTGCGCAGCTTTTAGCTACATGTTCCCACATGTGTGGCCGTAAAAACGTCTATGGTCGCGGTCAGGGTCGAAAGGACGGAGGGGGCCCTGCCCTGCGAACGAAAACACGGTGAGCTGAGTTTTTAGGTCGCGGGTCGCGCCATGGCCGCTCCTGATCGCAGCCCGGAGAAGAGCCCATCCAATAACATAGGTGCGATTAGAATTGCGCAGCGGCGGCCGCACATGTGGGAACATAGCCTTAGGCAGCCGTGGGGTGACAGAGTGAGAATTGCTGTCCACCCCCCCCCCCATCTTCCACCATATGATAAGAAGCTGGTGATGCAATCTGTACATTGATGGCAAGTGTTCACTAGGGGCACCTTGTGGCTGAAATAGTATTGCAGACAGATTTATTTCTCAATTGAGATTAAAGCTCAGACCCATTAAATAGTTGTACAACTGCACAAACAACTTCCCTTTATCATGTATACACTACTGTAAAAGTAAAATTGTTGAGATTGCTAAAATTCTTTCAGTTTTTACTGTTAAATGTATGCAATTTATGTCACTTGGATAACCACAGGGAAGCCATAATATAAATGTTGTAGTTAGGGGTGTGAAACTGGGAAGGTAGGTACTCTCAGTTGTAAATTACAAAAAAAAGATTGGACTTCTATAGGGTGTTGGAGATCTGGGGTATGAAAGTCAGAGTAGGCATATGTGATGGTGTTGTACTGTGCAGGTTACTTTTGACCCAAAGTTACATGTTGACCTGTGGATGAAGACAGCTAATCAGGGAAACAATCAAGAACAGGGAAGTGCATCTGCCGCAGAAAGTATGCTTATAGTGGTATTTCGTTTTGTTTTAGCGTAACATTTTTTTTTAGCAAAGCAAACAGACAAAAGATGTTTAGGGTTATATAAGGTTTAAGAAGCGAGACAATGCCATGTCTGCCGCAATGTCCTGAGTGGCATTCTGTTTTCAAATATAAACAGTTGGCACCGAATCCACCAAATGAATTCACTCTGCAGAAATGCTGTAACTGTTTACATTTCTCAGAATTATTGAGCCTTAAAAAAAAGTATTAGGGTTTCATTAATAATGTATGATCAATCTTCCTGAGCTCTGCGCTCTTTTAAAAATAATTGGTTGCTCCTATCACCCCCTTGTCATTAAGCACCTTATATGTTATATCACAAAGGACAATAAACAGCTTTATTATTGTTGTAGAAACCAGGAGATAATTGCTGTAAACGCTGAGATGATGAAAAGTGATATATCAATGCCGCAGAGGCTCCAGGTATAATTTACTGGGTATGTTTACTAAATTAAATAATATGCTAAAGTTTCAAATTGCTCTCTGTACTTATATGCTAGAACCAATCATGTTCTGAAAAGTGGCAACTGTTTTGGATCAGGACCAGTCACTTGCCTTTACTGTGAAGCTATTGAAGATGGAGATACAAATAGCAATTTCACAATCCAGATGGCAGCCATTTTTTTTTCAGTAAAGGCATCCTCTCAATTGTACGATAGAAGGTCTTTAAATGTTTCAATGTTAAATCTTGTGGAAGTGTTCAGTGTGTTACTTTCTTTTCATTGGCACTTAAAATAAGTAGTATAATTCAATCCTGCAAATATGTGATCCCTAAAGCTGGGTACACAGGGCTCAATGAAGAAACAGATTAGACCCACATCGGGCCCTGTGCACTAATCTGTTACAAGATTTGAGCCATCTACGTTTGGCCATCAATGGATCCTGCTCAAAGGAACTCGACCAAACAACATGTTGAAAAACCTTGGTCGAAATCCATTACTTTGAATGGGGACAGCGAGTCTCAATCCAATGTAATGGTCAGGCTGACAGCTGCACGACACACAGGTGGCTGTGATCAGCAAGCGGCTGTAGGAGTGTGAAGGGGGCGTGGCCAACAGGTCTCTGTGGCAGGGGAGGGAGGGGGCGAAGTTTGGCTGACTCTCTGCTCCTCTGGCTGGGGAGATGCAGAGATCCAGTGGACCACAGGGAAACCGGCTCCCCATCAAACAGGAATTGACCCGCGTTCAATTGACCTGCCATCAATCACAGCGTGGTGATGTGCCCCTACTGTGTGTGTGTCTGTATATATATATATACACACACACACAGCGGGGGCACATATACAAACACTGACACGGGATTCTGGAACCAGATGACACCAAACTTAGTAATGCCACTGGCTGAAGCCATTGACAATTAGAGGTGGTGGACATAGTGGGTTGGTTTGGCCAGACATGGCCACCCCTTTCTATCCTTCTTTCTCCCTTTACTTTAAACTCTACCTGTTCCTTTCTTCCGTTTCTCCCCTCCCCCAGTGTACAACCCTTCTGTTGCTTCTCCCCTCTGCTTTCTCCATTTGTTGTTTATACAATACTGCTTTATTATATGTGTAGAGTTATACACAGGGGTGCACATTACTTTTTTTATTGAGCTCCTCAGAAGAGTACCAGGAGATGGTGTTTGGTACTCACCCCATATGTAGGGTGGTCTTCCTCAGTGTCTCTCTCACTGTCCTCTACGTCTGTTTCCTACATGGTAGATTCTGCTGCAGATGGACCTCCCTGTTCTTCATTGATCCTCTGATTAGCTGTCAAATGTAACTCTCACAGTACAACATGGTTTGAACCCCCAGATCTCATACCTTCGTAGTGCAACCCTGAGATTTTCTGGGTTAGTAACTAACCCCTGAGACTACCTGCCATCCAAATGTCATCCTTCATATTCCAACAGTCAACATTCCAACAGTGCTTTTCTCTTGTCAGATTTTACCCATACATATGCCTACTTTGACCTTTAATCCCGAGATCTCCAACACCCTTAGAAGACCACTCTTATTTTGGATTAGTTATTTATATTCCCAATTTCACACCCCTAACTGCAACCATTCATAGTTATTCATGTTACCCTGAGGTTATCCAAGTGACATAAATTGTATACATTTAACAATAAAAAGGAAAGAATGTTGGCAATTAAAAAAGTTAACTTTTACAGTAGTGTATACATGATAAAATGAAGTTCTTTGTACAGCTATTTAATGTGGGAGGGATGCCGACTGTGCTGCCGATATCTCCCCTCTATAGCTGGCAGCCAGACAACTCCTTATAGCTGCGGCCGCCCAGACACGGAGTGCCTCCAAGTTAGTTAGTGAGTTAGTAAGTGAGTTTTGTAACAATAATGCAGATACACTTAGTTAGTTTTTGGCCCTTTTTGAGTACCAGAGTACCACTTATGTGCACCCCTGGTTATACATGACCCCCTCAGGTCAATGGCTTTGGTCTAAGGAGTTTCATTGTGCTAATTACAACACCGCTGCAGAGTTTATTGCACTACAATCTGATTCAGAATGTCCAGTTTTGCCAAAGTTCAGTATGAGGAAATTGGAGAAACTGTATAAACTGTACCTGTACAGCTTCTATTTGTTTATATGTTAATGTATTCTCAGAATCCTCAGTTAAATGACTGTACTGTATAGTAAGTTAGGAACAGCAAATGGTAGTTTACCAAGTGAAAAAATAACCACCAGCAGCCAAGCTTGCCGAAGGATGCTATGATTGTGAGAGTTGACTTTGCTTATAGTTTCTGTTTGACCTACTGAGCGTATGTACTCAGGTACAATCACATTGTAAGAGCAGGAAACAGTGGCTGCCACTAGAACAATGCCAACGTGGAGACTTTGGGGGCCTTCTAAGTCACAACCAAAGGACACTGTGGAAAGACTTCAGTAAAATACAAAGGTTTTTACAGATTGAAGTCGGCAATGAAACCAGAAATCCTTTTTAGGAACTGAATAATAAAACCTTTGGAGCAGCAGTACGGAGTGTAGGAATCCCCTACTGCATTTGGAGAGATTCTTTGTTCAGAGAGAGATGCCGTGTCTTCCACAGAACAAGATGAGCAGAGATTCTTGCCAAATGTGGGTTTGCCTTATAAATAAAGCATGGAGTCTGTGATTAGATCCCAGTTAGAAGTCAGGAAGGAAAAGGCAGCGCTGTTTAAAAGAGATAAGAGAGAAATGAAGACTTTCTAATGTATAGAAGAAAGTAGAAAGTTTGTGTTGGTAACTAAAAAACTCCTGTAACGTTTCTAGTCATATAAAAACGAAAAGTTCTAGGACAGAGCAAACGTTGTGCAACCAATTAGTGTTGAGCTTGAATATTGAATTGCGACTATATTTGGCGAATATCGGCTATTCCAGAATTTGCTAATTTTGCAAATATGGCGGCGGTTATTCACAATTTCACATATTCGTGATATTCGCCATTGGGAAGCTTATGGGCATGGATTGTAAATATATATTCGCAATGCGAAAATAAATAGCACATGACCATTTATTTTGAAGGTAATTGCGAGGCGATTAATTGTAATTGTTATTGCGTGAATATTCACGAATATAGATTCAAATATTAGAATTATTCGCTAAATATCGCGGATTCGAATACTGCCAATGCCGCTCATCACTACAACCAATATAGGAGCCAACTAAAGTTCCAACAAGAATGGTGCAAGTGAAGTCCCCCATACACGGGTCCATTTCTCATTCAATCCTTGGTCGATCGTTTGTCGCGCATTTGCATGTCAATTGATCGATAAAGAATCGCTCACTGTCCATCTTGAACTAACGATCAAAATGTTGTTGAAATTGACAGGAATCTGACATGTCATTTTTTTGGGACCGATCGTTTGCCTTCAAAGTACATTGGTGGTGGTCATCGATCGACTCCATTTTTAGTATGACAATGACATCATTTTCCATCCAGAACATTCTAGAAATCAATCTGGGAAAGTTGCAGTCAAAAAATCGATGTTAATCGATCGATCACCGATCAATTAACGATTTTTCGTTCACTGTAAAGATGAAGGAAGAAATCAACCGGTGTATGGGGACCTTTAGTTTTGCTAGGTCAGTAATGGAGAACCTATGGTACCTGTGCCAGAGATGCCACTCGGAGCCAGCACAGAGGAAAGAACTGGAGAACCTATAGTATGTGTGCCAGAGGTGGCACTCGGAGCCAGCACAGAGTAAAGAACTGGAGAACCTATGGTATGTGTGCCAGAGGTGGCACTCGGAGCCAGCTAATGCTAATACTGTCAGGTCTCTTCCTCTCTCTTCTGATTGCACACAGTTTCCCATATAATCTCCAATGGTTAAACTACCATGCTGGCACTTCGAGATAAATAAATGCGGTTTGGATTTCAGTTTGGGCACTCTGTTTTGCCATCACAGTTCTGGGTCAATATATCTGCTGACATTGAAGCCTAGCTGGCAATAATGCACATTTTTGCATCAGTTAACCTCAGCTTGGGCCCCTTCCTCATTCTTATATTTAATAAAAATTTATACAACTGAAATATTTACCTCTGAATACCATAATACATACATATCCATGTATCTGAAAGCCATATATATATAGGAGATTGTCTGGATGTTACATGCCCCTCCATCCCAATGCCCACCAACCCAAGGACTTGTGATCTACTGCCTACCAAGCAGCACAATGTAACCCCCAATCTCCAATACAGATGGTCAAATCCTGCTAAATTCAATAAAAAATCTCAACATTCCTACTGCGAAATATTGTCTCTCAAATGTATCCAAAAACATGTTCATATGTTTAATAAACAAAATATTACATATATAATAGAATGACTATAGAGGTCTGCTGGATCTCTTACCCATTCCAAAAGGGTTCAAATAAATAAATAAAACCCATATATATATATATGAGTATAAGGCAACCTGAATATAAACGAGGTACCTCTTTACAAAAAATTCTGAAAAAACTAAATGACTCATAGATAACCCTAGGGTAAGAAATGCAGCACCTAAAGGCCCCCATACACCTTACAATCTTTCCATACAATTTCTGTACAATCCAATTTTGTTCTACCAAAACCATGTAATATGAGGACCTTTCTAATCCCTCCAGTCACTATGTATTCTATCAGGGAGGGCACTATACTACATAGTTGTTGGTAGATCTAATGGAGATTGTATTGATCAATCTTAAAGCGGACCTACCACCAGGAATCTATGTTTTCATGAATGGCACTAGAAGTGCATAGTGCCAATAATAGGGAGGAATGCAGTGAAAAAGAAAACTACCTGTAATGCATTTATATATAACTGGCTTCTTTTCACTTCCTGGTTATGGCTCCAAGACCCGCAGAACGTACAAACACCGTGATTTTTCAGTGTAATCCTCACTGTGTGAATATCGCGGTGCCACTGGGGGCTTTCCGTGATCTTCTATGGCAGCAGCTCACTAAAATCACGTGTTGGTTGTGACGTGGTGCCGGCTTCTGCTGACACCAATGAACCAGAAATAAAGAAATGCGGATTATATTCCTAAATTCTCATTAAGTAAGTTTTTGGGTTTTTCACTGCATTCCTCCCTATTATTGCACTTCTGTGCCATTCTGAAAAAGATCCGGTGTAGGTCCCTTTAGTTGTATGGGGGCTTTAGCACTGAAACACAATCAAATGTGCTTTAGTATAATTTTTGTAAGAATGCAAAGCTCCTGAATATAATAATCTCACACCAAAATGCTGAAAGGTAGAGAAAGGCAAAAAGACATTAAAAAGTTTGCTCTAGGTATTTGTTTTTTACCTAAAATAAACTCAAGTTTGTCATGAATTTTTTGTTTACAAAACTTAGAACCTAATGTATTTCAAAAGCTACTAAGCTACAACAACTTTGGTGAGACATCATGTTCAGGGGCTTACATCAATTCACAATTCACTACAGTTCACCTGAGAATGTTGTGATTTCTCAGTGCTTACCTGACGTGAATTTAAAAACTTTTTCATTCAGCACTTTTGTTCTGAAAAAAATGTGACTTATATTCGAGTTACATGCAGTGCTTACAATGTCCCTTTGCTTTAGTACATTCAATGTCCCTGAAAGTC
>CM070035.1:145814499-145829797 GCA_036250615.1 Ptychadena robeensis | reverse complement strand
TGTATCACTTTTGGTACAGAAATCTGCACCTCAGTGAACCGCCAGGGAGGTTAATATACTCGCGAAATTACACGAATTTGGATATACCATATGACGCTCAACACTAGTTAGGACCACCTCTGTATGCAGAATAGTTGTATCTTGTAGATGTCATAGGGGTTCCTCCTTACAGTGTCATATGATACATCAGTGTTGGCCATCTTAGGTTGTCCAACATTAATATTGAGCCATATCCAACCAACATGCTGACTCTTCACGTTCTGTAGAAGACAACCTCACCTTGCCTCTTGATAGGAATGGCTGGGACCTTACCAAAGTGAAGGCAGCCTGGTCCTTTGGGGAAATCCTGGCCGTGCCTAGTGCCTCAATGTCTTGATTATTTATGGGTTGCGTTAGGGAAATGTAATTAGTGGGAAAATGTTATGTAGTCATTTTCCTAGCAGCATTTATTAAATAAGGTCAGATGTATTTGCATAGTCGGCAGATCAATACACCCTCAATCAAGTTAGACATTTAAGCATTGTGTATATATTACTTAAATGTAACTCAAACTAAAAGCGATACGTTATGGGCATTAGTAAAGAAGGAAGACACGGCCATAACTCCTGCTTTATGCACGGTATGAAAATGTCAGTTCGGAAACATCTTAAATATTTAATGGATTAAATGAAGGTCAGAACATATTCCAAGAAGGATGGCGATGCAGTAGAAGGCTGCAGTAATAACTGATTCAAGCAGTTTGTCTGCGATAAGACAGTACACGAGATGTAATGGATCTGCACGGGCTTGGATAAGCAGAATACAGATTATGACAACAGTATGATGCATGATGCGGAGAAAGAAAACTGTCTTTACAAAGAAGACCATTTAAAGACCAAGCATGAACATATAAACTGACTCATCCTGGTTCATCCCATCGCTGCCATAATCGCTATCTGGCCCTGACTGTGAACCTATGAAAAGGCAGTTGGTTCACTGGTTCATACACACCCCTCCTGCTCCTAAGCTTACTGTAAGACAGTGGTTCCCAAAATTTCCTTGCAGGGCCCCCCTTTTCTATTTAGAAACATTATCAAGCCCCCCCTCCCTATGCAAACACAGTTTATGAATGAGGGCCTGTGCCCCCCTGGAATACCTTCGCCCCCTACAGTTTGGGAACCACTACTATAGGGTCACCCATACCAGCTAAGTTATAATTTAGGATTAATGTCACAGAATCATGTGACATGAGGATACAACTCAACCAAGAATAGTTTTAAGGAACCAGATAAATTTTTCTTTTAAGAATCATTTTGAGCTGAGTGTATTGCTTGGCCCAAGTATTGGCTGGATCATAATAAATATGGTAATATTCCCCCAAAAAAAGTTTGGACACCCCAGATATAGTCTACATGCAGAAGTGTTATGTGGCATGCATATACACGCTTAAGCATTTACCCCATCATCAAGTGGGCTCCCCAGCTTGGACATATTGTTCTGTATCAGTGGTGCAGCCATTTTGTGGAACAGATGAGGCAATATAGAATGATATAGACCACTGCAGGTTTTATCTTCCATAGGTGCAAGTATTGAAATGAGCAGGGTTGCCTCAGTTTTTAAAAACTGCTGATGACATTTCTCATCATTTCCAAAATTAAGAAATTACAAAACATTGCAATACATTGAATGTACATGAATGTACGTGTTGCAGCGCTTAAATAGTTGAAAGAAAACGTATCTCCTGTAACTGTTTACTGGCCAAAATGGCAATATTGTTTTACTAACAAACATTTAGAACTTAGTATTGATTGAAATATGCCCAGTTTGCAATAACAGTGTTCATGCATTTTGGCTGGTCTCCATCAGTTTTTTTTACATCCATCTTTGATGTCATTGCAGAGGCTACAAAAGGGTTAAAATCTGGAGACTAGGCTGGCCAAGACTGAGGAATTCGCTTGTTGGTTTTCAGGCTTTCGCCTGATAGACCTGTCATGGGGGCGTTATCTACACATTTTCACAAGTTTGCAGGTGCTCACATGAGGGCCTAACTCCTGCCTAAAGCTAACCATACACAGGTCGATTTAGCATTCGATTCCTGAATGAGCGATCGCCATGTCCGTTTGCATCGATTGTTCGGGAATTGAATGCTGCCCATCTGGAGCAATCGATCCCCCTCCAAGAAAATGCCAATCGAATAGGGATCTGATATGTTAGTAAATCCCTGTTCAATGGCCATTTCTTTGGATGTGGACTGAGGGTCGCCATCCAAAATATCGGCCAGGGATCAATTGGCAAAGGTGGTGAGCATCCATTAGTTGAACGAATGATCGTTTGGCGATTAGTTGCATCACCACGTATCGATCGTTCAACAATTGCATGAAATTTCACCCGTATTGCCAGCTTTACTCATAAATTTAGTGGTCCTCAATCCAGACCTTGATTCTCTGGCTTTGTGGCATGGACCATTGTCCTTCTGGAAATACCGATCCTCTGAGTTGTGAAACATATTCAACGTATAAGGAATACAATGTATTTTCTTCATATATGCATTGTTCGTGAAGACACATCTGCCCAATTACAGCCTTTCTGGACCATCACTATTTTACAGTTGGTATGAGTCCCGGACAGTTGTAGGCTTCTCCAGGTCTAACCATAAGACAGCCAGGCAAAGTCTTCAGTTCTATTTGTGTGGTCTTTAGCAAACTTCGGCTTGATGTTTCTTTCTCACTGATGAAGACCTTTTCTGATTTTTCATCACTTTAGCCCAATCTCAGTTTGCCACTCTGTTTGAAGGTCACTGGAAGTCAGCCTATGGTTCTTGCGAGGCATTTTAATGTGTTTGCGGCCATTCCTTTCGGTGGTGATTCATTTCTTCCCTCTGCCGGGTTGTAGCTTTGTTGTCCTCATTGCCTGCTGTTTGATTTTGTTCTTCTGTATGGAATTGAAATGTAGGATAGAAGCAACCTGACACTCTCTGTATCCTTGTGTCAGTGGAGCTAGGATTACTTTGTTGGGTACAGTGAAGGTCCACTAATGTGCAACACTCAGACTCATTCTGCATTACAGCATTACATTCACATAAAAAGGACACAAACACATACCTCAGCACAATGCATTGATGTGAATATAGCCTTGATCATGTTGGCTTTATGGGTCAAAGGTTAATGAATAGACCATCACAATTGGCCAATCCATCGGCCTTGCTTGGGTTCAGCCTCATATTCTCTAAATCACAAAGCAAAGGATTGGCCTTGAGGTTCCATCATATTAAATCAGATATAAGGAGAATAAAAGTATGCCAGATCTCCAATCCATATAAACTGGCTGGGGCAATCAGTAGGTTCAACTAACTAAATCATCTCTATCTACAGTAAAAGAAAAACTCACTGATAAATTCTACCTTGTTTAAAGGTCCACTATATTTATATGAAGATTTAATATACAAATGTAATTATGTGGTTAAAGCCAAACTTCAGTTCAAAGTTCAGTTCCCTTGCCCGTGTTACGTCATCCCTTCATTCTGGTCTGTGGGCAGGCCCTCTTGCATCCTCTTTCTATAAAAAAAGAACTTTGCATTGGGGAAGATGGCCTCACAGCCAGTGAAAATTATTAAAATAGGGAATTTCTAAGGTAACTCATATGCACACACACACAAAATATGTAAACACGCATTCTACTTTCTTATAAGATAGAATAGGGGAGGGTATGGGGTGATGTGTGCAATCAGAAGAGAGGCGAAGAGAACTGACAGAATTAAGAGACAATAGGCTGCAGTTCTTTCCTCTGTGCTGGCTGAGAGATAGTGCCCACAGAGAGGGCTCCGAGTGCCACCTCTGCCACCCGTGCCATAGGTTCCTCATCACTGCCCTAGACATTGCTAAGGGCTTCTTTAGATCTCCTTTTGTTTTACAAAAATCATGTAATACGAGGGACTTTCTAAACCATTAAGTCTACCTGTGTTTAATCGCAGAGGACCCAAAACGACCTAGAAATTTTAGAATTTTTCAACTAGCTGACTTTGTGAGCTGATTGCAAAGCCTCTGAAAATTAAATCATCACCAGAAATGGAGATGTAGAAAAGTATTGCTCTAACACATGTACCGTATATGCCGGCGTATAAGACGACTTTTCAGTACCTTAAAATCATGCCACGCCAAAGTTGGGGGTCGTCTAAGTCGGGGTGGTGGTGCGCAGGCGAGGGGGTACAGGGGGCATCTATGGACAGTCGGTTAAGAATCCGTGCTGCCTGAGTGCGAGCGGCTCGCTACCGAGCTACATTGTACATTGATAAGAACGAGTCGGTGAGCAGGTTACCTGGTACAGGGCCGCTCTCACAGAGAACCCCCCCTGTTTCTGTTGTAGCCTTGCGGAAACTTGAAATTCATATCAGGAAAAACATGTATAGTATAATGATGAAACTTCATGGTAAGGAATGCTCACTACTACTACTTACACCCCGAGTTCACACTCTAGCTATGAATCTTATAGTGACATTTCAGCTAATTCCAGCCACCAGGACACGTTGTTCCTGGCCAGTGGATTACTCCTAATGATACTGTCACTTGCTACATTGACACATATATCTTTAAATCCCTCATGGTCGAACCTTGAAATTTGTGTTGACTAGTTACCCCCTATAGACTATATCCATGCCAATGTTAAGGGTCCCTGAGCTAATTCCTTTCTACTAATAGCCCCCCTTAAAATATTGTTCCCTATTTAGCATAAAGCACCTACTCTGCTTGCTACATGCTTTCACTATCTATCCTACTAATACCAAAAAAAGATCGGACTTGTAGGGTTGTGGAGATCTGTGGTGGGTGAAAGAGTAGACATACATTTTTATGGTGGTGTGCGTTTGGACGAGGGGTTAGTCTTGGTAGTCGATACGCGAGTATGGTATATAACAAACTCTTATTTGTATAAGTTGGGGGGTCGTCTTATACGCCCAGTCGTCTTATATGCCGGCATATACGGTAGTTTTTGTTTAAATTAGGTTCAAAATCAAAGTAGAAATTTCGATTTTTAACTTAATTTATGAAAAAATTCTTTGTGTTGAGCAATACATTTTTGTTGTTGTATACCCCCAACCCTTCTCTACATCTCCAGCAAGTTTGGTGATGATACCATGCTCAGGGGCTTTGCAATTAACTCAAAATTGTTGAAATGTAGAACTTTTGAAAAAAATTGACATCTCTACTCATTTTAAGATCCATTTCTCTATTTAATTGAACCTAAAGGCTAAGGGTCCCCATACACGTGTCCATCTGTGGGGTTGATGGTCCACAAAATGGTGCCGCCCTTCTGGAGGGATCCACTAGAATAGCACTGCAAGTCGGTCACGCGGCAATCCGCCTTATGGGTTATTTTCTGGTCGATCTCTATACTTTATACATTGCTTCCCAAAAGATACTTCGGAGGAGGACCCTGTATGTTCCACACTGTGACCAGTTGCAGGCAGAAGGCAGGGGAATCTACCCGTGTATGGGAAGCTTTAGTTCACGTTGTCACATATCACCTGCGGTTGCCTATAGCCAAAGAATGCCGGTGGTCACGGGTGACTGACAGCTGGCAGACGCTCAATATTTACAACCACTGAGCACTGCAAGTTTTATTAACTCCTATATTCTTTTCTCTTTCTTGAATATTTTGCTTATGTATGTAAACTTTTCAAATGTCCTGTGAATCCAAATGTTTAGTCATTTTTATAAATATAGAAGGAATACGTGTCATAGATGTCTATAACCAGGGCTGCACATAAGTGGTACTCTGGTACTCATAACGGGCCAAAAACTAGCTCTGCGTCCTTGCATTATTGTTACATAACTCATATGTGTACTAACAACTTGGAGTCTGGGCGCCGCAGCTAAATGTTACATGTATACAATTTATATCACTTGGATAACGGCAGGGAAATATGAATAACTATGAAAGGTTGCAGTTAGGGGTTTGAAATTGGGATATGTATATGAATAATCCCCCCCAAAAAAAGGTTGGACTTCTTAAAGGTGTTGGAGATCTGGGGGTAAAAATCAGTAGGCAGAGTAGGCATATGTAAGGGTAAAATCTAAAAAGAGGAAAGCACTGTGTGATAGCTGGAATATGACATAGGAATATGAAAGGATAACATTTTGACTGCAGGTAGTCACATGGGTTAGTTACTAAGTCAGAAAATTTCAGGGTCACACTACTGAGGTATGAGATCTGGGGGTTCATACGTGTTGTACTGTGAGAGTTACATTTGACACAAAGCCAGCTGGTGACCTGTGGATGGAGAAAGCTAATTGGGGGATCAATAAGGAACAGGGAGGTCCATCTGCAGCAGAATCTACCATGCAGGAGGCTGACGCAGAGGACAGTGAGGGAGAGAGTGAAAAAGACCACCCTGCATATGGGATGAGTACACCATCTCCTGGTACTCATCTGAGGAGCTCACTAAAGACGTTATGTGCACCCCTGTCTATATATATACGTTCCCCTGATTTCATTGACATCTTACCATATTGTTTGGTTATAAAATGAATTTACACTCATGAAGATGCTTTATTTTTCCAGTAAACATTGAAGTCTGTAAACACGAGTGAAAGTCTTTTCTGTTTCAGTTTATAGTGTTGGCGTCATAAACAAACCATGTGGAATCATGTTGTTAGAGGTGATGTCGTGTTAAGTGAAGTGAACGCACACTTCATTAGTCACACATTCACACACACAAAAGCTTTTGTGCAGATGGTTAATTTTTTCTACCTTTCATTATATTAAAGTTGAATATGCAAATTCAGCCATCGCAGACAAAATTTGACAGAAGATGTTTATTGTGTTTTGTTGAAGGTTCTTGTCAGCTGAAGAGCTGGTGGCCAACATGACGTCTATGTTAGACTTCATAAGCCTTTTATATATTCGTAGAATACAACTGGATTTTTCCCAAACACAGTATTTGTCTTTATTAAGGAGTACGTTTGGAGAAGGGTGGTGGGGTCAGATGCTCTCTGAGGTCTTCTCAGAGGCTGGCAGATGCATGTTCCTCCAGTTCCAGATGGCCATGATGTGCCGTGAGCCCAGATGACAAGCTGGGATACTTGTCTCTCTGTATGGTCCATCTGTCGGAGGATACCTTAAGACAGTGGTTCCCAAACTTTCCATGCAGGGCCCCCCTTTTCTATATAGGAATGTTATCGAGCCCCCCTCTTTCCAACTACACAGGTTCAGAATGAGGGTCAGCGCAATGCGGAAACACAGGGTTTTTACACACACCAATCATGCAAAGACATACATCATATACACATACACCAATTATACAGAAACATGTATTATTCACATAGAGACAAACGTACACATTACATGCACTCTACTGTCTGTAGCTAGTTCCCACATGGTTGTCTTCATGTATGTCAATGTTTCAGGCTTGTCTGATTGGCTGGCAGTGGTAGGGGAGGGTGGGTGGACTGTGTGCAATCCCCATAGGAAGAAGACAACTGACAGCGGGGAGAGCCAATAGCTGAGTTCTGCAGATCTCTCTCCTCTCTCTGCAGTTCTCACATAGAGGGCTCCAAGTGCCACCTCGGCTGCCCCCCTCCCGAACACTTCCCCAAGGGGACCACTGCCTTTAGAGATTCCATTGCTTGTTCCTGAAAGAAATGCCTACAGATAATATTAAGGCAATGGTTTTAGCTTTGGGAACCTGCCTAACAGTACATTGCTTCTTGATATTAAACAGTTCTATGTTGTGATTTCAAATTCAAACTTTAAAATGAGGTATGAAACTGAACTCACCTCAGCCCTTGGCTACTAAAAAAGATAACTGCTCATTAGTGACACGTGGGGAAGACTAGAGATTTTCTTAATTTGAACCCGAGCTCCGTCAGCCTGATCAGCTCTGATGTCACCTCCCATGATACAAAGCTCATGGCCTGCATTATGAGTGGAAGAAGCTAAAGAACTGCTCACAGACTGGGTCTCAAGAGTGAAAGGACCAATTTGAGAATGTTGGAGCAGCTTACTAAATCTTCTCGTTTCCCAGACATTGATGAGCAGATAACCCTTACAGTGGGATGGGGGCTACATGAAGCAAAAAAGCCGTGGTCACCTGGCTTCCAGGTATTATACACTCCCTAAGGGCATGTGTCCACTGCAGATTCCTGAAGTACATGGACGCACATCCAGTGCAGGGAATCAAGACACGCACCAGCACATTTGTGGGCGTATTCCCCACTGCTTGTGGGCAGTCTGCCTGCAGCTTAGGGCGTGCTCCTGCCACATTGGCAGTGATCGCGGCTGATCTCTTCCATTTCGTTGAATGGGCTTGACCCCACTTTAACTAAAGGCAATCGGCACTGATGTGGTTGGACCCGCGATCAGATCCCGCATTTAGATCGCGGGCGGATGCAATTTCATTCTCTATGGGCAAAAAAAACGCAGATCCTTTTATTAATGACTTGTAAAAATCGCCTGGTCAGGCCAGTTTGTGTCAGCAATCACACATTATTGGCCGCCCACGATTGTCACACATGATTAATCGCGTCCGCCCCCTGGCTGATCGCCTAAAGCTGGCCATACACCTTCAGATTTCTCTGTCAGATTTCCTTTAGATCTTCTTTTGTTTTACCAAAACCATGTAAAGCTAGCCACACATGGTTCAATTTTGGTTCAATCGATGCTTGATTAGATCGAGGAATTCAATCGTCTAATCGAAAATCGATCTTAATCGCATCAACATACACCCCACATTTAGTTTGCGATTGTGGTGAGATTTCGATTCCAAAATATTACTAAAATCGTCGATTTTGGTATTGAAACGTTTGAATTCCAGATTGAAGTGGTCTATGTTATTATATCGAATCTAATCGATCCAGGAGAAACACCACAAACATTGACGATTATAAAACGATTTTTGCACAATCGACGATGATTTTCCAACATGTCCGATCCAAATTCGATTCGATTTTCTGCCTTCATCGAACAATTATCGTCGATCGTACCATGTGGGCATTTCTCGATTTTCGTTCAATCGATGAAAAAATTCATCTAATCGAGCATCGATTGAACCAAAATCGAACCGTGTGTGGCTAGCTTAATATGAGGGACTTTCTAAGCAATCAATTCTGCCTGTGTTCAATGGCAGAGGACCCTGTACTACATAGATGTTGGTAGATCTAAAGGAAATCTGACAGAGAGATCTATAGGTGTATGGCCAGCTTAAGTGGGAACATGGCCCTTATGTGATAAGGCTCAACAACTAAGCCCCAATACTGGTTTCTCAAGAAGAGTAAGGACCACCGCTGAATGTAGAAAAATGTAAAGCCAACCTGTAGCTTCACCTTCAATAGGCAAATAATGGCTTTGAGCAAGTACAGAACATAACATGATATAAAGTACGGTAGTCATGAGTGGAGCTGTCCAGTGCTGATGTTGTTCATATACTAAGACACATGGCATATCTTTCTTTTTTTGTTGTACAGTTTTTGTTTTTTTTACTCTTTAATTTTGCTTTCCAATGCAACCGTAAACTCCAGAAATATGAATGTACTGGGCTTCGGCTGTGATGTTAGTGTTTGATGATGACACCTTATGGCTAATACTACTGTACTTAGGGCATAGGTTGGTTTCACAACAAAAACAACGAATTAACAATTAACTATTAGTAATGTTTTCCTCGTATTTTGTATATTTCTATAGTTGCTTTAGTTTCCTAATACAGTCCAAAACCAAACACTAGCTTTATAGTAAATGCATGTTGTTTACACTGTTGTTACATTATAGCGTATCCCCTTGGGATCCAGGTATGTGTATCATCTGATTATTCTGTAAGCATAGAACTGCTCTGGGATTAGCTGACCACGCACAATGGAAGGCAACTCAGAAATATGAAGAGTATATATCTATATAGTCTCTCTGCTGAAGGGGTTCTAATCCTAACCCCGCTCTTGACAAACTGAGTGAAATTGCCTTACACCTGCCCATTAAGTATTATTCCATTACATTAGAGAATATTTGTCAGCCATCTCTATATAGTCTCTGTAGGTTGTTTGGATTATGAGAAGGACCCAGAAGATCCAGAAGAACCCATAAAATCCAGCATCATTAAGTCCCCGACGAGCAAAAAGTGTTGCCAAACCCAAATGCTATTTTATAGCATAATGGGCATACTGTCACTATCTTTAACTACAGTTTATCTTGTTTTTATGTTATATTGTTTTGCAGGGGGGTTATGAATCTGTTGCAATGGTCTCCACCGTAAGATTGTGTTGTACGCTCACAACACTAAACAACGGCTTTTCATTAATCACTTCTTAAGAGATGCTGAAATGTCAGCTTTAGCACGCAAATATATTTAAATTGCATACATTACAGATTGAAAATAAAAAGTACAAGCTGCTGTACTTGATTGCCTAAGCGCATGTCTCCACAGTGCTGTGTGATCCGTCTGGACCCCTACGTTCAGCGCAGTGCTTGGCGGGTGCCCTGACGGATCACATACACTGTATGTACCTGCCCAGCGGATGCTCTGTTCAGACATCTACCGATGCATATAAATATATTTCCTGTGTATTTCTAAGGTTTTACTGTATATGTCTACCACTGCTTTCTCAACATTTTCATTTTGTGACCTGCATGTTATTGCATACTGTGACTTTTGGTGGCCTTCCACTAAAATTTAAGATCTGCTCTTGCTGTCTGAGCCCCTACCCGTAGGACCTATTAGTATATACGTAATAGACATAAGATATTCCCAAATGAGGGGAGTGCCTATAGAAGTCAACAATTTCTAAAGCTGGCCATACACCTATAGATCTCTCTGTCAGATTTCCTATGTAGTATAGGGTCCTCTGCCATTGAACACAGGTAGACATGATTGCTTAGAAAGTCCCTCATATTACAGGGTTTTGGTAAAAGAAATCTGACAGAGAAATCTGAAGGTGTATGGCCAGCTTAAGATTTGGTATCAACAATTGACCAATCCTTAATTAAGAAAGGTAATAAATAGTTGCGCACAACTGTCAGCAGCAATTCCCCCGGGACAGTGATATCAGTGGCCCGAAGGGCCCTCAGTAGGTGTATGAGGCCTGGGCAAAGATCACAGAGTAAAAATGGGTCAGTAGGAGGGGTGGGTGATTAAGTTGCGTAAAGGTTTGCAGCTCCCAAAATGAAGGGGGAGTGTGGCCCCTATGTAACAGACAAATAGGAACAAGGACATGAGGTGCACAGCCTAGTGCAACAAAGTAAGGTACTGTAAATGCTAAAATAAAAGATAAAATAATAAAAGAAATAAAAGATAAAATGCTCACAAAGGAGGTAGAGCTCTTTGCCAAAAACCAAAGAAGTAGGTTGACAAAGAACTGCCACTCGAAACACGTCCCATTGATCCTATTGAGCCCTCCAGCATCTGTATCCAGAAAGTGACCGTATCCCTAACCAGGAAGTGATGTCACCCTGGTAACCACACGACTCTTTGCTAAGCCTGGACTCTACCTGCTTTAATTTGAGTATCTTATTCTTTATTCTATCATTTACAGTACTTTACTTTGTTGTGCACCCTGTGTCCTTGTTCCTATTTGACCAATACTTTATGACTTCTACAATACTGTTCTGAATAAATGGCATTTAAGGCTTCTTATCAAATGACATTTTACAAATTATTATGAAGAAGTTGATGTGTTAACATATTTCAGCCCTGTTAGTCTACATTTTTCTCCTTCACTCTTAATATTCTAATAATAATATATAATATTCTAATTCCAAATTTTGCCTATTAGTGTAGGATGGAACAAATCACATGTGTCATGGAGGGGAACACGAAAATCCTGGCTAAGCCGAGGGATGTCATGGCAGATCGTGTGCACAGCTATCAGGGAATGTCTGCAAGGGGTGCATAGTTTAAAGCAACATACAGATATAAGCTGAGACCATTAGTGGGTCGGCATCCTCGTATACTTGCAAGTCAAGGAGGAAGCTTTATCTGTTTTTTAGCGGTAACTACATTAAAGTTACATTACATGATCTGATTAGATTACAAAGCAATAATTTAAAACAAACCTTGCATGAACGCAAATGACCTTGCAGTGCCCTGCTCTATGTATTCCTCCCAGCTGGAGGACAGCAGATTGGTTGTTGTTTAAATTTTTTCCATTGTCCTCTTCACATTTTAATACCCTTTAAAAATATTAAAATATTTCCTGTAAATATCTAAGGTTTTACTGTATATGTCTACCACTGCTTTCTCAAAATTTTTATTGTGGGACCTGCATGTTATTGCATACTGTTATTGCAGACTTTAGGTGGCCTTCCACTAAAATTGAAGATCTGTCCGAGCCCCTACCCAAAGGACCTATTAGTATGTAGACATAGACATCGCCAACCCTCCAAGAAGACCCCCTATGAAGTCAGAGCAGCAACTGCAATCCATTACAAGAGCATCCAATTTTGCCTGCTCTCTATTGCCAAGGAAATTGCCCCATAGGTGACTTCATCTTCACCCTTGGGGGTCGCATGACCATTTTGCAGGGGTTGCCACCTTCATTGAAAACATCAGAGCTGCTGCTAACCAGTAGGGTAGAAAGTTAGGAGGGATGGGATGTTACTGTCCCTCCTAACTTCCCACATCGCATATCATTTGCACAAGCAAGGTGGAAAAATAGGAGGGAGGGAACATTCCACTTACCTGATTGTGCCATAAGTGTCGTCACAAAAAATCACTTCTGGTATTTGGAACATGGAAGTGACAATCCACAGTGTCTCTGGTAGGTAGTGTTTGTGTCCTGGGTGGAGCAACCAGCTCTGCTGTAGCATATACCCTTACCGCACCTTACAACATGGAAGGTTTTCTGCAACACTGCAGATGTCTGACCCGTTGGAGTCTTGTTAGACCACTATTGTTTTTCCACTAAACATTATAATTCAACACAACAGCCATTTCTTTATGATTACCGCAGAGACCTAGAAATAGGTCAGCTGTATTCTTCAATGTCCATGGCAAGTCACCAGAGTGTGCAATTTACATGATTCACTTATGTCTCATCATGGTGATTAATAGTTAGCTCAGAGGTTAAAATGTACTTGTCAGAAACACACAATAAGAATACCTTTTAAAATGGCAAAATATAGATTAACATGCTTTAATTTAAGAGATTACTGCCTTCATCTTTGAAGTGGAAAAACTTTGGATAGATGCTACATTTCCAAGATTTTTTTTTCCAAGATCTTAGAAATTGTAAGGCACTGGATGGCAAGGACACGGCGGCGTGATGTAACTTGTCCATGCTTCCCAAACAGCATATTGTCCGCTCATGGATTGTGGGTGCATTATCTCCGATACATTCATTTGAACAGATGGAACTAATTTATGATACTGTTCTAGTTCTGCCAGGAAACTAAAATTTTAAAAGGAATCAGCAATGGCAGCCCCAGATACTTTTCCCATTATTCGCCACTTTGAATGAGTTACTATAGACTAATGTAGGATTAGTTTAGTTTGTCTGGAGTGGACTGTCCTACATGGTTCAGCAGGCAAGTCTCAGAGAAGTTGTAAGTTAGACTTTTATTTGGAAACTAGTACCAGTCCAAGGAGGACTGTTAAGCAAGCCATACACGTGTCGGATTCCATGGCCAATTGATCACTCACCTGATCGATTCCTGCCGGGAATCGCAGGTGTGATCAATCGGCCAATTAAGAGTATCCATCGCTGCATACCACCTTGTCCAACGGATTCCGGGACGATTCCGTGTCCGATTGTCCACCTCACAAATGGCAACTGTTCGTTCAGGGGCGATTCTGGGCCCCTGAACGATCAGACCTGATCGATTGGACAAGGTGGGCTGCATGCGATTCCGGCACGATCGTTTGGCGTGCACGCGCCCGGAATCGATTGTGCCAGAATCCGGTGGGAATCCGACACGTGTATGGGGGCCTTTACATGTGATATTGCACAGTTGTTTATTTCTTTATAAAAGACCAAGTTCCTGTAAACCGGAAAAGATGCATGGCACTTGATTGCATTTTACATTATAATATTAACTCTATAGGATGCACCCTATACAGCGGAGCATCTGGTGCCTAAAAAATACTTCAGGTTTTTCCCCCATCTGGCCAGTGCTTTGTGCTCCAACTGGCAGAGTGGGAGGTAAGGAGGGGGTTAAGCTGTCAGAGGCCCATCTCCAGCCCCAACGGCAAAGCTTCTGTAGCTTGAGCCCAACTCAAATACAGTGCAGATGTAAGAGCCACCCGGAACAGATCTTCCATCTGACAGCTCCTCTGCCTCCCCAGGTAAGCTTATTGCCTAGTGACTGTCGGAGAGCGAAGGTCGTGCCTTTGAGCCATAAAACATAGGTATTTTCCCCACTTCCTTCGATTTGGGGGGGAGAAAAAGTGTGTATTATGGTGCAAAAAATACACTGTATGATAATGGAGCATGCTTTACTGTGCTTTTCTGAAGAAGTCCATATATCTTAACTTAACAAGTGTAAGGTAAATTTTCATAACCAGATTGGTTTGGAGAATGTATTTTAAGTATGTTTTCTAACTCACCCAAGATTAAGTTTAACAGATCTTGGCTATATACCATTAAAAATCAATGCTTCATAATATTTTTGCATTAAGATACCCTTTAAAGTGGACCTAAAGCCAGTGCTGGCTGTATCAGCATCAAAAACTTGAAAACATCACAACATGTTAAAGGTGCCATCTTGTGTGTGGCATTGTCTACCCAACCATCAGCTTCCTTTAGAGCTCTTTTAGTGCCCATGATCCTCCCTTAAGTTCTCTTCCCAACTAAGAAGCCAGTTGTTATTGGTTAGCTGATGTCAGGGGTGTTGCACTAGGAATCTCAATTGCACTTTAATGGCGGGATACCATTTTCTTACAAATAAGGTAAAAGGAAGCTTTTTAGCCCTTAAGCCCCCCATACACCTTCAGATTCCTCCATACAACTTTCATGAGACCTACCAACAACTATGTAGTATAGTGACCTCCCTGATAGAATACATAGTGCTTGAAAGGTGTAGAAAGGTCCTCATATTACATGGTTTTGGTAGAAGAAAAGTTGGTAATTGTATGTGGTGTATGGGGGGCTTTAGGTGTCCCCAACATATTTGTAAACATTTGGTACTTATGGCAATTTCTCGTTTTTAATCCTCTATTTAAACAGAGAAAGCTCTTGCGGCAATAAATAATTATCACTTGTCATAAAATAAATTTGTATGAATTTTATTATAATCATCAACATAAAGTAAAGCAGGTTACAATTTAAGGGCACATTGCACTTGCCTTTTAAGCCCCCCCATACACCTTTAGATTCCTCCATACAATTTCCATGAGACCTACCAACAA
>CM070035.1:145800832-145814399 GCA_036250615.1 Ptychadena robeensis | reverse complement strand
GGACAAGGGACATGGATCTGATAATGATGTACAATAAGAAGTAGTCCGAGTGGGTACTGTCTATATATCCACAGGGGATGCTGTCCCGAGGGGCAATTTCTTGTTTTTAATCCTCTATTTAAACAGAGAAAGCTCTTGCGGCAATAAATAATCATCACTTGTCATAAAATAAATTTGTATGAATTTTATTATAATCATCAACATAAAGTAAAGCAGGTTACAATTTAAGGGCACGTTGCACTTGCCTTTTAAGCCCCCCATACACCTTTAGATTTCTCCATACAATTTCCATGAGACCTACCAACAACTATGTAGTATAGTGACCTCCCTGATAGAATACATAGTGATTGGAAGGTGTATATCACTGATATGTAGTGCTGGGTCCTCCCTGATAGAATACATAGTGATTGGAAGGTATATAACACTGCTATGCAGTGCCGGGTCCTCTCTGATAGAATACATGGTGATTGGAAGGTGTAGAAAGGTCCTCATATTACATGGTTTTGGTAGAAGAAAAGTTGGTTGTACAGAAATTGCATGGTAATTGTATGTGGTGTATGGGGGGCTTTAGTCATTTCTTCAGATTTGCAAGGTTATAAAGGTACAGCTCCAAAAAAATAAATACATATGAAGTCACCATATCATACAAAGCAACAGTCAATTATCTTAGTTAAGGGACATGTATCTAATGTTTTAGTAAGTCAATAACCGTTGAGCACAGCAGCATCGAGTCGAAACACGTCGAGACAAGTGCAAGGCGCCCTTGAATTGTATTGTAGCATGTTGCTATGCTTTACTTTGATGTGGTTGATGACGATGGTGATTATGTTGATGACTCTGTATAATAAAATACATACAATTTTTATTTACCACATGTGATGATTTTTGATTGTAGAGTCCCTACAATTTGGTATGCCAGTTTTTTTTTTTTACTTGGGTGCAACTTGTAAGCTTTAATACTACTTTTTGATCCTTGTTTAAACACTTCATTCTTCAAAAAGCCAAAAGGTAATGGTACCTCCTTCCCTCCTTCTTGTACATACTGTGTGATCTTTCCTGATTCATGTTGCATGGTTTTAATCCCCATTGTAGTATTTGCTTATTTGGCACATTGTAATCCACAGAAATCACATACCAATACAAGGTTTGTCATTTCATTTTCCCTCCATTTTCATTCTTCATTCTTTTAATTTGAGGCAACAACCGAAGGCAACAAGTAAAGAGAGGATATAGTCTGCAAATATTGTTTCATAGAACTGATAATGGGTTGATCTCAGGAAGAGCATTTAATAGCAAGGAGTTATCTTGATTTATATTTTTGTATTATTGTATCTATATACACATAGTGCTTTGTGTTTCTTTTTTCCCTGAAGCATGATGTGTGGCCCAGATTTATATAATCTCTCAGCTTAATCCCTACTTTCTCAAGAACCTTTAAATGGTTTGGTTTTGTCTTTAAAATAATGTGCGATGTTCTGGAGCTATAGGTCTTTGGAAAATTGTTATGATTTGCAGATGCCTAGTAAAAATAATACCACAGTAGTCGGTAAGTGTAGGTTGGAATTGCTGAAACAAAACTGCCACCTGTTGAACTATGCGGTCTTTGTTTTCCATTTAATTATGACTCTTTATGATCCAGTCATGTAATTTGGTACTGTTCCAAATCTTGTAAATTAGAGCCTTTGTAATGGTAGAAAACACAAAGCATACAAAGAGAATGTAAAAAAATGATTGGTGAGGCTTTATAGGGTATGAGTGCTTAGTTACCATTAAAATGTTTTTTTTAAAGGGAACCTGTTATGACAAATTATATTGTGCTTATTTTTTATTCTAATACCAGGACCATTGGTTGGGTTACCTAAATTGGACATCTCTAGAGACAACCCAGAGATGGCCACATGATATGTAGGAGCTTTCACTCAATCAACCCATTGGTTCAATTTCACAATTCAAAGCCAGTGGTTCTCTTGGTAATGTTGATAGGTGACAAGACATTAGAGCAGCGGTTCTCAACCTTTCAGCCGGGACCCCCTCGGAAAGACCATTTCAGGACTCCACATTCACTACAAAGCAGAGGTGATAACTTAGGAGGGATGGGGCATTACTCCCCTTCCTAACTTCCCACCCCAAACATCATTTTCACAAACGAGGTGGGGAAAATAAGAGGATCGTGCCGGAAGTGATGTCACGGAGAGTGACACTCCCTACCGGCACTTCCACGTTCCAAATAAAAGTGACACTTTGTGACATCAATTCCATCTAAAATGGTTGAGATCCACTTCATTAGATAGTCGAATGAAAGGGGGAAACCTCATACAAAGGCAATGAATTTAATCAAAAGGAGAACCAGGACCTGCTACAGCTAAACTAACAATTTATTCGAAAGATTGACAGAAAACTGGACCCATGTGCAAAATGCAACAAAAAATTAATTATTAAAAGAAAGGGCACCTTTCTGTAGCCCTGTTATATTAACCTACCATACCAAACCTTCTGATGTGGAGAACCTTTGTAAAGTGAAAATGTGAAGCAGTACTCCTAAATATGTGTAAGGCAATAGCATGTTTTTGTATTCCTTCTACATATACAAATATTGTATTAATGAATACAATACTTAATGAATGTGTTGTACCCCTCTAATCAATAAACCCCTCTACTTCATAGGAAATGGGTCTATTGCTATAGTGTTTGAACAGAGGAGCCTTTATTTTGGGGCCCTTATTGTGTAGTCACCTATCCAAGAATGAAAGCCATATAAGCTGGTTTTAACATATAGAGTCATCCTCACCGTCCTCTCGATATGTTAATATAAGATTTTTTGCTTTGGCAGACATTAATCAAGCTGAAAACTGTGGATTTTAATTCCCATTTAAAAAAAAAACATTTTAATAGTCTGCTTGTCAATACTTGTAGTCTAACTGGTTGGGAAATTGCAGATGTGGCTATGGATGATGGTAGCCATCTTGGAAATTTTTAGCCCAAACCTTGTGTTTTCAGATGGCTCCATATAGTTTTCTATCCATATTAAACGTAATACTCAATAAATAACAGCTAGTTTAGTTGACAATTTTCGTATTTTTTGTGTATCTCCATAAGATGCACCGGACCACAAGACACTCCCATGGTTTTGGAGAGAGAATTATGGATTAAATATAGGGAATCTACAGCATATTCCAGCACAGTGGGCATGGCGGTATTTGCCCCCATATTCCTCAAGTCTAAATGCCAGTGCCAGCAGGAAAGGAATAATAATACATGACTATACACTAGCAGTAGAGTCTCTGTCTGAAATCATAGAAATACATATAGAGAGTCAAATATTACAAGCTGGCACTGACTAATGACTCATGAGCTATTTACATATGGGAGGAGTGGTTGAGTCTTTTTTGCATAATATTTCAACTGCAATATAAACATCGTATCTGCTACTCATTCTATTCACATAGTCTTGGCACACCCAGCAATTACATGGCTATTTACATTTAGGAGGAGTCCGTGAGCAATTCACAAAGTATGAGTATAGCAAATTTCTACTGCAGTAAATATATTATGTGATCTCTTCACTTTTATTAATAGATATATATAATTGTTCCTTGCCTCCTGGAACTGGCCCTTTGGCTTGACCTTGTGGGATTGGAGCTAAGTCCTGTTGGCTGGAGTGGAACAAAGCCTTGCCTCCTGGGATGCTAACCTGAGGAATATATCAGGGTAAAAGTGCATCTTACAGAGGGGGGAGACATATTGAAGGAGAATACACTTGGCTCATGCTAGACATAGATTTGGATGCATCATCCAGTCTGCTATTGTTATTCTTTCTTCTCTCTGTATGTATTCTCCTCATTGGTGGGAGATGTTCACAGTGTGATGAATAAGGTGGAAATTCTGGTCAACTCAGGTGAATTCTCTGTTTACTCTACAATAAATAATACATCCTTTATAATACATGGCTGTTCCCGTATGTTACTGGTGTTGACAATCTCTTCATTCTTTGTTTTGAAATCTATGTTTCCAAAGATTTACAATGGGCAAATAAAAAGGCTTGACAGATGTAAATCTTGTCAACAGGATCTTGGGAACAAATTAAGTGTCCTGCCAACGGAGACCATGTCATCTCTATTCACGGTTATCCTTATATCCAGATCAGGTCAGGCAGCTCACAATGGTGGAATATAGGCTAGGATAGTTCCTCATTTGACTTCCCTTCTTGGCACAAAAGGTCTGATGTATAAACATTAGAAATATATTTTTGGTTTAAATCTTTCAATTAATTGTGTGATTCACATCATTAGTTTATGTTTGTTTTTTCAAAGTTGGGTGGTATGGGACAATGCATCCATATGCTCTAAAACAGCAGTGGGGGGCACATGGCTTGTGAGCTACTTTTAATTTGACAAAAGTCAAAATGATCTACCAATAATAACCTATTTCTTATATATCTTAAATCACAGCAAAATTTTTAAAGGAAATCAACCCATGAAGTTCTGGATTTAGAATTAGACACACAATTGAAGTGGATAAAAACACTACAGGCTGATCCAACTTTGATGTAATGTCCGTAAACACATCACAATGAGGCTTAGGGGTGTGTGTGCGTGGCCTCAACATGCCTTTATGACCTCCCTACAATGCCTGGGCATGCTCCTGATGAGGTGGTGGATGGTCCCCTGAGGGCTCTTTTGCCACACCTAGACTACAGCATTTCCCAACTACTGGAAAGTCTGTGGTTCAATGTGGCGTTGGTGGATGGAGCAAGACATGATGTCCCAGATGTGCTCAATAGGATTCAGGTCTGGGGAGGACCAGTCCATAGCATCAATGCCTTCATCTTGCAGAAACTGCTGACACACTCCAGCCACATGAGGTCTAGCATTGTCTTGCATCAGGAGGAACCCAGGGCCAACCGCACCAGCATATGGTTTGAGGATCTCATCTCAGTACCTAATGGCAGTCAGGCTACCTCTGGGGAACACATGGAGGGCTGTGCAATCCCCCAAAGGAATGCCACCCCACACCATTACTGACCATTACTGTTGCAGGCAGCAGGCACCCCTAGGCTAAAGGAACATGCATTATACAACTTTAATCAAGAATTAATTTTGCCCTGCTAACCATAATATTAATTTTTATCACTTGCATTAATTATATGTACAGTTTATAAATACATTTTTGTACCCAGTACTTACAGCTAATTATGTCAAATGTATTCTTTTACAGTAAGCAAAATACAGGGCTGTCATGAAACATCCTCGTTATCTCGGGGCTTGTGTAATTTTAAAATGAAAGGGGTTCAGTTTGAGATTAAGCACCTCCACTGCACGCAGATAGGAAGACTGCCAACATTGTTGCTGAGCTTTTCCATTAATGGAGGATTCTACACGTCTGTTGTCATATTTGGGAAAAGAGATAAGACCAGAAAAAGATTTACACTTTAAAGTGGAAATACCTCTCTATCACTTGATTTTATAGACTGAAAAATATAGCATCCATATTTAAATTGATAAACTTTATTAAAGGTTAAGTTAAAGTTGAAAACAAGGTACTAGATGAAATACACAGTACATGATTTAGTGACTTTCATTGTCACAAAGTCAACATGTTTCGCTCAGGCTTCTTCAGGACATAGACAGTGAATCAGTGTTGTGTATGTAGGCTGAGCCTTGGGACCAACAGGACTCCTCCATGTCCAATGTATCTCAGTCTAAAGGTACACATGCATGGGTACTTTTTTCATGTGATTCCCAAAGAATCCATCAACGTGTGCGTTTGTGGTGATCAAACGTTTGAGAATCAAACACGGCCACCCTTTCTTTGAAGAAATGTCGATCAAACAGGGAACCAATATGTTGATCAATCTCTGTTTGATCACCATACCTTTGGATGGGGACCAGATTTGATGAACGATCGTTCGGCAATCCGTGACTTCACCACGCTGCGATCGTTTGCGGGTCAATCGGAACGTGTGTGGTTACCTTTAGAGATTGAGAGTCAGGGAACACCAATGATTTCTGTAAGGACTGCTGAAGGACAGAAGACCCACCTGACATTTAACAGAGGAGCTACACTAAAAGTTTTCTTTTAACATTGACCAGATATTACTTCCAGAAACTTTAAATTAACCTTTAAAAAGGTTTATCAATTTTAATTTGGACGTTCAATATTCTGGTCCATTAATTTAATTGACAGGAAGACAATACCATATTAGGGATATCTTTTTTTTTGTCTTATGGAAGGACTGGGGATAGGCACCCTACTATATGTTGAAGTTGTTTATTGCCTCCTTATTGTTGATTTGAGAAAAGAGATGTGAAAATGCCCCTTAAAAAAATGTAATACAATTATTTATTTTTCCTATAATTCAGTAAGGTAAGTAATATCTTATCTTATCTCTAACTGGGGGTTTTACTGGCTAGTTGCTTCCTATGTTGGCTAGCATTAAACTAGCAGTTAAATATTAAATCTGTGGTCCCTGGTCTAATTTAAATTTTGCATATTCACACTTACAAAAATCCATTGACTGTTCATTTACATATTGGGATTAGCCAATGAAAGATATCCCTCCTAATTTATATATAACCTTATGCTATGCATGAAAAGCTTGGACACATTTGGTGGATGATAATGGCGCCTATGTGTCCTCATCTGCTTGACACTTGGCCCAGTCTATCAGCTGGTTCATTAGACTTGCACCTTTTATAGAGTTATCGCAGTGGTTTATATTATAGTCATAGACCGAGCTGTGGGGCGCCAGGGATCTGTCGCCCCATGTGGGAACCCCCGATCGGCGGCCAATTTTGGGTAAATCATCCGCCGCTTGTATGCGTGCGTGTATGGTAGCCTTTACTATAACTTGGTATAGACAGATGTGGCAAGCTGTGGAAAATATAAGATGGTATCTGAATGTGTTAATTTTCAGATTATGTTCTTTGTTCAGAGATTTAGCTGGAGGCATCTTAAGCTAGCCATACACAGTCGGATTCCATAGCCGATCGATCACTCATCCGATCGATTCCGGCGATCTCAGCGGGAATCGGAGGTCCGATCGATCGGCCAATTAAGTCTGTCCGATCGCTGCATACCACCTTGTCCCACGGATTCCTGGACGATTCCGTGTCCGATCGCTTACTTCCCGAATGGCAACTCCCCCTGATGTGTGCAGAATCGGATCAGAAAGACCAACATGTTGGTTCTCTGTCGGATCCGATTCTGGGCCCCCGTACGATCGGACGTGATCGGACGGACAAGGTGGGCTTCACGCGATTCCGGGACGATCGTTTCGCGTGCACACGTCCGGAATCGATCGTCCCGGAATCCGATGGGAAACGGACCCGTGTATGGGGGCCTTTAGTTCTGTTAAATGTTAAATATACAAATTCAATGTACCAACATGTTTTCTATCTTCAGCTGGCTAGAATGCAGGGGTGTAATAGTATACAAAATAACTGTAAATGTGTCATGAACAATCTCCACATTAAAATGAACACACACAAACATCCACAGTCCAGTCTCCTTCATTTCATATTGCTGTCGGGCTACAAAGTCATCATTGCGGAACACCAGTGGCTGGATAATGAACCATACTTGTCATATACATGGGCTCTGGGCTGTAATAGAACAAATTAAAAGGACATTGCAGCCCTGATTATTCTAAAACTAAGTTTTTAGCACTAAAAAGATGCAGAAAACCAACTGGCTACCAAATGTCAATCTGCAATAAGTCAATAATGAGGAAGAAACCAATTGTGTAATTGTGTAGAGAATTACACTGCCTGGCCAAAAGAAAAGTCACCTGGATTTAACTAAGGAAATAGGTGCAGGTCTATGTTTGGCAACAGTATGTGCTCCAAGAATGAAGTCAGCTGACTATACCAGGTTATTCCATTAATGGATTTTTTTCTTTCCTGGATTTATTCTTCCAAGATAACAATGCCAGGATTTATCAGGCTCAAATTGTGAAAGAATGGTTCAGGGAGCATGAAACATCATTTTCACACCACAGAGACCTTAACCTTAACCCCATTGAGAATCTGGAGAAGGCTTTGCGCAGCGCTCAGACTCTACCATCATCAATGCAAGACCTTGGTGAAAAATTAACACCGGATGGAAATAAATCTTGTGATATTGCAGAACTTATCTAAATAATGCCACAGCGAATGCGTGCCGTAATCAAAGCTAAAGGTTGTCCATCAAAATATTAGAGTGTGTGACCTTTTTTTCTTGTGGCGACTTTTTTTGTATAAGGGCTTGTCCTTATTGGCGAGGCTGGCCGCTCGTGGCTGAAAAAAATGCACAAGTGGTTGCGATCGGACAGACTTAATTGGCCATGGCTAAATACATGTAAATGCAGCCGCTAGTGTTTCATATCGTGGGCAGCTACAAAAGTAAGGGCAAGTCCATTGAAGTAAATGGAAGCGGCCGCCCGTGACTCAGAAGTCTGGCCAGGGGGAACAAGCCCTAAGACTTCTATATATAATTTCCAGCTTACAATAGAAGGGGTTTTACTTTGATACCATTGGTGATAACTGATGATATTTGCATATATACCCGGAAAGTGATTTCGTAGACAGTTCAAAATTCTCCTGAACCCTAGAAAGGACTAGTAAACAGTGTTGGCTGTGGTTTCAATACAGTTGGTTGTTCCTCATCGGCTAGCAATGTCATATTGTGTCTCTGTGTTTAGGTAGTCATCATGGTGGGTTGCTTATTTTGGCATCACCAAAGATCATTCCAAATCTAGACTTGTAAACCATAGTTTTGTTGCAAATTTAATTGGTTCAATTGGTAAATGTGTCAACAATTTTACTTTGAATCAGGTTGAGTTCAAAGCTTTTCAAAAGGGTACTGCCATCTATGGTCTTTGAAGCATGCATCTGCACTATTCTATTTTTGAATTGCATTGGCTTTTCTTGCCAATTTGCTTGCATAAATCTTTGTTTGTGCTTGAGACAGGGTGGATAGAAGGGTTAAAAAAAATCCCAATTCCACAGCCAAAACTATACTTTCTGTGGAATCGTGCTGTTTATTACCACAATGCACATTGTTAAGGCATCACTGGAAGCTTCAATGTAAAGAATTATTGTATTGTCCATGTTGTGCCCGATGTCGTATAACAAGGTCCTTCCCCAGCTGGATATTTCTTATTAGTACAGGGACCACAAGGCAGTGCCTGGCTCTCCATGCTGTTAGATTGGCAATAATTAAACAACAGCTCCACAAATGGCCCCAAATTGTCATTAAAATTCACCTCCCTCTGACTCCAGTAGGGTTTGCAGTGGAACTCACCGCTCACAAATTCCTTTGTGCGTATGGCAAACCTCTTTTTGAGCTAAATTGGTGGATTCATTCATCTCCAACTCTCAGGAAGAGACAGCAGTTTCTTATACCTTAAATTACAACTATGAGGGTGCTTGTCACAGAAACGTGTAGGCACATGTACCAGAAAGTCTACCACCAAGACCAAGAATATTGTGGTATATTTTTAGGGTACAGTTTACGTGCAACTATCATTTCTTTGGGTTCCAGTGCATTTTATGAACTTTTTAGGACTGGTTCAAGCTTAAATTAATCCAAATGAACACACACTTAATTAACTAAAGATTTAAAGGAAGAACGCCATTGTACACAGGGGAGGGCTGGCAGCCTTAGTCCTGGGGGGCAAATCCAGTCAAGTGGCCCCTTGCACCACCGAATCAGTTAACCATCCACGCCCGCCTTTTACTTATTTTATGACGGATATTGATGTTATGAAGCAAGACAAATATGATACAAACAGCCCCAAGCAGCCTCTCTGCATCACCCCCAGCAGCCTCAGCCTCTCTCCATCACCCCCAGCAGCCTCAGCCTCTCTCCATCACCCCCAGCAGCCTCAGCCTTTCTCCATCACCCCCCAGCAGCCCTCAGCCTCTTAGTCATTCATTTTCATCTCATACGCATGGTGAAGATGAACAGAGAGTGGGACGAAGAGGGGCGTGTACAGTAAGTCCCCCCCCCCCCCTTCCGTTTCCACTTCCTGACTTGAAGAAGCTCTGTGGGGCTGGGGATTCATGGGGATTCATGGCGGCTTAGCATCATAGGTGGAGGTTGCCTCAAGCCACATCTAGAAGACTTGGAACCTATGTACAGCACTCTGCAGGCTATAAACGTCCTGCATTCACGTAAGAAACCATTTTTTTATAATATAAAAATAAATAAAGCAGGCATGTTTATGGCAACGAAGTATCCAGGGCTGGCAAAAATATATAGCAGATTGAACTTCAGCTTTAAAGATAATTAACAATAGAATGCTGATTAGTCCAACTGGCATCTGTTGCACCATATGGAACCTCACTTAAACTTGTTTCTTAGAATAACGCATTAAAAAAAAATAAAAAATAGCATTTCAAACACGATATTTCTGAAATGTGTCACTCAGATTATATAGGATATAGGGATAGAGCCATCATGAGAATGTATAGCACTATATGTGTTCAAGTGTACATTACAGTATGATAGTACAATATAAAAGATTTGTTACTGTAGGACAGTGATTCTCAACCTGTGAGTCGGGACCCCCTAGGAGTTCAGATGACCATTTCACAGGGGTTGCCAAGCTCACTGAAAGCATCAGAGCTGCTGCTAACAAGTAGGGTGGGGAGTTAGATGGGAGAGTAATGCCCCCTCCTAACGCATGTGCAAATGTATGTATGTACGGGATGGGAAAATATATAGGCAGCGGAACATTACACTTACCTGATCGTTCTGGAAGTAATGTGGTAGATTGTCACTTCCTTATTCCAAACACCAGAAGTGACACTTTGTGACGTCACTTCCGGGGTCATGGATCTAAAAAGGTTGAGAACCACTGCTGTAGAATAAAGTGTATACTGTCTAATAATGCAGAAAGTAGATCTTTCATTAAAATAATACATTACTAATATGTCACAATATAGATTATAATTGTTTTAGAAATCTCTACATTTTGTAATTACACATCAATCTATAATCATCATTAAGTGATGCCATCAGTTTGCTGCATGTTATAAGATGTTTTTTCTCTTTGAAGCAGGAAGCTGATCATGCATCTGACATTACTTTGCACATGATTGTATAATCACTGAGCCAACATAATGCACCATTAAGCTTTAGAAAAGGAAAACATAACAAAAGGGTGTCATACTAGAAACTGACGCTTTGCTGGTCAGAGCTCTGGGCTCTAACTGGCAGAGTAGGAGTTAAAGGAGGTGAGGAAGCTGTCCCTGCCTGTGTATGTGAGATGGCTGAAGCTGCCTGCTCACATACACAGATCTGCAGACAGAAGACTCATCCATGTATGGAGAGTCTGCCTGCAGAGCATGTGTCTGAGCTTCCACTCAGCTGCTAAGCACCAAGCTTTTTAAACGTGAAACGATCACCCACGGCCAAATACAGCCACACATTCGCAATATAAGATGTATAGATTTTTCCCTCTGATTTTGGTTGGGAAAAGTGCATCTTATAGTATGAAAAATATAATAATTATTACAACAAAAATAATGTGATGCTCTTCTTCAAGGGTTTTTAAATTAAAACCTTGGTATAAGCAAATAGTTTCTAAATACAAGAGGCATGCATGTTCTTAAAAGTGTTAATCTTGGTGTGAATCATGGTGAGCTCCATTTAGTTATCCAGTGTTAAACTTTCACTGTAAGGGCCAGTTCACACTAGCGGTGAGTAATACCCTCCATTTCCGCAGTGTAAAACCACAAAATTCGACATAGGGGGCCGGTGGGAATGTACCTGACAATACACAAGCCATGCTGCAACGCAAACTTGGCTAGTGTGACATGGTCCTAATAAAGTCTAGTCACTTCTGCTGTCTCCTTTTCTTCATGTTGAATTGTGTTTTCACCATCAAAAATTTCAGGGCCCCATACTAGGTCCCCCCAAGCACCCCCCCTCCTCCTACACAGGTCGATACCCATTCAATCAATGATCATTCGGGTCATCAATTGCGGCCACCCTGTCAATTGATCCCACTCAAAGACAGCTTGATCGAACGAGGAACCAAGATGTTGATAAATCCCTGTTCAATCTCCATTGCTTGGGGATGGGGACCAAGGCATCGATCATCAAAGCAATAGATGAACTCTCGTCATGTCACCACGCTGTGCTGTAGCAGGTCATCGATTGCACGGTTATCAACTTGTTTATGGGGATCGTTACGCGTCAACAGCTCACAATACACAAGCCATGCTGCAACGCAAACACGGCTAGTGTGACATGGTTCTAATAAAGTCTAGCCACTTCTGCTTCTTACTTTCTTCTTGTTTCCACCATCAAAAATTTCCAGGATGCTTACCTGCTTTGCAGCCATGGGCACTAGGGGACCCCATACACAGGTCGATACCCATTTAATCAATGATCATTCAGGTCATCAATTGCGGCAACCCTGTCTTTGAGCAGGATCAATTGATCCCACTCGAAGACAGCTTGATCGAACAAGGAACCAACATGTTGGTAAATCCCTGTTCAATCGCCATTGCTTGGGAATGGGGAACGAGGCATCGAATATCGAAGCAATTGCTGAACCCTCGTCACGTCACCACGCTGTAGCGGGTCATCGATTGAATGGTTATCAACTTGTGTATAGGTGGCAGTGTTCAGGACGGGGAACCCAGTTGCCATGCCGATGCTGCAACAACAGTGGCTGGCACCGGCGATCAGGGGACCTGATGGTGGACCTGAGTTGATGTCACCCATATATTTAACAATTGCCAAAAACTGCAGTTAAACTCCTGGCGTTTTTTTTTTTTTTTGTAGTCACATATAAGGAGGTTATAGGTGGTTGTTGAAAATGTCACTGAAAATAAGAAACACATACAATAGAAAGACAAGTGTCTACCTGCCAACTTGTCTCCCCCTCATAGTGTGATAATTGTCATGTTTGGACTTTCCCCGCTTATTTTCCAATTACTATAAATAGCCAGAGCTTAAAAAAATAATGAAGTGGTGTTAAAAGCTTATTTTAAGATCAATTAACAAATACTTAAGGTTGTTGGGAGTGAGAAGAGAAGTAAAGAGCTAGATAAATCACACTGTGAAGACTAGAAGCTCAAGGGTGCAGCCATATTCCTAAAATAGAGAGCGTCTGACACATTCCCTCATATAAATGTTATCACCTAGAACATCAATATTAAAATACCAAAAGAAGTTTACGTCATTATATATTTATATTAAATAATAAGTATTTTCATTTTTGCGGCACAGTACATTCCGTGAATGTGACCTACAGTATTGTTTGATAATTTCTAGCTAAGGAGAGACCATGTTTTTTTTTCTACATATACATTGTTCTTGCATCATCTCTAAATGTTCTCCATTTCTTCCTTAGTTGTCCTTTGCAGTCATCCTTCTCACATGGGGCAGATGATCCTTTCCCGTTCTCCTCTTTATATGGGGCTGGTGATGACCTGAGATGTCCTCTCCTGTTCTCCTCTTTATGTAGGGCTGGTGATGGCCTCAGATGTCGTTCCCTGTTCTCCTCTTTATATGGGGCTGGTGATGGCCTCAGATGTCCTCTCCTGTTTTCCTTTTTATGTGGGGCTGGTGATGG
>CM070035.1:145755397-145784164 GCA_036250615.1 Ptychadena robeensis | reverse complement strand
ATAAGAACTTGCTCCTAGGTCAATGCAACCCAGAGGTCCCCCCAATTTTCACTGCACTTTTCAAGCCCATGCTCAGCCTCAGGAGGTTAGCACTCAGGTGGCCCCAGGACTTAACACATATACAATTTATGAAAGCCTTATCCCAACAGAAAATCTCAGAATTCAGGTTTAAATATGAGTTCTGCTTTTCAGTGAAGAGGAAAAATGCCCCTGGATCCACCTGTAATTGCAGAAGGTGCAAATGGAAACCCAGAAAAAATAAGAAAACCCCTCCACATCTACAGGCTGAAGAGACCACACATATTGCTATGTACGCGCGATCCACCTGGCAAGAAGGTTGGATTAGTTCAGGAGCCCATAGACCTGACACATATACTTGGTAAATCTACTACGAGTAGATGCAGCCAGGATTCCTATACCAGCAGCTTGCTTGCTTTGGTGAAATTACTCCTGTTTTGGAAACTATTTTTTAGAGTACCCTTTCTAACAACACAAGTGTGTTATTGTTGCATGGGGAGCGCCACTGTAGATAGCCGCTTTCACACAGTTCTGTGTTTGTGATAAATATGAGGTAAGTATACAGTATAAAGTACATTTTCCACACTATATATAAAGGATTTGTAACACTAATCATCATCCTCTCCTGAAGTTTTTTTAAGATTACAGCAAAATTGTTTATTGTAGATTGTGATATTGTTGGCAGAGATGCTTTATAAGTTATGTTAGGCCAAATTAACACAAATTAACGACTGCCTTTGAGCAGCTGCAAAATAGTGCTGGCGTTTGCAGGTCGTCTAGATTAAGACCCCCATGGAGGTCCTATCAGGCTAAAGCCCCAAAAATTACGTTTATGGGTCATTTACCTGGCGGATAAAAACAGTGTTAATGAGCCCTTAAGCAGTAAGCTGCAAACATGAGGTGTGGCTCAGCCACCTCATCTATTAAAAAAAAGATGAGGATGGGTCAGGCAACGGTTAGAGATCAACCATGGGAACACAACATTAATCGACTGAAATTTTAGACATTATACTATCGCTACCATGGAGGTTTAAAAGGTTTAAAAAGTAGGAACCAATCGCAGTCTAGAGGTGTGCAAAAGGTTGAAATTCTGAGCAGAAACAACTGAAGTAAATCAAACGAAGATTTAGCACAGCACACATTCTGATTCTAGAAAGTTTTTCTCATTTAAACTTTGGACTGAAACATCCGATAAGCTATTAATCACTGGGAATTTCACTTGTGACTTTCAGCTTGAGCTACAGTGTTCTATACCCCATTATAAAATGCCAATAGGAGCCTAAAGCATAACCAGCTGGCTGAAACTGGGAACATTCAAAGTATACCTGATATTTTATATTTACCTTGCAAAAAACATTTTTTTTATCCTGACCATAATATATCTTTTCTCTCAAGCCAAAATTACTGTCTACATTACTGGATATATTTGATGAATACCAACATTATGTTTGAAAGTGAAAGTGCAGATAGCACATCATAACCCTCTGTGCACTCAATTCCTACTTTGTTCACCATCTTATTTCATTTGTTACATGTCACTGTCTTGTGTTCTGACTGTTGTTTTTCTCTGTCTTCTCTTTGCTATGACACGTGTCTTGGGGATATAGAGTAAAGATGCCGGCATCAGGACTTTGGTCATGTTGGATGAGCAAGGAGGTAAGTTTAGTTTTCTTAAGAGTAACATCTATTCTAAAATGCTTTGACTTGCAGTCTGTGGCCACATGATAAAATTATTAAAAAACAAAAAACTACAAATGTAATAAAAAAAAAATAAAAAAAATGTATCATTCACAAAACGAAGCCCCCGTCATTTCACTGCTGGTAAAGTTCAAATTCTACACAAACTCACTATCTGTACACATCATGTACTCAACTGCCTTTTCAGAGTATGTTCCCAGAAGGGGTTTGCTGCATTTTATTCAAGCATCAAGCTGTTGTCAGGTACCAGGGGATCCAGGGACGTCCTACCTTGCCTACCAAATAACTCAATATGAAATATTAATGATAGGGAACAAAAGTAAAAAAAAAAGGTGAAACTAAATTTAAAATTTGTTAGGGTATACAACTATTAAATACAAGTCAACGATATAAGTCAACTATTAAATATACATCTCCAAAAATATTGAGGCTATACCTAGGGATGTACAGATTTTTTTTATCATGTTTTAAACTGATCTGTTGAAAAAGTTTGGAACACTATTAAACCTCCTGAGCATTAGCTCCAAGTTGGTTCTAACTAATCTTGGGATATCTTACCTGTCCGCAGCCCAGGGCATCACTGCATGTCAGCGTTTCCGACCTTCGCATTTCGCCTCTTCTGAATCAGCAATGATGCTGAAGAGGTGGGGGACTGTGTCATTGACCTGCTTGTTAATATATATATATATATATATATAGAGAGAGAGAGAGAGAGAGAGAGAGAGAGAGAGAGAGAGAGAGAGAGAGAATTTATTTATTTAAAAAAATGGTATTCCAGAGTTGTATTTCAAGTCACTTTCTTGGATATTCTATTCACTATTATGAATAGAGTAATTGTGGGCAGGTTCATCCCTCACATTTTATCTGCTGACATGCACTTCCATGTGACTAGAACGTGCACTCCTTGGATTTGCTCAACACACGTTGGCATGATAACAATGTATACATGTGAACCCAGCCTAACATAACATTTCCCACCCATGTCCACCACCACAGAGACCATACTTTCCCACATATAGATAGACATATCACTACTAATAAAATTACTATTAAATACATTTGTTTACGTTTAGGTCTACTTATTCATCTTTAACAAATCATGGGGTTAATATTATAGATTGATGGCCATCTAATTAATGTTGAATACCATTGGTTTAAAGAAGGTTCTTGAAGAAACACTAACTGTGGGTCTCACCATCTACCTTCCTGTGCTCTGCAGGAATTTCTAGTATGACATGGTCTATCTATGGCCTTCTTACGTTCCCATGCCTATAATACGTTCAATCACTTGATTCTTTGAGTGTCAGGAGGTTGCATGACATAGAAGACTTCTGGAGTTGTAAAGCAGTGAGAGGGTATCTTGAATACAAGGGGGTGAATCTTAAATGCTCTTCTCTTACTATGTCCCTATTCCACCTTTAGGATTTATTGTGTAGCTTATATTTGTTCACTATGAACGAAAGGCCTTGTAAATATAGTGTTTTTACTAAATGACATTTCTGTTTGTGTAATACTGATGTTATGCTTGTTCTTTTTCTTCTTTTTTTCTCTGAAAGTAATATTATAGTTATCAGTGTATCTTATTGCTTGTTCCATTGATGTGACATGATAGGACATGTAGTCCTGTGTAATACCTCAACCTCCCATCAGAAAGACCCATGAGATCTGCCATCAGTTAACAGCATGGATGTAACTACATTCTCTACTGCACATGCGTGGGGCTGTAGTACAAGCATTATGCCCAGGCAGAAATTAGGGCTAAAATAGAAGATATATACCTTAGTTTTTCCACTTGAATTTGAACTTATTTTATGCAAGTAGTTTGGCCAGAGATATGGTATAACCCACCTGCTGTTCCTGACGGCACCATCTCGTCCAGCCCTGTCCTGTCAGTACTGAAGTGGATGAGATGGGACCGTCCGGCGAAGATCGAAGCCCCGGCAGTGCAGATTTATGATTCCGTGCTGCTATGGTGGCTCCGTTCTAGAGGAGGCTGCTGCAGGAGAGCGGACCCCTCCACCCCCCGGAGTGACTCTATGGAGAAAACATGATGGCTCTAAGGAGAAAACTGTTTTCAGTGTGATTCCCCAAATTTGCCCCTTTGCAGTTAACCCTCTCTTCCCTGGTGTGATGTCACCAGGTCCATCACACCAGGGGAGAGAGGGTGCCAAAGGGAATTGTACTGTATCCCATGCAATTCAAAGTAAAAAAAAAACACATTTCAAATCGAAATTTTTTTTTGTTATAAACCAAATATAAATACATACTGTTTTGAAATATTTCATACAAAAGAAGTATTTTATTTAAAAAAAAAATTTATGTAATTTTTTTTACATAATTGTGTTTCAAACATTATTATATTCAGGATGTCTATTAGACCCTTGTACGGACATAATTTGGGAAGTTACAGGCTTACAACATATAAAAATTAATTCCATTTAAGTCTATGGTGGCTTTTAGTACAGAAATCTGGACCTCAGCATTGTGCTAGGGGGGTTAAAGTGGCATGGAAAATTTATCAAAGTAATCTTTTCAAATTTACCACCCAGACTGAGAGGACTTGGGACAGGACGGCCCTTGTTGGTTCTTTATCCGGCCTCCTCTCTCAAATTTAAAAGCCCATTGTGGCCCACAAGTCAGAAAGTTTGCCCACCCCAAGAGCAATACTAAGGCTGATGCTTGGTAATGATACCTTGTCGATTTTCCAATCGATTCCCGAGCAATCGTCTGCCGAACGCTGTTGCAATGAATGTTTGGTAATCAGTGGCAGCGTGTAAATAAATCTTTATGGAGATCAGGAGTCTTGACTTGGCTCTTATTAATGATTATCCATGGAAATGTTTCACCTAACAGGTGGCAGTTAAACATACGTGTAATGTTACTAGAAAGAAGGGTCAGAGAAGTATTCCAGGTGTCATTTAGTTTTAAAATCATGATAACTAGGAACAACCTTTGTCATTCCACTGACCACCCTTCTCAATACTGGAGACCAAAACTCTGGAAATCAACATAAGCCAATGTATCTCTTCATTTCCATTAGAGAAAATATTTTGCTCATAATAAATGAGCAAATGTTACACAATCATCCAATCGTAAAAACCACATAATCTGATAAAAAGTAAACAATGTATTTATATTCCGAACAACTAAATTGTCCATGAATATGCAAATGGTCATTATTGGTATAATTGCTGGAGAGAATGAATCACACCCGTGGCTAACAGAGGGGTTCGTCTCTCTGATCACTGAATACAATTACACAAATTGGCAATAACTCAGACTGTTTATTCTCTACCCTTACCATTATCGTATCATGTCACATGCTGTTACACATGACAGCGCAGGAGCCATCTTGTATTTAGTTCTTTACCAACAGTAGGTTGCACGGGGCAATTATTGGATCTTTGACCTAACAAGACAAACGTTCATGCCTAAAAATACATTTAACCCTTTCTGTTCTGAAAAACACATCATCTGCTCATAGGATGCATTGCTACCAGTGTGTCATAAATAAAACATGTGGCTGGTAACAAAGCCATAGAAGTAATTGATGCTTGTTCATCTGATTGTCCAGAGATGAGTAAATATATGGTAAACCTTCAGTTTAATTGACACCGGTCAATACAATGGAGCACTTAACAGCTCCACTAAAAGCTACATTCTTCCTCCCTGTTAAATTATTCACAATCTTAAAGTCGTTATATCATCAAAATACTGAGAGCGGAAATGCGGTCTGGAGCTTCCAGGCTGACATTTTCATACTGTGCAACACAAAGGTATTTGAAATTGTATTTATTTAAGCCTCTAAACATTTCAATCAAGTTTAACGGCCTGTTAACATAACATTCAAAATGACTTTTTTTAACAAGAAATGTAACGTAAATGAAAGTGAATGAGATTGTTCCCTGAACATCCCTTCTATACACTTTCTCTAGAGTAAAGTAAATCAATTTAGCTGGAGACATCAAGAGATCACCAGAAGATGAAACACATGTTCTCACTTTAGAAATGTTACTTACCCACAAGGGGTAATATGATAAGTACAGCCCATCCTACAAGTTACCCTTAGTTAGCAATCTCAAAGTTCAGCCATTGTAGAAGAACATTTATTAACCCCCTAGCGCTTCTGATGGCTCCATCTCGTCCAGCGCTTTCCAGTCAGTATTGCAGTGGACGAGATGGGGCTGTCCAGCAAAGATCAGATGCCTGGCAGCACATACTCACTGTTCTGTGCTGTCCCGGTGGATCCGATCCTCTTAGCTGGCTTCTTTACTGAATTCGATGTCACCCCCACCCCCGTGACGTTATGATGCCACATCGGGATGGGGGGGTTGTGACATTCAAATGTAAATTGGGTTAACTTTAAAGAGCACATCTAAAAAATCCCCCCCAGTGTCATTTCCAGATGTTCTCTTTGAAGTGAACCCTTTCAGAGGGTGCCAAAGGGCATTGTACAATACAATTCAAAGTAAAACAAAACACATTTCTAATTGTAATACAAATCTTATTATAAACAATACATAAATATGAAAACATACTGTTTCAAAATCATTCATACCAAATAAGTATTTAAGAGATTTTATCATTCAAATTTTACCTTTTATAAAAAATTTTAACATAATTGTGTGTTTCAAACATTGTTATATTCAGGATGTCTACTAGACCCTTGTGCGGACATATTTTTGGAAGTTACAGGCCTACAACACAAGTTTATGGTGCGCTTTTGGTAAAGAAATCTGGACCTTGCAAGAGCGCTAGGGAGGTCAAAGGACAACCCCCCCCCCCCCCTAAAAAAAAGCAAAAAAAATCTATGTTACATGATAGAGCGTATACGTGATTCTTGGTTTTGTATTTATTATTTTCACCTTGTAGTTCTGAGAGCACTTCCTGCACTATAGACCATGCACACATTTAATAATTGTTGGGAAGATTAACCACTAAATCGGCATACATCATTAGACTCATTCTGTTCTATGGAGATGGGAAGAGAGGAAGAAGAGGGGTCATTTATTAAAAACAGTAGTTAGGTTAGTTAAGTCATTATTATTATTAAAGAAACCCTATAGACATCTCTGCAGACACGTTCACCTATCGAGCTTCCTTGATATTGAGCCGCAGCACAACTTCATTATCAATGTCGTCCGATACTTAGGTTGGGGACCAGGGTTTACCAACATGTTCCTTGTTTGACCGAGCGGGATTAATCGAAGAAAGGCTGGGCGTCTCGTTTTTTATAGATTTGAGCGTTGTGAATGCACACGGTGCTCGATTGTGCTCTAATCTATAAAGAAGTTGAGCCGTGTATGCCTAGCTTAAGAGGAAGGCCACTTGCCCATAGAGAAGTATCAATCAATCATCTAGTGTCTTTATAGGGCCTAATGGTGGTGCCATATATAGGGTGTTACTAGGATAGTTATGGTTAAAACACATCTCTCTCCTGGAGTGTGGGGGATATAACATGCAATATGGATAACATGGTTTGAAAATTCAGTTCAACTCTCAAGAAATTACAAGAATACAGACCTTTAAGCAATATCAATGGACATTCTTGACACTTGCTTTTTGAAATGAAATATAAAATCTACCCTTCTATGATAAGCATGTGGAAAAGTTTAAAAAGAGCAATGGTAAAGAAATTTACCCAAAATGGAATGATTTACACTTTGTGAACAAGACTCTTCCAGGTCACAGCGACTCTCTTCTACTCTCCTCGTTCCTATTTATCTACTTGTACAAGAATGTTGGCACAAAAAATGCTGTTATTTTGCCAAATAAAATATGCATCATAAATAATGCACAGAATTACAAAGAACCTTTTTCCTAAGAGACAGGACGCGAGTACTAACCTTAGCCAACCCCAAAATTGTCATAAAAACTGATTTAATTTACGATAGGTTTTTTTAAAAAGCCATGTACAACATGTGACAACCACAGTGTTTATATGTGTCACCAATGTGCTCATCGTAAATTAAATTTGTTTTTCTGACAATTTTGGGGTTGGCTAAGGTTAGTACCTTTCTAGAAGTCTGCTGAACAGCACTTTTGGTAGGAATTACATTCAGATTTACTGTTCAAGGACAGACAGACTCTTAACAGGACCAATACTGTGGAGTTTTGCTCAATCTATAAAGAAAATCCCTAATTGAGGTCTAAACCTCAGAAAACTAAACTGGGTTTTTAAGGCACATCACAGAATTACAACATGATTTCATGTACTAATAGCAGCATTATTTTTAAAAAAGTCTTTATTATAATTCCAACTCATCCTTCATACATTTAAAAGCATATATCATTGCTCGGGCAGCCATGCCACCTTTTTGATGCAACAAAACATAGTGTAAGAAAACCATAACAAAGAAAAACACTTGTTAAAAACTGTTACAATCAGCCGATGAACATGGTCTTTGGGGCTCACATCCTTCAACATGTTTCGCCCAATCATGGGCTTCCCCAGGGAGGTATGGCTCTATAACAAACAGTCAGGTTAGAATTCTTGTGGTTGTATACATGGTCCACCACAAGGGGGTCCATAGATCCAACTGGGTGCAGTCCAATCCCTCCTGTCAACCCGCCTGATGGTCGCACCCACAGTTGGGCGATATAAATCACCCGTCCACGGAGTGTATGGGCTCCTCCCCCACAGGGTATGAGGCTGGAAGTTGAAGGTACAGAACCCAACACTGGCAGAGGGACCGCAAAGGGCTACAGAGTCCTGACTTCACCAGACACTTCCCAGGACCTGTCAGTAGGGTGTACGTAGAGGTGGACAGTTCCTGCCGGTGGCGATGCTGTGGAGTTATGCTCAGTGGCATAGGGCAATGGACTAACTAATCACCAATCTTGCCTGTAGGCTCCCTGGAGGTGATATTACTCATTACGGTGCCTCTGTGTGCCGGTGGCCATCTTAGTAGAATTGTGTCGTCTTGTGATAACCACCATCCTGATTACCGGAGATCTGATGATTGGCTGAGACAAAGAAATAGCTAAAATGACGAAGAAACAGCTAAACATCATTAAAATAAAGCCCGGCCATGAAGTATAGCTTCCTCTTCAGCAAGAGCAGCGAGCAGCTCGGTAATTACATCACCAAATCTCAGTCATAATCTTCTCAGACCAACAGAAGTGTCATAGGTGACCTAATACTTCAGATATACAGTTGTTACTCTACATAGCGGGATTACCTAGCCACACGCCATGTCAGAAAGTACATTGCAAGAGGAATGTCAGGCAAAAGGTTTACATTTTCCTGTATTGTTATGTAAATTATATATTCCCTGATAGATCATCTGTATTATTTTAAAATAGGCCTACTTATTTAAAGACCCTCTTACCAGACTTTTCGTTTTAAAAAGCTATGTTATCTCCCTAAAGCCCCCCATACACCACATACAATTACCATGCAATTTCTGTACAACCAACTTTTCTTCTACCAAAACCATGTAATAGGAGGACCTTTCTACACCTTCCAATCACTATGTATTCTATCAGGGAGGTCACTATACTACATAGTTGTTGGTAGGTCTCATGAAAGTTGTATGGAGGAATCTGAAGGTGTATGGGGGGCTTTAACATGTGTGCATTTATTCAATTTAAACATATTTATTACCTGTAAACATCTCTCTTGTGTAGACATATACTACTTAAGTTGTTGCAAATTGTGAATGTATATATGTAAGTGGGTGCTACCATCATAGATAAGAGGTTAGCATCCCTAGAAGGCTAGCAGTCAAGTCAATGCTCCATAAAAGTCTTTCTCGTTTTTCTTTACCCCATGGAAATCTTTGAAATCATTTTTAGATCTCAATGAACCCCCGCTAAAACCAATTGAGGGGTCAGTAAAGAAAAATCGAGGTTTAGAATGGCTGCCTATGGCATTAAACATAGAAACATATAAGAGGATAGATCTATGTTTCTTCCCAGTATGTTTCAGAATAAAATACTCACTCAATCTAGTTATTCGACCTTTGAGGCCACGTCCTTGTGTTCAAGGTCTTAAGGCCCCCATACACGGGTCGGATTCCGACCGGATTCCGGCACGATCGATTCCGGGCGCGTGCACGCGAATCGATCGTGCCGGAATCGTGTGCAGCCCACCTTGTCCGATCGATCGCATCCGATTGATCAGGGGCTCAGAATCGGATCCGACAGAGAACCAACATGTTGGTTCCATCAGATTGATTCTGCACAGATCAGGGGGAGTTGCCATTTGTGAGGTGGAGTCGGAGATGGAATCGGACACGGAATCGTCCCGGAATCCCTTGGACAAGGTGGTATGCAGCGATCGGATTCTCTTAATTGGCCGATCGATCACACCTCCGATTCCCGGCAGAATCGTCGGAATCGATCGGATGGGTGATCGAGCGGCCATGGAATCCGACTGTGTATGGCTGGCTTTAAGCTGGGCATACACGTCTTGATTTTCTGTTAAATTTTAGTGCGATTGTTTAACAAAATCGATCGCGCGATCGATCGGATACAAATTGATGCATGCCCAAACTGTCCGAACGATCAATTTTGCCCTAAATCGCATGTAAAATCTATCGTGCACGGAACCATTCTGTTTGAAAATTTTTGTCAAAAGCACATGAATTGAGTGCTGTTAGTTGTCTCATGCGATCATTGTAAGCGATCCATCTATGAATCTTGTGGAAATGACCTTGGTTTGTGTGCTGTTGGTCACTGGCCAGTTCTTCAGCTAACACCACTCCAAACCCATAAATGTGTGCGTGCAAGACATATTGAGACTTTCACGATAGAATCGTCCAGGAATTGAAGGCATCATATGTTGCAGTGTGCGATCGATTTTGCAAATGAAATCGATTCCGGAATCGGATGGTCGATCGGTTTAAAAATCGAATGCAGGAAAATTGAGACGTCTATGCCCAGCTTTAGCTCTATAGTTTTATATATTTTACCCATTTGTTTTCTTAAAAATGTTTTTTAAGTAATAAATGGCACAGATGTGTCTCTTATTTGACATTCGATGTCACATGTGTTTTAGTATCACACAGAGTGGGCCAAAATGAAAAACAGTCCAACTTAATATATATTGAAAAAATTTCTACAGTTAAAGAGGTTTTTCCTTCTCTCAGACATAATGTTGAACCTTTTCATATAGAAATAAACCTTTTTCTCATTTCTTAAATAATATTTTAAAAACAACTTTGTTGGTCAAGTATAATAACTCCAGATTTGGACCACAGGCCCGAGTTCGATACCCCTGAGTTACATCATTTACAAACAGAATCAATAGAACAGGACCTAGACTGCTCTCCCTAGTATTTCCCTACCCTGGTAGCTACATCAAAGGCTATGTAGGATACTTAAGCCGGCCATAGACGTCTCGATCCATTGCCGACTCGCAGACTCATTACAGTGTAGTGACGTCACCTCGCTGTGAGGAGTCGGCTACAGATTTGACGGGAATCCTGTGTGCTCCACTAACACCAGCAGATTGTAGCCAATTTACTTGGAGGGGAAGGAGACTTCTCTTCCACATTAGCTGACTACAACAGGATTGGCCACAAAACTTACCAGCAGGTTGGATCGACGTGCAATCCAACCTGCAGGCTTTTTGGGTCAAAACTGCAAGATGGGCGACTGACCACCATGCGTTTGGTGTGAGCGCGCACACCGGTCAATCTCCTGCAACTACTGCCGGGAATCGGCACGTCTATGGCCGGCTTTACATCTCTTACAAAACAATGAGTATTAAGCCGGCCATAGACGTCTTGATCTATGGCCAACTTTTAGCAGACTCCTCACTGCGTGGTGATGTCACCACGCTGTGAGGAGTCGGCTAGAGAACTGACAGGAATCCTGTGTGTTCCACCAACACACGTGATTCCTTTTAGATTGTAGCCAATTAACTTGGAGGGGGAGGAGACTCCCCTTCCAAGTTAACTGCCTGCAGCAGGATCGGAGGATCGGCTACAAAAAGAACCAGCAGGACAGATCCGTGTGCGATCCTCAAGGTGGGCTCCCCTTTAGTTGCGGACGACCGACCTTTATGTGTTCGGCAGGAGCGAGCACGGCGGTCGGTCGCCCACAACTATGGCCGGGAATCGGCCCGTCTATGGGGGGCTTCAGGAACAGAAAGAGAAGGTGACATTTTAATTTTTGTAGCCCTCATAAGCAGCATTGAATTTTACCAATATAGGCCCATACAACAAACACTGAAACTTTATATAAGTAAACTGTAAAAAATGTAACAATTTGTTCCTTAATAAAGTCAAACTTTTCCATAATTGTTGGTTTCTTTATTATTTATTGTTTTCTATACAATTTCCGACTCTCTGTAAGTGAATGATGCTATTGCTTATTAAGAAAAAAATTTCAGTTTTCAGCTCATTAACTTTCTCCTGCAACTAGCCGTTACTGGCCCAGCCAACACTAACAACCGCATTTCTCTTTTAGGAGGCCTTTGTCCATTTGATTTGTGTGACAACTATGATCCAATAATCCTTAACATTTATTTATTAACCTAGATGTTGTCTTAAAGTCTTTGTCCATAGTCTTGAGCCTTCACAGACAGACAGACAGAATATAAATGTCTCATGCCATTATCTGTTTAATCAGATCATGTATTCACTTCTAATATTTCATAGTCGGTGTTATTTTATTCCATTTTACAGATAAAAAAAAAAAACTCTGGCTTCAATGACCAGCGTCTACTCAGCCTCAATGCATACGTCTCCGTAATGCATTGAAGTAACTTTGCACTTTCCGTTGACATAGTCCTTTATCATGTTCTGTTTGAGACAAAATAAAATTTCATTCCACACTGTCATCCCTTTGTCCTGACCAGAACAACTTGATCGTGTTGAAGAAGGCATGAACCATATCAACCAAGACATGAAGGAGGCCGAGAAAAATTTAAAAGATTTAGGGAAATGCTGTGGCCTTTTCATATGTCCTTGTAACAAGTAGGTACTGAGTACCGACTCTGCTCTGTGGTGTCCAGTTTTATTTGTCACAGTGAATGTCTGAAGTTTTTTGTCTTTCTTTTTGTCCTTTTCCATCTGCTTCATTCTGTGGGGATATAATGCTTATATTTAATCAGAACAACTGGAACGCATCGAGGAAGGGATGGAGCAAATCAATAAGGACATGAAAGAAGCAGAAAAGAATTTGACGGACCTAGGAAAATTCTGTGGTCTATGTGTCTGTCCATGTAACAAGTAGGTTCTGCCTGCCTAAGTCTTTGAGCACCCAAGGCTGGTCTTTGAGCCTTGCAGAGATCATCGCTGCTAGACACATGGGCAGGAAAAAGCATGTGGCATGCAGAGAGATCAATATTCATCTCATAGAATAGACAGTGGGAAGTAGACGTATTAAAATCGGGCATTCTGCAGTGAAGGTCGCACTGCATTTCCCTTCACGGTAACTTCAACATTTCCGATACAAAAATAAAGTGGAAAAAAACTATTTTTCAATAACAAATTCCAAAACAAAAAAAAATGTAAAAAAAATAAACTCTCAACTAATTTATGATTAGACTTTGAAAAAAAAAAACATTTATGATGCTCTTGACGGAAATGTTGAAATTTGAGGTTTTTGCATGTAGACAATTTGCCCTAGAAGCTTGCTGGGCATTCTGAAACTTTTCTAAATGGATTGCACTGGACTTTTTCTTTTATTCGTTAGTGAAATGACTAGAAACTAATTCTATGCCTCGTTCAGACACAGAATAGACTACCTTGTATTGCAGAAATAAATTTTAAATTAAAGGTCCAATTCGGTTCTTAACCAAAATAGAAGAATACATTGAATTAGGAGTTTTTATCTCTGCACTTTCGCATGCAGAGGCGGTGTATGTGTATAGATGTGGTCCGGTTGACCTAGATGACACCGATAATACCAGCAGACACAGCTGTTGTGCTGATAAAGCCAAATTTCTTTGCAATATGCAAATCTGACGCTCTGCAGTCATACAAACTAGTCTATTTTAGTCTGGAGTACAATGGAGATTGTTTCCAGCATGTAATGGAGTTTGACACAGTTACGCAATTAGTAGGTCATGTGCAGCATGGCGGGTAGTGATTATTATTGCCGATACTAAATGTGTGCTACGGTCTCACGGCACCATTGCTGGAGCAGCTGAACCCCCCAGTGTTACATACAACCTAATATCACCGGCTTGCCTAATTTTCTCCAGAAGAGAACCATTATGGCTGTAATGTTTTATACAAATATGAATATGTGATCCAGGGAAGTACCACAATTAGATGAAGTCCTGAAAATCTACCTGAGTAAGAGGATCTTCATGATTGCATATTGTAGAAATTTTTGTTGAGCTGCCAAAATTGAAGGTGATATTACCCAAGAGTTTATGCAGATTATTTCTCATATTTCTATTAAAGTTTATTAATCTGTTATTTGAGTAAATTATGTCTTTACTAGATTAAAATATGAACAGAATCCCAGATAATGCTGCACATTTAAACATCTGCCACTGCAGGCATGCCTAGATTTTAATGGTTCTTGCTATGGCAACCCAGTCAAAAGTGGCTCTAGAATAACTGGGGGTGGGGAAAGTCAAATTAAAGGGGTAATCCACCTTTGAATGACTTATTGGCCTTGACATTCTTTTTTTAGTAATTTATAGTAATGGATAGATGTATCCATTAGATATAATCTACTTACCTAATTCAGGTATACAGTAAAGCTGCCCATACACTGGCAGATTATCCCTCGATAGATGAGGGGCCGGCTCAGCACGCTGCAGCCGGGCTCTCAGAGGATCGGCCGGCACACATGTCGCACCCATCCAAAGCAATGGACCTCAACTGTGATTTACGGCTTGTCCAATAACCCTGGAATGGCCGCAGATAGATGGCCGTGAACACGCAAGGCGCTCCAAGCGGCCATCGATCTAGTCCATATCTATGCATGTATGGTCACCTTTATTGTCGGAAAAAGACACAGAGAGGACACTTCCCATTCTGCGTATTCTTAGCTGCAGGCTGCCATGTCTTCAAAGCAGCCCACAGGGTGACACCAGAGATATCTCCATTGGAGGTCAATGGAGGTGTCTCCAAGACAGGGGAAAATAGCGCCTTACCAGCTTTGTGATTTTGAATGTCTTTCCCTTGCTGCATCAATAGGGTGTGTTCCTGCCGTGGGCAAACTGCCTGTCAGCAGCAGGAAATCCACCTGCAAAATGTGCCGGCACTCACCTTGATTCCCTGCGCTGGGAGTATGTCCAGCACTAGGAATCAGCAGTGGACATGGCATTAGGGGCTCTAATGGGTTCTGCTTCTAGTCTAATATGTTTTTTTTATTTAAATGGAACAGAATTTAACAACAATAGTGTAACTGTTTTTTCTGGCAGGGGGTGGGTTTAAAGCTGAACTCTAGGGACATAAAATCTGACTGCACTGCATGAGCTATATACAGTATTTTACAGGCTACAAGACACACCACAATTTATGGCACACCCCTATATACAACTGTTTACAAAGGTGCGTGCGGGACTACAGAAAAAAGTGATTGCTAAGCAGCCAGCAGAGAAATGCTGACTGCTCCACAATCATTTTCCTCAATGTCAATGAAAGAACTTCACTTGAAGGAGGCGGAGAAGCAGAGGCAGAATGAAGAAATGCCCGCAAACGTGGGTTCCGCAATTACTCTCAAGTCTGACCAGCAAAGCAACTGGCCGAGCTTGAGTTCCAGGAGTGGATAGGGGGAATCAGAGGCAATGGGAAAAACCTTTGGCAGCTGCCCCCGCCTCCTTGAACTCAAGTTCAGCCAGTAGCTGGTATCTGTGTCAGCCAAGCATAGAAATACCAGCCACTGATTGCATTTGAGTTAAAGGAGGAGAAGAAGCAGTGGTAGAGGGAGCGAATATTCCCTCTGACAGCTTCCCCACCTCCGCCTCCTGGAACTCAAGCTTGGCCGGGGGCTGGCAGCTCCATGGCTCCTCTGACCTTAAATTACAGGAGACAGGGCAGTTGTTTCATCTGTCAGCTTTCCTGCCTCTTCTGGTCTAAGGTCTTTCAGCTGCTGGTGTTTAGACCCTTGCTCTAGAAGACGCATACATATTTTCCCCAACATTTTTTTAGAGGGTGGGGGAAGTGCATCTTACAAAAATACAGTACTTACAATTTATCCTGGCTTCCTCCTGTCGTATGACCTCTGTGCCTTTTCCCTTTTCACTTGCCTAACTGGTCATAACTTTATGACATTAGAACATACAGTGCAAGACTAGAAGTGCTGCATGGAAAGATAGCAGACCAATGGCCTACCCATATTTTAGAACATCAGCCTATGGAAGGGAGCAGTTAACCTTTTAGTTACAAGGGAGACGCACTTTTAGGGTAAAATGTATTCATCCCAGAGTTTAGCTTTATCATAGAAAGTGGTGTACAAGGCCAAAATAATTTTCATGAGAAAGTGGGAGACCTTTTTAATGATAATTTTCTATAAATCGCAGAAGGCAAGAAGTCCACTTTTGACTGGTTTGGGCCCTGTGGTAGCTGCTACTGGTGGTGCATTGATGTGATAGTGAACCATGGGAGCAGTTGTGCTTAAATGAAGAGTGTTTCACCTCCTATTCATGCCACCAGCTTGTGCATGAACAAGGTTTATTGGACATTGACGCTACAACGCTTGTTTCGTTTGCTGCTGCATTCATTTCACACTACTTTTTTTTTTCCTAATTTATTTTCGTCTTTGTTGACAAAGGTTTGTACATCAACTCTCGATGTATGGTTACTGTTCAAAAGTACCGATATATTATCCAAAAACAAAATAGAGTTTAAAACAATGAAGATATTCTGAGACAGCTGTTTTCACTCATACTATACTAATACACTTAATATACAGCTATACTATGCAACCTAATCCATTGCATAGTGGCAATCTACCATGTAGGTGAATTTATGTGACGCCGATGTCCATGTGATGTGATGTACACACTATACTTGGCAGTTTTGTTCTATGTTTGTCTGCCGGTATGTCTTTCTATGTGTGTTTTATGTGAAAGCAAATACTGTGTTCATATATACTGGATGAAAAAGAAAACATTAAATATCTGTTGTATGGGTTAGGTGAAGTTCTGAAGGAATAAATACAATTTCAGAATTTCACAGCTGATAGACATAAGTGCTAGGTAATTGGGTTTATGATATATATCGGTATAAGCTGATGCCATGTTGGTTGCTCATTTGCCTGAATCAGCTCTTATTGGCTCTTTGCCATGGCTCGTGTGGCATTTCATTTCTCACCAATGTTAGCCACGTCTTTGTAGGTTATTGACAATGTGTTTTCTGTAGGCTTAAGTCAAGTGACGCTTACAAAAAAGCTTGGGGCAATAACCAAGATGGCGTGGTAGCAAGTCAGCCCGCCCGTGTTGTGGATGAACGTGAACAGATGGCTATTAGCGGTGGCTTTGTTCGTAGGTAAGTCGTGTTTATTTTATAAACTACCTATCCCCAAATTTTCTTTCATTACTTCATTTGGAAGCATTGTCCCTCCCTTAAAGCCATATGCCTTATTCCCTTTCTTAAAATGTATAGATCTATATATAAAGTCTACTATTTAATTTTGCTAACTATTGCTGGCGGTGATGTGTCCTTTGCTACACACTTATTGGTGATCCTTTTACTTACCGAAAGTTAGAAAGGACAATGTTATCCAATCCTGCCTTTCCTTTTTTTCAAAAAGTGTTGGCATATTTATAATAAAGATTTAAGCAGTTTAGCTTACTTATCTCCTTTCCTAGGTCTTACCCCTCAAATATAATCTCATGGCTTGTGTAAGACATTTATTCTGTCTGAAATAAATGTAAATGGTACCAGAAAACTGGAAAAGATATATGTAGAATATTAAATATGATTCTACATAGAAATAATAAAAAGCAGCAGGCAATATTCAAATAAAAAAGTATGTAATGCTAGGGTTCCTTCAGAGGTTGATAAATGACCTTACACCTTTTGTCACCTGCCTTTATCACTCCTTTACTACCCACCTGTTGTTCTTGCCTTTCATATCCAATGCAATGATGTTCTCTGTGTGCCACAGCTCCCAGGAACAAAGCCCTTCTCTTAAAAAAAGCCCATACACCTTGAGATCACTCCGTACAATTTCCATTAGATTTACCAACAACTATGTAGTGCGGGGTCCTCCCTGATGGAATACATAGTGATTGGAGGGTATATGTCACTGCTATGTAGTGCTGGGTTCTCCCTGATAGAATACATAGTGATTGGAAGGTATATACAACTGCTATATAGTGACGGGTCCTCCCTGATAGAATACATAGTGATTGGAAGGTATATATCACTGCTATGTAGTGCCGGGTCCTCCCTGATAGAATACATAGTGATTGGAAGGTATATATCACTGCTATGTAGTGCCGGGTCCTCCCTGATAGAATATATAGTGATTGGAAGGTATATATCACTGCTATGTAGTGCCGGGTCCTCCCTTTTTTTGGTAGAAGAAAAGTTAATGTGTGCAGAAATCGTATGGTAAAATTGTAAGGTGTTTTGGGGCCTTTAAATATATATGTGCCTTAGCCACATTCATTCTTTAAGGTAAGATATGGCTATGACAACCTCTGGATGCTGAAAGTACAGTAAGAGTTTCAGAGCATAAAAAGCTTATTTAATTGCATCAGTTAGCCAATAAAGGGAATCACTTGAACCTCAAACTTTCAATATTAATTATTAATAAAAGAACAAAATAACACAGAAAATGTTAAAAGCACATTTCCAAGTATACCTGTCAAGTTTCCCCTTATCTAATAAGGGGAAAATTACATGGAAGTGACGTCACAGAGTGTCACTATTTGGAATGCAGAAGTATCAGGGCGGAGTATCACTTCAGTCTTCCTCTTCTGTCATCAGGTAAGTGTTATGTCACCTCAGTCCGATTTGCAATTTTAGCTAACTTAGAAGGGAGGGGGCAGTAATCTCCCCTCACTCCGAAGTTACCCTGATTTCCAAATCCGGGAAAAATGTGTGATTTGTTTAAATTAAGGATTTGACTAGGAAATACACACAAAAAAACGCCACTCCCATCGGACTGTGAAATTTGCCTAAAGGGTTATCCCAAAATTCTATTTTTCATAAAGCAACAAGCAAAGAATTCTAAGTAAATTTTAAAAAAAGAAAATTCCAAGCACAAGATTATTTAAATGTATTACTCAGTAGAGATGCTCAAATTTTTCGACTTGCTAACTTTCAGAGCTGATTGCAAAGCCGCTGAACATAGTATCATCACCAAACTTGCTGGAGATGTAAAGAAGGGTTGGGGGAACATTTGACAGAAAAAATTATTTCTCTAACACAAATAGTTGTTGAATAAATTAAGTTCAAAATTTGAAAAGTTCGAATTTCTGAATTTTCTACATTTTGACTTAACTTTGAAATTAATTTGTGCAAAAACTATTTGTGTTGGAGACATACTTTTTTCTTTCAAATGTTCCCCCAACTCTTCTTAACATCTCCAGCAAGGTTGGTGATGATACCATGTTCAGGGGGTTTGCAATTAACTCGAAATCGTTGAATATCTAAAAAAAACTTTGATCATCTCTATTACTCAGTAGCTACTATTCTCATACATTCACTTTGTCTACACTGAATGATAAGTGATGGTGTCATCACTTTGCTGCATATAAGGGGATGAAACTTGAAAATAAGGGTCCCCATACACCTTTAGATTTCTCTGTCAGATTTCCTTTAGATCTCCTTTTGTTTTACCAAAACCATGTAATATGAGAGACTTTCTAAACAATAAAGTCTACCTGTATTAAATCGCAGAGGACCCGGCACTACATAGTTGTTGGTAGATCTAAAGGATATCTGACAGAGAGATCTAAAGGTGTATGGCCAGCAAAGCAGATGCCTCTTTTATGTACACAATCTATGCTCATACATTTACATTAGCAGTGCCATGGCTAGTTCTTTGTCATTCACTCCCCCCAGTGCTTGTCATTGTGAAGTAGGTCAGTATACGCTTAGACAATCTTCCGTATATGTTCACGGATGCATGTAAGGAGCGTGTTCATGACTGCGTGCTAGAGTGACATCAGAAATTGTAAAGTAGCAGATACACGTATGCCTGAAGCTCCCATGCAACCCATTGAGTCAGCACATATACACCCGAAATACAGTTAAGATATCTGAATAGATAGATAATAAGAAGTACTGTTCTGTATCCACATCTGTTTGCCTGTGTATTGTTACTGCAGCAATAATGAATGATATGCAGGTCAGTTAATTCTCTCCAACATAGCATAGTCTCTGCTCTTCTTTAATTACAGGGGAATGGCATTATGAATCCCAATAAGATGTCTGTAGTTAAAGGCCAAATATGATTTGCTCCACACAATTACTGGTAGCCTGGATCCCAATCAATGTTAGAATACAACCACAGTCATGCCAGAGAATATAACATGCATTGCTGCGTTTCCTGATCATTTAAAACACAAATGCTTTAGATGCAGAATTTTCATAATGTTGTGTAGTAGAAGTGTATCTGGGATCTAAATCCACCAGTTCTGCTTTCGACCTATAGAACACGATCATACATTTTTTGTTAATAAATACAATTTATTGTTAAATGTCATTATTGTGTATAAATGGAATCTTAATGTAATAATAAATCAATTAAGTTTGTAGAGTAGAATTTAGACTAAGGGCTCATTTACACTGGTGGTTTTGAACCGCCAGGTAAACAAGGAGTAAATGTAACCGACCGGCACATGCAACATTAGGCATTCGTTTGTCAGTTTTTGGGCTTTCGCCCAATAGGACCTCGATGGGGTCCTAATCTAGACAACCTGCAAACGCCTGCACTATTTTGCAGCTGCTTACAGGCAGATGAGAATATGCAACAGTGATAATTTAGCCTTAGAGATGGTGTAAACTAATCAGAAGCAGAAGGTTGAGATTAGAAGCAGAAGGTTGACCTCATACATCTTTTAATTAAACAACCAAAGGCTGGAAGTAGGGTTCCTGAAATCCCTCACCAATAACACCTAAATAGAAATGGATGGACATGTGGTCAACCCCCCACTGTAGCTAAAACCAGAGGAAGTTAGCAGCTGACCTGAAGCCAGTGGTAGACCATTTATACAGCATGCAGATAATGGTGGGAGGATATGGCCGATGTAGTGTTGTAACAGCAGTTTTCTGCCAATTTCAGCTTTCTGCCAGTCTGCTGGCCGGAGCTCTGTACTCCAACTGGTAGAGCAGAACTTAAGGAGAAGGGTAAGCTGTCTCAGAACACCAACAGGCATCTCTTCCATCTGCACTGTGTGTGAGTTGGGCTCAAGCTGCCTAACTCACAGACAGTAACACAGAGCCGGAGAAGAGCTCTGCTAGCAGAGCCAGACTGACAGATTATGCAATTCTCTGGCTCTGTGTGTGAGAGCTGCAGCATAAGGCCAGCTCTTACACACATAGGCAGAGCTAGATGGAAGAACTGTCGGATGGGGCCTTCCCTGACATAGACAATAGACATAGACAACTACAGATGTAAAATCCACCCATGACTCCTGGCTCCTCCTCTGCCTCCCAGCTAAGCTTAACAAAGGCATTGGTGGTAAGTAAAGGCATAACCACACCTTCGCACACAGATTTTAGAGGGGGGATAGTGCGGAAAATGGTGCGGAAAGGTATTTTGTGCTCTGTTCAGAAAACAAGAAAAAAGATCATTATTCAAAATTGATTAAACTTTTATCTTTACATAGTCCAGTAGTTCTTTCATTATGGCTTTGAAAAAAGCTACAGACTGCTGAAGGCAAAAACAATACATTAAAAATATGATTAAATGCACACCATTCGTCATTAATCGACAGGAATTCAGGAATTATCACGGTTATCCAGCCGCGGGTTTTAGAATGAACGTTTATGTATTTGTGTTTCAGGGTAACAAACGATGCTCGAGAATCAGAGATGGACGAGAACCTTGAGCAAGTCAGTGGCATCATTGGAAATCTCCGTCACATGGCTCTGGATATGGGCAATGAGATTGACACACAAAACCGCCAGATCGACAGGATCATGGAGAAGGTGGGTGTAGACTATAATAAAAATAAGTGTATTGCTACTCTTTTCTACAGGTTGAAAATTTTAATTGCATTTTTTTATATTTTGTTTGATGGACATGGAGCCTCACTCTGTCATGGTAATGAATTTGCAGGGAGAAACAGGCCAAATACAGGCGGTAGACCATAGGTGCCCAACCTGCGGCCCTTTGCGCATTCATCAGCTGCCCTCCTCAGTCCTCAACTTGCGCCCCCTAAAACCTAACTGTTCATGCAAAGGGCATAGGAATTCATATTGCATCACATAACCTCTGAATCAAAATGTGCATCACCATACTACAGTGTTACCCAATGCTTGGAGTATCATTTAAAACACATTTTGTTATGTAAAAATGAAAAATAATGTCTTCTATCTATGCCTATATATATATATATATATGTTTTCATTTCCACATTATAAAATGCTTATGCAAGTCAGTATAGATTGAAAAAGTTATGTGCGGCCCTTTAGTGGTGCCGAGGGCCCTCCATATCAACTCAGTTGCCCACCACTGCTGTAGACCATCAGGCATATGCATATCTGTACAAGGAGCAGCAGTGCTTCTAGGTCCTCACAGCTATCACTGGTCCTTCTGTTTAGGAGGAGAAACCTGAACATGCACTATGTTCTAATTTTTTATTAGGATTGGTACTTTTGTTAAGAGTGCATTCGATGCATTGACAAAAGTATTGGTACATATGGCCATTACATCTATATGAATTTCCCATTCTGAATTTATCATTAAGCATTTTTGTGGAGTTGATCGGCCTTTAAAGCTTTCTACCCTTTTGGGAAGGTTTTCCAAGTGATTTTAGAGTTTCTCTGTGGGCATTTTAGCCCATTCATCCAAGAGTATTTGTGAACGCAGGCACTAATGTTGGACAAGAAGGCCTAGCAAATAATCACTGTTTGAGTTCATCCCAAAGGCATTGGTGGTAACTGTAAAGGTAGCCATATAGGGGCTCCCACCAGATTTTTTAGGCGATCGACCACCATGTGCGTTCATGACGATCACTTGGCTGTCGCTCGGCCACAAAGCGTGTGCACCCACCTGGACAAATCGACCAGAAACATACCACAGGTCGAATTGCACGATGATCCAATATGTTGGTAAATTCCTGGCCGATTGCATTACTTTGGATGGAGACCAGCATCCCCATCCAAGGTACTATTTGTCACTATTCATCAAAGGGGGCCCGCTGATCCTCTGAGCAATGGCTGCAGGATTTTCGGTCTCCCGAGACTTCCGCAGCCATTGCTGTGAGTATGGGGGCCTTTAGGGTTCTATGTAGAGCACTTAAGTTCCCTTACACCAAATTCACCCAACCATATCTTAATTGTCAATGTTTAGTGTATTGAGTCCCAGTCATACTGAAACATAAAACTGTCTTCCTTCTGAAAAGTTTTTGTGCTCAGGATAATGCCACAAGAAGTTTGGAACTTGGCAATACTTCGGTCAACAGAGTGCAGCAACCCCACTTTTTGACTTTAAGTGGTCTGCCTACTTATGGCTTTTCTTTTATTATTTTCTATTTCCACTTTTACAATAATACCCCTGAGAGTTGATATTGTAATATCTAGCAGAGAAGACAGTTTTGCTCTTCAAGATGACCCATTCCTTTTACAAATATTTGTTAATGCAGACCGGATGACTAGGTACTTGATTTCATGCACCACTCGTAATGGTTTGTGTACCAAAACATTTGGTTCAATTTGTAATTAACTGAAGGAACAGATGAAAGGGCACAAAGGTTGTTTTGTCATATGATTATAAGCCATATTCTTTGACTTTATAGGGAAAGAATCAAATTAAAGCCACTGTTCTTTAGAACTAATAGGTATTGAAAATTGGTAATAGATATTTTAGAAAGATCTGAAAAGTTCCTGTGGGAGTTGTCTTAGGAACATCTATCAAAAATGTTGTGGGTAGAATGTTTTACTAAGGTGCGATCCTTTAGCCCAGTGGGTCCCAACCTTTTTTCCTAAAGGCCACCTTGCCTGTGCCCAAGACAAGCTACCCCATCCTCCCACCCCATCTTCTACTGACATATGCGTATTAAAATACATTGTTATGGAAATGCCACAATGCTCCTGCCCTGGGTAACATCCCTTCCCTCCTTACTTGCCTGCACACAACCCTTCTTTATACCTTCAGGAATTGACAGGGATCATACAATTTATTCAGGGGCTTCCAGGAAGCCTACAGGCAGGTTTGGGGATTAATTAGTCCATTGCTCTTTAAAATGAACTTGCAGAGATAGTGAAATTTTCAAAATGCATTTCCACGATTTCCAGTAAAAATTTGTAAAATGCCCACAAGATGGTGATGCCGCTTGTTTGCATTTCAATAGCCCGAGTCTAGCTCGGGATTCCTACTTTCACTTTACAGAGAGAGAGAGTGTGAAGGGGGGGGGGGGGGGGGGGGTACAGAGCTAAGCTCATTGCCCCCCCCCCCTCAATTTCTAACGCTCCCCCTAGAGGCAAGGTTGGGAACCACTGCAGGTTTGGCAGAGAATGTCTGGGGCTTCCTACTTAGCAAACGTACATGGTCACCAGGGGTGGTATACCCAATTGGATTAGTCTCTTTCTTCGCCATGTGCAATGCTGCTAACAATGGCGCCCCGGTGTGTCTACACCTATAACCCCTTTGGGATGAAGGACTTTTATATGGACTACTAAAACTCTTTTTGGTATTGTTTTGTGACATTTTACCTCGCTTATTTTTGATTGCTAGATTTTGGCCTCGAAAGTGCCCTTGTCCATACCCTTGTGGTATGGGAATTTGCTGAGTCCTGCATGGTTAGGCATGGTGTTTATCTCTTTTGGGATGTTGGCCAATGCTGGAGAATAGTGGTATATATATATATATATATATATATATATATATATATATATATATATATATATATATATATATGTATCATGGTCACCAAAGCATTAATCGCTGTGGAAACGCATGAAAAATTCATACCTGGTTACCTTATCAATTTTTGTTTTTTAGGCCGACTCCAACAAAGCCAGGATCGACGAGGCCAACACGCGTGCCACAAAGATGCTTGGCAGTGGCTAGACGTCTCGAAACTTTATTATCTGCTCTGCACTGTCCTGCCAGACAGTACTTTCATGCTTTTACCATGGTATTTACATACTAGGTTTGCACACATGCACATATCACCCTCCCCTATTGTAAATGTTGTCCTGTGTAGTATGTCAGCTTTCCAAAAAATATACTTGTAATTATTATTTCTTTTTTAAGTTTATTCCTTTCCAAAGGTTGTATATAGTGATCTACGCTAGCTCACTATAACTTAATTTTTTTCTTTCTTTTTTTTGTTGATCATTTTTTTTTATGATGTTTGCCGAATGACAACAGTGTAGGAATGTTTAATGTGCTGTTGACCTTGATCTATACAGTATTGTTCTTGTAAATCTGTGACATTTCACAGAACTACTGCCTATATCCTTTCTTTGGTGTCATGATACTTAAGCTGTGGAAACTGTCCTCGGTTCAATGTTGCTTCCATCTGTTATAATTTCATGATTAGAGCGTGAAACTATATAACTATACTTAAGCATTGCACTTAACAAGTGACGTGAGTTATGCATTTATGCATGGAAAAAAAATAAAATAGACATTTTAGATGCCTACATACGAGAAGACCTTTTCCCCCCGTGGCAGTAGCACATTCAATAAAAAAGCATGCTGAGTATTTGGACACTGTTGGGACTATGTTATACCAGCAAGTTTGCAGTAGTGCCACGTTTCTGTCAATATATTGTTCTATTTAACCATAATCATGCTTTTTTTTTTTTTTTTTGAAAAAGACAGACTTGGCACATATCCAGCAAGAAAAAAAATATATGTTAAGCTTTTTTTCGTTGCTGGCGATATATTAAAAAAAATAATAAAATGTAAAAAAAAAAAAGTTAAAAAAAATATACAAACACAGTTGTAATATAGGGTTTGGGTACTGTTTTTGAGGATCCTCTTTGTGAGGAAATGACTACAGTCTACAATAAAATGGTACAGATATGTAATTTTTATAAGGCTGGGTATGGTTAGCCACTTATCCCACGTGGTTTTATTTTACTATTCTTTTGAAAGTAATGTTCTCTGTTGCTTACTTAGAGCTATGCACACCAAATCGCTGAGATGTTTAAGTAGATTTAAATTAAGACAATAATATAAATGAATGAATTCTAGATAAACTGTGACTATCAAAATCATTGCAAGCATGTACTATTAAAAAATTCCTTCTGTCTCCTGTCAGTTTGTGACGTGATTGACATTTTGTAGCTAGTTTAAAACAATTAAAAATGATAAATCTGAAGGTCTCTGCATTTCTTTGCATCTTGGCAGCATGTTACTGGTTTCCAACCGCATGTATAATTAGCATTTTCCAAGCTATGTGCAAGTTACTGATTATCTCCCCAAAAAATTATAAATTACTGTATATACTCAAGTATAAGCCGAGGTACCTAATTTTTTCTACAAAAACGGGTAAATCGTATTGACTCGAGTATAAGCAGAGGGTGGGGAATGCAAAGTCGGTGGAGTTTTCTAAATGAGAAAAATATAAAAAAGCACCATTGCCCCTAGGAATGAATCAAACAGGTATATCATAGTGCCACACCCTCAACAAAGATAAGAGAACACAGGTTTATTGTTATTACAGGATGGGGTTTCATGGTGCTGCTCATGATTAAAACATGAAAATAAGTTTCCATTTTTAAAGTTTTTTTTATTATTATTAACCTCCCTGGCGGTTCACTGAGGTGCAGATTTCTGTACCAAAAGTGATACAGTGTTTTGCCTTTCCGCCCCCATCGGCGTCACCGATGACGCCGATGGGGGCGGAAAGGCTCTGTTTGCCTGCAGCTCTATAGAAATGCTGCAGGCACACAGAGAGCCAGCAGTTGCGCCTGATTCCGGCACGGGCGCAGTTTGATTCACGATCAGACTGCGCCAGTACTTAACGCTAGGGCGTAATGCTAGGGAGGTTAAACCGGCCATAGACGCTATGCTTGGCGGGCGTTTATCAAACAATCGGCCGCAGCATGATGACATGCCATGGTCAATCATTCGAAATACACCATTTACGATTTGACAACCAATAGTTTGGATGGGGACCCTTGTCCCCATTCAAAGTACTGGCGATCGACCAGAGAAAAACTTTGTTCTCTGGCTGATTAAAGTTTTGTGCGTTTTGAGTACGAACGGTTGCTCCAGGTGGGCGCGTTCATTTTGCGATTGATCACCAAGCGATCACCCCGAATGCGCATGGTGATCATTCGCAAAATCGGCCACAGATGGAAGCGCTATGTCCGGCTTTAGAGGTACAGAAATTTTTTTTATTAAATTTTTAATTTTTTTTTAAGTTTACACTTGTTTTCTTTTCTTTTGATTTGGATTGGATAAAACATTTATAAAACATTTACCTAATCCAATCAAAATAAAAAACAAATGTAAAAAAAAATTTAAAAAAAAATCTAAGAAAAAAACAATTTTCTGTACCTTTAAATCTCCCGCTTTAAACACGTCATCAGGACACGAGTGCCGATCACGGAAATAGCCAGAGAGATCGTCTATTTCCGGAGGCGTTCGGGTGCAGCCGGAGATAGATCAAACTAGCAGAAACGCTCAGCGGGAGCGTTTCTGCTAGCTGGATCTAATTTTGAACTGGATTATAGAAAGACATTTCTCTGATCCAGTCCAAAAGTTAAAAAAAAAAGATTTCACTTTTTTGTTTCCATCCCATTGTTTTGGCTACTTTTACATTTTAAAGTGGTTTTAAACTAAAACAAAAAAACACACATACATGAAATAAGCACATTACTTATCTGTCAGCAGTTCAGATCTGGAAAACTGCTACACAAAAACAAATAAAACTTACTTATCTTCATGTTTTTACTGATGGTGGCAGCATGTTGATTAAGGGCAAGAGAAGCCACTTCCAGATCATTTCTTTTCCGGGCAGCTGACAACAACCCCCCCCCCCCCACCCCCTTCTCCTACACAGACAGAGGCTCGCTGTTTGTGCAGGAGTGAAGGGGGAGAGGGGGGTTGTCAGCTGCCGGCTGAGTGAATAGAGGCTTCTCTCTTCCCTCTTCACAGTCTCACAGATTTGACTCTGACGTCACATCCGTGAGACTCAGACACAGGGTCTTATGGGAGAGAATTCCCAGTAACCCCTGCTGCCATAGGGAATGAATAGTGAGATAGATGAACTGGCATCTTTCCCTCTCTTCATCCCTGGGCACTGCAATCACTTTGCAGCTCCCACGGACACAGTAACAGCCAGCCAGCCGGAGAGGAAAGCAGAGACTGAAAGAACAAGACTCTGCAGCTGTTGGCCCCCCTCCTCCTCCAGATCAGTGTGGAGTATGACGCTGTGCTGAGAGTGTACTTCTGCTAGTGACACCTACTGGCTGTATTGAATGTTGCATTAATTGAATTAATTGCATTAACCCAATTGATGTGAATACTCCAGTGTGTCTTATAGTCCGAAAAATACGGTAAGTTGAAACCAACTTATAACATAACAATTGATCAAATTAAATATCAGGTAAGTCTGACAATTAGGGGTCAAACTAAAGCCTAAAAGGTCCTTCATAATCATACAAGAAAGACAACAGAAAACACATTTATAGTACATTATTAAAAAAACATGTGTAATGCGATGGTAAGAAAGTAAGAAACGAATGAAGGTCAAATTAAGACATAGCATTATAACCTATCTTCTGCTACTCTTAAGCCCCCCATACACCTTCAGATTCCTCCATACAATTTCCATCAGATCTACCAACAACTATGTAGTATAGTGACCTCCCTGATAGAATACATAGTGATTGGAAGGTGTAGAAAGGTCCTCATATTACATGGTTTTGGTAGAAGAAAAGTTGATTGTACAGAAATTGCATGGTAATTGTATGGGGGGCTTTACACTAGTCTGTCCTGTCTTAAGGCCCCCATACACCTTACAATCTTACCATACAATTTCTGTACAATCAAATT